>OX465274.1:101037848-101253131 GCA_949987645.1 Tachina grossa
GTTCAACACAATTGCAAAATTGGACTTGGACGTCATTTCGAGTCGGGAGCCCACTTACTGGCCTACTGACATATAAAAAATTCCGGATGTCATAGATTTTGGCGTCATGAAAAATATCTCTAAGGACTTAGTTCAAGTTGAAGCTTCTCTAGATCTCTCGTCTGATCACTCTCCCACTATCGTGACAATCTGTAACCCACTAAGAAGTGACTTACCTCATCCATATATGAAGATGATAAATCGTGTTAATTGGCTGGGGTTCAAAAAATACCTTAGTAGTCATTGTACGGAAAATAT
The DNA here is from genome assembly GCA_949987645.1 of Tachina grossa. Lineage (NCBI taxonomy): Eukaryota > Metazoa > Arthropoda > Insecta > Diptera > Tachinidae > Tachina > Tachina grossa. The sequence goes on from OX465274.1 coordinate 101,038,146, forward strand.
TAAGCTAATAACACCAGATGATATTGAATCTAACATTGCCAATCTCAACGAGAATATTAAACAGGCTGCTGAACATGCCACTACCTCCCATCCGCAGACTGGGTTTAATAAAATTTATTCTACAGACATTGAACGTCTCGTACGTAAAAAAAGAAGAGCTAGAAGGGAATGGCAACAGCACAGATCACCCCAAAATAAAATTAGATTTAAAGAGTGCGCGAAACGACTCCAAGAGTTGCTTGCATTTGAGAAAACTGCATCTCTTAGAAATTATCTTGAAAGTCTCGATGTCACACCAGCATCTAATTACTCCTTGTGGTGCGCTACTAAAAAGCTTAAAAGACCCGTTGAGTTTAAATCACCTCTGCGCACTTCGACCGGTGATTGGGTAAGAAGTGATACTGAAAAAGGTAAAGTATTTGCTGAGCATTTAAAATACGTATTTACCCCAAATACATGTACTGGTGTTGCTGATTTGCCGAGTGTAGTTGCTCTACCCCCACGACCCTTAAATTTTAAGATGCGTGATGTACATAAACTAATTGCTGAGCTCAACCCGAATAAAGCTCCAGGTATTGATGGAATTAGTAACAAGATGCTGATGAATCTGCCTCGCACTGCAACTAGAATCTTACTATTTATTTTTAATGCCATATTACGACTAGAGTATTATCCACACAGCTGGAAGCCTGCCAAGGTCAAAATGATTCCAAAGCTGGGCAAAGATCTTACCAAAGCTGAGTCTTACAGGCCAATAAGTTTACTATCAACAATATCAAAGCTTTTCGAAAAGCTGCTCATGACAAAATTGTCCCCAATTCTAGCTGATAGTGGGTGTATACCGGACCATCAATTTGGTTTTAGAGGTCAGCATAGTACCATTGAACAAACGCATAGATTGGTTCAAGTTATAAGAAGAACATTTGAAGAAAAGAAGTATTGTTCTACTCTCTTTATTGATGTTTCTCAGGCATTTGATAAAGTATGGCATGAAGGCCTAATTTTAAAATTGAAGACATATCCACCAATAAATTTTCTAAAGCTATTGGAAAGTTATATTCTATCCCGGAAATTTATTGTTGTGGAAGGAGACTTCATGAGTGTTCCCGAATATATCTCTGCCGGTGTGCCACAGGGCAGTATACTGGGTCCATTTTTGTATTTGATTTTTAATTGTGATATGCATGTTAGCACTAAAATCCATACATCTTCTTTTGCCAATGATACAGCCTTCTTTAGCATGCACGAAAACCCTCACGAGGCATCCTGATATCTTTGGGAACATATTACCCAGTTGGAACTATGGTTAAGGTTATGGAGAATTAAAGTAAATGAGCAGAAGTGTGCGCAGGTAACATTTACTCAACGAAAAGATACTTGTTCCTCCATTAGAATCAATAATCAAATTATTCCTCAACATTCACATGTAAAATACCTTGGTATACACATTGATCGACGGCTTACATGGAAACAACACATTGATTCTAAGCTAACATAAATGAAACTAAAATTAACTCAGGTACATTGGCTGATTTGTAGAAATTCAAATCTCAGTCTAGATTGTAAACTTTCGATATACAAGTCACTTTTGAAACCTATATGGTACTACGGAATTCAACTGTGGGGCACTGCTTCAGCTTCCAATGTCGAGAGAATCCAACGAAGGCAAAACAAAATTTTACGTATGATAACTTCGGCTCCATGGTACATCCAAAATTTAAATATACATCGTGATTTGAATATGCTTCTAGTGATTGAAGAAATTGCAAAATACGCAGGCAAATATTTAACAAAACTCGAATCACATTCTAATCGGCTTGCTCGTAATATTTTGAACTTTACTGGACACATCCGCCTAAAAAAGAGGGACAGAACGGCTCTTATACTCAACACTCCAGATGGGACTACTTGAAAATACTTTTTTTTTTTTGATTATCACTATTTATTTATTATTATTATTATGTGGTCGGGCCTAATAACTATATTTTAGATTTAAGATTTAAATACTTATTGTTAGTTCATATTTGAAGATACAATAAATAAATACATATATTAAAAAAAATATTTTTACGTAAAAATATTCCTACAGGGTTAATGCAAAGAACTATCTAGAAGTTTTTAACTAAAGCACTAAACGCACACACATATTCACGTGTAAACAATATAGCAACAACAATAATTGTGTTTATAGCTACAGACATACACACATACAAATAAAAGTGCGAGCACTTATGGTAACCACCCTGTACTACCAGTAGCACACCGCATTGCCAACATGAGAGTCGTTACTTTAAAATTCAAAAATAACGGCCAATAGAATTATCTACAAACGCCTAGAAGCAGCAACATGAATTTTCCCGATTGTGCTAGAGGACTGTTTTGAACATCTGGCTACCAATAGTAAATGACAATACAGATGAAAACATGCACAGATGCCATTTGGCATTACTAAGTACAGACATGTTATTACGCCATCTATCGGGCGAACATTCGAACCGCTTCCTGTACTATAAAAAGAGGCAGCATGTGCGAGAACAGATCAGTGCTAATCAGAAAGCAGTCGAGTTGACATCATTATGTCAGTCCTAATCAGAAATTAGTCGAGCCAGCTTCATTGAAAGTGGATAATAACGATAAGAAGTACTTAAAGTAGTAGGGAACTGCCGGTTCTGGACCAATTAAAATTGTTAAATTGTTGCTGAAATTGTTAAATTTGGGTAATTAAAATTTGAAAATTTTAAAATTCTTGAAATTTGATACCTACGAGGGTGGTTCGATAAGTCCTTTAAATATTTTTCGAGGGTGGTTCAATAAGTCTGTCTTTTTCCTAATGCCTACGGCATGCATGATAATTTTTCCTAATGCCTACGGCAATACATAATTATTTTCAAATGCCGACGGGAAAATCATGAAAATGATTTTTTCTAATACCAATGTTGAAATAGTGATTATTAATTTTTCCTAATGTCTACGGCAAAACATGTTTATTAATTTTTCCTAATGCCGACGGCAAAACATGATTATTTTTTTCAAATGCCGACGGCAATACATACTTATTTTTCCTAATGCCTACGGCAATACATAATTATTTTCAAATGCCGACGGCAATACATGATAATTTTTCCTAATGCCGACGGCAAAACATGAATATAATTTTTTCAAATGCCGACGGGAAAATGATTTTTCCTAATGCATACGGCAATACATAATTATTTTCAAATGCCGACGGCAATACATGATAATTTTTCCTAATGCCGACGGCAAAACATGAATATAATTTTTTCAAATGCCGACGGGAAAATGATTTTTCCTAATGCATACGGCATGCATGATAATTTTTCCTAATGCCTACGGCAATGCATGATAATTTTTCCTAATGCCGACGGCAAAACATGATTATTTTTTTCAAATGCCGACGGTAAAACATGATTATTATTTTTTTCAAATGCCGACGGCAAAACATGATTATTATTTTCTAATGCTCCCAGTGTTGCCATACTGTAGAAATTTGTTATCGTAATACTATATCAGTAATATCAGAGAAAGAAGGTTTGATGACTACTAGGTCATATGGTTTCATATGAATCATGGGAATGTGCTTGTGTGATTTCATCACACTAATAAATTCTTATAAAATAAAATAATTAAATAAATTAATAAAATAATTAAATAAATTATTTTATTTATTTATAAAACGTTCTCATGTATGTGAACACCCCTAATGCTTGTGTGTGGGGGGTCCAGCTTGTTTGTCGCTGGTAAGCTTATATTCTGTTTATTTGTTTAAGAAATATATTTGTATGTATGTGTGTATGATGTATGTATGTATGTATGTGTGTGTGTGTGTGTATGTTTGTAGGAATTTCAATGTGTGTATTTCTGTAGGAGCTTAAGGCTGATTGTGATTTATGAGGGGTGAGGTGTTCTAGTAATATGCAACCGGGGGAATCTGTGTGTTTGTATGTCTGTAGGATTTTAAGGCTGACCATGATTTGGGTGGGCAGGGTTATTGACGTAATATGTAGCCATGGGGATTTGTGAATGTGTCTCTCTATAGTAGTTTAAGGTTGATCGTGATTTGAGGTGGCTGAGGATGTTGTTGAGGTAAATTGGTTATGCGTATGTATGTATGTATGTATTTTTGTAAGAATTTAAGATGATTGTGATTTATTAGGGGCGAGGTGTTCTTGTAATATGTAGCCGTGAGAATCTATGTGTATAGACGTCTGTAGAAGTTTAAGACTATCTGTAATTTCAGGTAGGTGAGAGTGTTGTGTTGTTGAGATTAATCTTATATATATATTGTATATGTATGTATGATCATGGGAATTTGTGTATATATATCTGAGGGAGAATTTAAGGCTCGTCATGATTAGCAAAAGGTGGGGTGTTGTTGAAATTTTCTTGGATATTTCTTATATGAATTCTGCTATGTGTGTGTATTTGAGCTGGTATTTATATGTAGGTAGAAATAAATTGTTTTCAACATCGACATTTGGTACTATAAAATACTATCATATATCTGGACTTCCCTAATCCTAGTATGCTATTGTACTTACGATTGCTTTATATTTTCTCATGCTTAAATTTGTCTCGCGTTGAAGTCGGTCTGTGTGAAATTTGTTTATATTACAGATTTTGTTTATTTAACTACATTCGTCTTCTTTGACTGAAAGAGTTATCTACACACAGAGAAAAACCAACTTGAAATCAGTAAGAACCATGCTGAATTAATAAGAACCATTAGCGAAGGTTTAGTCATATTGAAATTTCTTATTTCAATATGGACAAAATATTAATTTACAGTATTCATTTATTAAACTCATTAGTTTGTAGATATCTCAATATACATTTTCTATTATATTAAAAATTATTGAATTAATGTGATGAATTCTTATTTTTAAGCTGCAGATTTTCCCTGAGTGTATGGATTGCTTATATTTGCATTGCGCTTTAACTAAACGACGCTTCATATATTTTCATGATGTAGATCTAATAAATACTTAAGCATTGATAAGAAATTTGATATGTATACATACATATCTACAAATTGATTTTATGTATGTATGTATGTATGTATGTATGTATGTACATATATATATACATACAAATAAGTGTTCAACTCAATCTTTGAATACATTTTTTATTTTATTTTTTGTCATGTGATGTCTGTTGTTGGTGAAATTAAAAACATTTTAATTTTTATCTGCGTTTACTTAAAAGTTTGTGAGGATTTTCTGTTGTAAGTAAAACTGAATTCTTGAAGATAAGTACTTACATACTTTATAGTAATAGTAACTATAATAGAAATATTTCTTATACTTAATTTACAGTTTTTTAAAGTATAGGGTATAAAATTTTTTCTAGCTATAGCCTTCTACATTTATTTTGGAAAACTTGCTTTGCTTTTTAAAAATGTATAAACATTTTTAAATGAAACTGATCCGGCACTCCAGCTTAGGTACTGATAGTTTTTTTTGTTGTTAGTTAACTTACTTATTTTTTATTTTTTATTGATAAACATTGGAAATCAAAAGGGAGTTTTATATTGTAATTATTATTTTCATAATTGTTGAAAACAATCGCTGCTTTTTGTTTGTTTTTTGCGATGAAATCATTTGAATTACTTTTGCAACTTTACGCGTTTATAAAAATTATGTTATTTTCTATATTTCTTAATTTATAAGACTTTTAGACTTTGTCCTTTAGGGGTTATATATTCTATTATACGATTATGAATAAGAATGCAGTAAGCTGATGTATTTGCTTACTGCTTCAAATTAAAATTTTATTAAATTGAATAAAAGGAGTTTTTTTTTCTTAAACTCTGATGCAGTTAGAAGCGCTGGAGATTCTTTCATATAACAGCTTTTTTGAAATTTTTGATACATAGTATAATATAGAATTGGATAACATTTATTTTTAATTTTTATGTTAAGAAGTACGGGTATGAGACTGAATTTAAATGTACTTTTAAATTAGTTAAATCATAATGAACAAACATATTTTCTTCTTTAATAGCGATCAACAGAAAACGAACTCGTTTTCATATAATTTAGGTATACCCTATCGACGGCTCCTCTAAGATACAAGATGACTTTGTATGACGAAATTTCTGTTGCTTTATACTGATAATATGTTTACATTAATAAGATACATATACATATGTTTATTTTATGAACGGTGAGCACCTATGGCTTTTATTTAATGTTCTATATGACTTTTTTTTTCATTTTATTAAAGTTCAGCATATTGTATATATATTTCTGAAATGTTTAAGTGTGTTTTGTGTGCCCATCGGGCAGAGTGTACGTATTAGTTGGTCAGTCAGTCTCTATTTTTATTTATTTATTTTTTCTTCTAATGTGCCACTCCTTTTTCAGATTTTACTACTTGGAATAGAGAATTTTTGTCTAATTTTTTGGTGGGTATATACATTAGGTATGTAGAAATTAGTTTAGATACAAAGAAATGCATGTTTAATATACAACTATTGTATCAAATCGATCTCAAATAACTCAGTTACCTCTACCAGCAATTCACCGTTGGTGTATTCATAAAGTGTTAGAAACAATGAAATATCTATGTTTTGAGAGAATTTTTCCCCTCAAGTATTTCTACATGAGGTTTGAGGGGTCAATCACTGTCGCATTCATATGTAATGATTATTCACTTAAAAAACGTCATCATCACCATCAATCATCTCCGTATACAATACATTCATGAGTTGGGTTGATCCAGATACAATTGCTGTCTCATCACCTTCTAACAGCTTTATATATTTTGCTAGTATGCATGCCTTAGCATGCTTCTATCGATAGTGACGTAAGAGTCCGAGATGTAGTAGTGTTACAATTAAAAATCTTTACTATTAGAATTTACCAGTTCGCTCTTTTGAATTTTTGCAAAGTAGATACATATGTATGTATTTCATTGACCACAAAATCATAAAATTTCTTTGCTTACAAAATTGTATGACGTGAGGATTTTTTTTTTTTTTTTTAAATTATACATGCTTCGGCATGCTTTCATTTTTTTTCTATAAATTTATGTAATACTCATACAGATACAGATATAAAGTAAGATCTGTTTACTGTACATTATAAAATTTATGCATGCTTCAGCATGATTCTAGTTGAAGCGTATATTCATTCACTAAGTTTGTTTGATACTTATTCATACACATGTACATTCTTAAAGATTGGATATCAAAGTCCAATTTCCGTAGTTTATCTATATTGTCTAAAGATCTGATAGCTAAAGAAATAAATAGAGTGAAGATCTTCTATAATAATCCCATTTTCATATTGTAAAATTTTGTGTGCTAGCGCTTTCGATGGGAAAATATACATACAACTTTATAAAAAGTGATAATATGATGTGCTGCTGAATATTGCACTATGTTATAGTTCATTTTAAACACTGAAGTTTTAGCAATATTTCATTCAGACCAACAAGTTTAGAGAATTCCACTACATTTAGTTAATTATCTTTCTTAAGACCCATCATTCCTAATCAATCCTACAAAAAACAACACAAACTAGATTTTTCGTTTTAATTTTATTTTTATTAAATTCAACATTCATTCTTCAAATTACTTTATACTATATTAAGTAGCTTTTCCTCATTTGTTGAGTTGACTTTAATAGGAGACATTTTAATGGTACGATGAACTTTTCTATTGCATGCATTGAGTAAATCTTTATACATACCAATCCACTTATATGAACCATTAAAGCTAATTCTTTTCACATCATACCTTTCAATGATCTATTAAATCATTCTAATATTGATGCTTTCATATTAAGTAATCTTTAATCTTCTATTTATGTATGAGTTTTCCCAAGTATTTATTAAAAAATTCTTTAGAATCATCTGTTTGTAAGTTTTTTGGTACCCGTACCACTTCAAAAATATTTTCCATTGCCTTGGTTTTTAGAGTGCAGCTTTTATTTTCAGCTGTACTTTGAGAATGTGTCAATTACAGTCTTCAAAAATCAAAAATTTCTATTTTCTGTAGAATAGTTCTACATTTCACCTAACTTAGCTCCATAAAACATCATATATTCCTGTCATTACATCTCTACAAGCACAAACAGTTGTTGAAATTTAATATGGACTTCGTTAACTAAATTCCTTTTTAAAGACATTGAATTGTTTCACAGATTTTTTCGAAAGTGTTGTGATCTACATCTTGCACTTTCAGCTATTTATACTAACATGTAGTTAATTTTCTAATCTATATATTTAACCGTAAACTCTTCAATTTGTTTTTAATTATTTACTTTTTAGAATTGCTTTTTCAATTTTATAACTGTCTTCTTTCTCTAATTTTATTTCACGTTGTAGTTCCTCAATTTGCATTTAAATATATTCTTGAATATTAATGCTTTAAGCTATATTATTAATTTGTCTTGTATTTTATCTTCATTCAGTTTAATGTAACTATCAACAATAGTTTGTATCTAATTCATTTATGCCTTCCAATACTGATAAGTCAGTATAAATGTCTTCAGAATTGGAAGTCTATGAGTAAAATCATCGTCATCATCATTCTCAGTATTAGCATCATTAAATATGATGGTATTATCAAATATTGTTCCTTCTACTAGTTTCTTTTGGGGTACTTGTCTATATCTTGAGTAAAGGTTTCTCAGGCTTTAAACTTGTATATTTTCAACTTCTGTCTTGATTTTACTTTCTTCTTTCATAAGAATTCTTTTAATATTTTTAGAAATATTTACGAATTCTTCTGCTATAGGTTTAAATGTATCTTTTAGTTGTTCACTTGTATCTATTTCACCAGTTTTTATACTACGAAGCTTTTTCTTCAACACATTTCTTGTCAACACCAACTGTTTTAAAATTTTCTCATCCAGGGCAAATAACAGGTATCAGCAATCATATCAGCTTTTCAGGAGCTGGTCTGGTTTTCAGATCAGCTTTTCAGGACCTGGTCTGGTTTTCAGATCAGCTTATCAGGACCTGGTCTGGTTTTCAGATCAGCTTTTCAGGACCTGGTCTGGTTTTCAGATCAGCTTTTCAGGACCTGGTCTGGTTTTCAGATCAGCTTTTCAGGACCTGGTCTGGTTTTCAGATCAGCTTATCAGGACCTGGTCTGGTTTTCAGATCAGCTTTTCAGGACCTGGTCTGGTTTTCAGCTCAGCTTTTCAGGACCTGGTCTGGTTTTCAGATCAGCTTATCAGGACCTGGTCTGGTTTTCAGATCAGCTTATCAGGAGCTGGTCTGGTTTTCAGATCAGCTTATCAGGAGCTGGTCTGGTTTTCAGATCAGCTTATCAGGAGCTGGTCTGGTTATCAGATCAGCTTATCAGGAGCTGGTCTGGTTTTCAGATCAGCTTATCAGGAGCTGATCTGATTTTTAGATCAGCTTATCAGGTAACAGATCAGGCTATCAGGAGCTGTTCAGATTTTCATTTCAAGATATCTGAGTCAGATTTAGTTATCAGTGTACAAGTAGCTAGCCATTTATAACATTTATATACATGAAGTTTAAAGTCAGATGAAATACGAAAAAGTAAAGTTTTATCTAGTAAAATTATTTTCTATAACGATCATCGTTTAATTCACTATCTTTGCTTATAATCAAAAATCCATATTTATCCTTTCAACATGCTTTTTATTTTTCTCACCTAACTTAAACATTAAATATACATTATGATGATCTCTTATTAAATGTTTGGTGATTCTGGTGTAAGTTTTACATAAGTAGAATGAATCAACATTCTTATCTCTCCCCATACAAAAATATGCTTCCCATACGCATCATCGTTAAATATCATATGGGAATTACTTTGGACTGAAATAACAGATTCACTATCGGTAAATTTTGTAATATATTATTATTTTAATTGATGTAATTAATTTCTTCAGATATTTATATCTGGGGTGATATAAAGATTTTGAGTATAAATAAATGTTCTCAAAATTTAAGTCCATTAGGACTTTCTAGCAAGCCAATCATAGCGTTTTTTTTTCGTAATTTGACAGGTCAACTATTGTTGCACGAATAGAATTTGATATAAGGGAACTATGATTTATTTTTGAACTATCGTTCGATGAATCATCAAAATTTCATACCAAGAATTATTTATGTTGTTTTGACTAAGGGTATGAGTCAATATTTATAAAATCCATTTCATAAATATCAGCTCATGCTCATAGTCAAAACAAAGTATGCTTTAAGTGTTTAAAACCGCTATTACCATAAAAATGGTGGTTTTAAACACTTAAAATATACTTTGTTTTACTAACCGCATTTTATAACTAAATGCATTTCATAAACATTGACGCATACTCATAATCAAAACAGCATATAAATATCCTTTGTTTTGACTATGAGTATGAGTCATTATCTCTTATTATAGAAAAATAAAATAGTATGATTATATGATATCAGAAATCATGTTTTCTAATATCATATAATCATACTATTTGATTCTTTCTATAATAATAGATAATATTTATGAAATGCATTTATTTACAAAATGCGATTAGTAAAACAACATAAATATAGGATGGTATGAAATTTTGATGATTCATCAATATTTCGTACCAAGGTATTTTTAGGTTGTTTTTACTATGAGTATGCGCCAATATTTATGAAATGTATTTCATAAATATTATCTCTTATTATAGAAAAATTAAAAATGTAGCTATACGATATCAGAAAATATTTTCTGAAATCGTATAGCTATATTATTTTATTTGTCCTATAATAAGAGATAATGGCCCCTACTCATAGTCAAAACAAAGAATATTTTAAGAGTTTCAAATCAGTATTATCATACAAAATACTGATTTTAAACTCTTACAGCATTATTTATAAAACTTATTAAGGCTTTGTAAAGGCTTTTTAAAACAAATTTTTTATAAAAATTTTTTCTTAAAAAGTCTTTATAAAGCCCTAATAAGTGTTATAAATAAGGCTGTTAAAATATACTTTGTTTTACTAACCACATTTTTGTAACTAAACGCATTTCATAAATATTGATCCATACTCATAGTCAAAACAAAGGATATTTTTATGCTGTTTTGATTATGAGTGTGCATCATTATCTCTTATTATAGAAAAAATAAACTAATGCAGCTATACGATTTCAGTAAATATTTTCTGATATGGTATAGCTGTATTAGTTTATTTTTTTATAATAAGAGATAATATTTATAAAATGTATTTAGCTACATAAATGCGGTTAGTAAAACAACCTAAAATACCTTGGTATGAAATTTTGATGATTCATCGAACGATAGTTCAAAAATAAATCATAGTTCCCTTATATCAAATTCTATTCGTGCAACAATAGTTGACCTGTCAAATTACGAAAAAAAAACGCTATGATTGGCTTGCTAGAAAGTCCTAATGGACTTAAATTTTGAGAACATTTATTTATACTCAAAATCTTTATATCACCCCAGATATAAATATCTGAAGAAATTAATTACATCAATTAAAATAATAATATATTACAAAATTTACCGATAGTGAATCTGTTATTTCAGTCCAAAGTAATTCCCATATGATATTTAACGATGATGCGTATGGGAAGCATATTTTTGTATGGGGAGAGATAAGAATGTTGATTCATTCTACTTATGTAAAACTTACACCAGAATCACCAAAAATTTAATAAGAGATCATCATAATGTATATTTAATGTTTAAGTTAGGTGAGAAAAATAAAAAGCATGTTGAAAGGATAAATATGGATTTTTGATTATAAGCAAAGATAGTGAATTAAACGATGATCGTTATAGAAAATAATTTTACTAGATAAAACTTTACTTTTTCGTATTTCATCTGACTTTAAACTTCATGTATATAAATGTTATAAATGGCTAGCTACTTGTACACTGATAACTAAATCTGACTCAGATATCTTGAAATGAAAATCTGAACAGCTCCTGATAGCCTGATCTGTTACCTGATAAGCTGATCTAAAAATCAGATCAGCTCCTGATAAGCTGATCTGAAAACCAGACCAGCTCCTGATAAGCTGATCTGATAACCAGACCAGCTCCTGATAAGCTGATCTGAAAACCAGACCAGCTCCTGATAAGCTGATCTGAAAACCAGACCAGCTCCTGATAAGCTGATCTGAAAACCAGACCAGGTCCTGATAAGCTGATCTGAAAACCAGACCAGGTCCTGAAAAGCTGATCTGAAAACCAGACCAGGTCCTGAAAAGCTGATCTGAAAACCAGACCAGGTCCTGATAAGCTGATCTGAAAACCAGACCAGGTCCTGAAAAGCTGATCTGAAAACCAGACCAGGTCCTGAAAAGCTGATCTGAAAACCAGACCAGGTCCTGAAAAGCTGATCTGAAAACCAGACCAGGTCCTGATAAGCTGATCTGAAAACCAGACCAGGTCCTGAAAAGCTGATCTGAAAACCAGACCAGCTCCTGAAAAGCTGATATGATTGCTGATACCTGTTATTTGCCCTGGATGAGAAAATTTTAAAACAGTTGGTGTTGACAAGAAATGTGTTGAAGAAAAAGCTTCGTAGTATAAAAACTGGTGAAATAGATACAAGTGAACAACTAAAAGATACATTTAAACCTATAGCAGAAGAATTCGTAAATAGTTCTAAAAATATTAAAAGAATTCTTATGAAAGAAGAAAGTAAAATCAAGACAGAAGTTGAAAATATACAAGTTTAAAGCCTGAGAAACCTTTACTCAAGATATAGACAAGTACCCCAAAAGAAACTAGTAGAAGGAACAATATTTGATAATACCATCATATTTAATGATGCTAATACTGAGAATGATGATGACGATGATTTTACTCATAGACTTCCAATTCTGAAGACATTTATACTGACTTATCAGTATTGGAAGGCATAAATGAATTAGATACAAACTATTGTTGATAGTTACATTAAACTGAATGAAGATAAAATACAAGACAAATTAATAATATAGCTTAAAGCATTAATATTCAAGAATATATTTAAATGCAAATTGAGGAACTACAACGTGAAATAAAATTAGAGAAAGAAGACAGTTATAAAATTGAAAAAGCAATTCTAAAAAGTAAATAATTAAAAACAAATTGAAGAGTTTACGGTTAAATATATAGATTAGAAAATTAACTACATGTTAGTATAAATAGCTGAAAGTGCAAGATGTAGATCACAACACTTTCGAAAAAATCTGTGAAACAATTCAATGTCTTTAAAAAGGAATTTAGTTAACGAAGTCCATATTAAATTTCAACAACTGTTTGTGCTTGTAGAGATGTAATGACAGGAATATATGATGTTTTATGGAGCTAAGTTAGGTGAAATGTAGAACTATTCTACAGAAAATAGAAATTTTTGATTTTTGAAGACTGTAATTGACACATTCTCAAAGTACAGCTGAAAATAAAAGCTGCACTCTAAAAACCAAGGCAATGGAAAATATTTTTGAAGTGGTACGGGTACCAAAAAACTTACAAACAGATGATTCTAAAGAATTTTTTAATAAATACTTGGGAAAACTCATACATAAATAGAAGATTAAACATTACTTAATATGAAAGCATCAATATTAGAATGATTTAATAGATCATTGAAAGGTATGATGTGAAAAGAATTAGCTTTAATGGTTCATATAAGTGGATTGGTATGTATAAAGATTTACTCAATGCATGCAATAGAAAAGTTCATCGTACCATTAAAATGTCTCCTATTAAAGTCAACTCAACAAATGAGGAAAAGCTACTTAATATAGTATAAAGTAATTTGAAGAATGAATGTTGAATTTAATAAAAATAAAATTAAAACGAAAAATCTAGTTTGTGTTGTTTTTTGTAGGATTGATTGGGAATGATGGGTCTTAAGAAAGATAATTAACTAAATGTAGTGGAATTCTCTAAACTTGTTGGTCTGAATGAAATATTGCTAAAACTTCAGTGTTTAAAATGAACTATAACATAGTGCAATATTCAGCAGCACATCATATTATCACTTTTTATAAAGTTGTATGTATATTTTCCCATCGAAAGCGCTAGCACACAAAATTTTACAATATGAAAATGGGATTATTATAGAAGATCTTCACTCTATTTATTTCTTTAGCTATCAGATCTTTAGAAAATATAGATAAACTACGGAAATTGGACTTTGATATCCAATCTTTAAGAATGTACATGTGTATGAATAAGTATCAAACAAACTTAGTGAATGAATATACGCTTCAACTAGAATCATGCTGAAGCATGCATAAATTTTATAATGTACAGTAAACAGATCTTACTTTATATCTGTATCTGTATGAGTATTACATAAATTTATAGAAAAAAAATGAAAGCATGCCGAAGCATGTATAATTTAAAAAAAAAAAAAAAAATCCTCACGTCATACAATTTTGTAAGCAAAGAAATTTTATGATTTTGTGGTCAATGAAATACATACATATGTATCTACTTTGCAAAAATTCAAAAGAGCGAACTGGTAAATTCTAATAGTAAAGATTTTTAATTGTAACACTACTACATCTCGGACTCTTACGTCACTATCGATAGAAGCATGCTAAGGCATGCATACTAGCAAAATATATAAAGCTGTTAGAAGGTGATGAGACAGCAATTGTATCTGGATCAACCCAACTCATGAATGTATTGTATACGGAGATGATTGATGGTGATGATGACGTTTTTTAAGTGAATAATCATTACATATGAATGCGACAGTGATTGACCCCTCAAACCTCATGTAGAAATACTTGAGGGGAAAAATTCTCTCAAAACATAGATATTTCATTGTTTCTAACACTTTATGAATACACCAACGGTGAATTGCTGGTAGAGGTAACTGAGTTATTTGAGATCGATTTGATACAATAGTTGTATATTAAACATGCATTTCTTTGTATCTAAACTAATTTCTACATACCTAATGTATATACCCACCAAAAAATTAGACAAAAATTCTCTATTCCAAGTAGTAAAATCTGAAAAAGGAGTGGCACATTAGAAGAAAAAAAAAAATAAATAAAAATAGAGACTGACTGACCAACTAATACGTACACTCTGCCCGATGGGCACACAAAACACACTTAAACATTTCAGAAATATATATACAATATGCTGAACTTTAATAAAATGAAAAAAAAAAGTCATATAGAACATTAAATAAAAGCCATAGGTGCTCACCGTTCATAAAATAAACATATGTATATGTATCTTATTAATGCAAACATATTATCAGTATAAAGCAACAGAAATTTCGTCATACAAAGTCATCTTGTATCTTAGAGGAGCCGTCGATAGGGTATACCTAAATTATATGAAAACGAGTTCGTTTTCTGTTGATCGCTATTAAAGAAGAAAATATGTTTGTTCATTATGATTTAACTAATTTAAAAGTACATTTAAATTCAGTCTCATACCCGTACTTCTTAACATAAAAATTAAAAATAAATGTTATCCAATTCTATATTATACTATGTATCAAAAATTTCAAAAAAGCTGTTATATGAAAGAATCTCCAGCGCTTCTAACTGCATCAGAGTTTAAGAAAAAAAAACTCCTTTTATTCAATTTAATAAAATTTTAATTTGAAGCAGTAAGCAAATACATCAGCTTACTGCATTCTTATTCATAATCGTATAATAGAATATATAACCCCTAAAGGACAAAGTCTAAAAGTCTTATAAATTAAGAAATATAGAAAATAACATAATTTTTATAAACGCGTAAAGTTGCAAAAGTAATTCAAATGATTTCATCGCAAAAAACAAACAAAAAGCAGCGATTGTTTTCAACAATTATGAAAATAATAATTACAATATAAAACTCCCTTTTGATTTCCAATGTTTATCAATAAAAAATAAAAAATAAGTAAGTTAACTAACAACAAAAAAAACTATCAGTACCTAAGCTGGAGTGCCGGATCAGTTTCATTTAAAAATGTTTATACATTTTTAAAAAGCAAAGCAAGTTTTCCAAAATAAATGTAGAAGGCTATAGCTAGAAAAAATTTTATACCCTATACTTTAAGAAACTGTAAATTAAGTATAAGAAATATTTCTATTATAGTTACTATTACTATAAAGTATGTAAGTACTTATCTTCAAGAATTCAGTTTTACTTACAACAGAAAATCCTCACAAACTTTTAAGTAAACGCAGATAAAAATTAAAATGTTTTTAATTTCACCAACAACAGACATCACATGACAAAAAATAAAATAAAAAATGTATTCAAAGATTGAGTTGAACACTTATTTGTATGTATATATATATGTACATACATACATACATACATACATACATACATACATACATAAAATCAATTTGTAGATATGTATGTATACATATCAAATTTCTTATCAATGCTTAAGTATTTATTAGATCTACATCATGATAATATATGAAGCGTCGTTTAGTTAAAGCACAATGCAAATATAAACAATCCATACACTCAGGGAAAATCTGCAGCTTAAAAATAAGAATTCATCACATTAATTCAATAATTTTTAATATAATAGAAAATGTATATTGAGATATCTACAAACTAATGAGTTTAATAAATGAATACTGTAAATTAATATTTTGTCCATATTGAAATAAGAAATTTCAATATGACTAAACCTTCGCTAATGGTTCTTATTAATTCAGCATGGTTCTTACTGATTTCAAGTTGGTTTTTCTCAGTGTGTAGATAACTCTTTCAGTCAAAGAAGACGAATGTAGTTAAATAAACAAAATCTGTAATATAAACAAATTTCAACAACACCCCACCTTTTGCTAATCATGACGAGCCTTAAATTCTCCCTCAGATATATATACACAAATTCCCATGATTATACATACATATACAATATATATATAAGATTAATCTCAACAACACAACACTCTCACCTACCTGAAATTACAGATAGTCTTAAACTTCTACAGACGTCTATACACATAGATTCTCACGGCTACATATTACAAGAACACCTCGCCCCTAATAAATCACAATCATCTTAAATTCTTACAAAAATACATACATACATACATACGCATAACCAATTTACCTCAACAACATCCTCAGCCACCTCAAATCACGATCAACCTTAAACTACTATAGAGAGACACATTCACAAATCCCCATGGCTACATATTACGTCAATAACCCTGCCCACCCAAATCATGGTCAGCCTTAAAATCCTACAGACATACAAACACACAGATTCCCCCGGTTGCATATTACTAGAACACCTCACCCCTCATAAATCACAATCAGCCTTAAGCTCCTACAGAAATACACACATTGAAATTCCTACAAACATACACACACACACACACACACACACACACACACACACACACACATACACACATACATACATACATACATCATACACACATACATACAAATATATTTCTTAAACAAATAAACAGAATATAAGCTTACCAGCGACAAACAAGCTGGACCCCCCACACACAAGCATTAGGGGTGTTCACATACATGAGAACGTTTTATAAATAAATAAAATAATTTATTTAATTATTTTATTAATTTATTTAATTATTTTATTTTATAAGAATTTATTAGTGTGATGAAATCACACAAGCACATTCCCATGATTCATATGAAACCATATGACCTAGTAGTCATCAAACCTTCTTTCTCTGATATTACTGATATAGTATTACGATAACAAATTTCTACAGTATGGCAACACTGGGAGCATTAGAAAATAATAATCATGTTTTGCCGTCGGCATTTGAAAAAAATAATAATCATGTTTTACCGTCGGCATTTGAAAAAAATAATCATGTTTTGCCGTCGGCATTAGGAAAAATTATCATGCATTGCCGTAGGCATTAGGAAAAATTATCATGCATGCCGTATGCATTAGGAAAAATCATTTTCCCGTCGGCATTTGAAAAAATTATATTCATGTTTTGCCGTCGGCATTAGGAAAAATTATCATGTATTGCCGTCGGCATTTGAAAATAATTATGTATTGCCGTAGGCATTAGGAAAAATTATCATGCATGTCGTAGGCATTAGGAAAAAGACAGACTTATTGAACCACCCTCGAAAAATATTTAAAGGACTTATCGAACCACCCTCGTAGGTATCAAATTTCAAGAATTTTAAAATTTTCAAATTTTAATTACCCAAATTTAACAATTTCAGCAACAATTTAACAATTTTAATTGGTCCAGAACCGGCAGTTCCCTACTACTTAAGTAAAGACAAGTTGTAATTTGCTTAGTTAAGAATAAAAAGGAAGAACAGTAGCAGATAAAAATTGTGTGTTATTTATTTTTATTTTTGAGCAATCAAAAGAACTCACACGTTTAATAAAATTTAAACGTAACAATATGTATGTATTTATATGTATGTATGTATATCAGGCGGTCAACTCTGTAATTCGACACGGAAGAAAATGATTTCGAATTAACACGTATACTTACAAATTCGAAAGTATTTTCTTTCTTTCGAATTAGACAGTAGACCCCCAATACAAAAAATTAATAGCTACATACGTAGTTTTAGATTAGAATGTTAAAATACAAAACAGCTAATTTTGGTATTTTTCTGTGGAATAAATTTGTTTTACCAAGTATTGATTTCCGTTTAAATAATCTTTTAACTCAATACGAATCAAGCAATAGTTTAATTTAGTAATTAAACACGCTTTGATGGTATCCATCTTCATTTAAGTTTTTTCATTGGTCCATATATTATTTAAAACACAAAATCTGTTGGGGTATTGGAAACTGATGTCTGTTTATTTAAAATGTTTAAACATTTTCACCCACCGCTGTTCTGCAGATTTTTGATTCTCATCCTATTCCTTTAATTTTTCTAAAGAGGTACATAGATATATTTTTTAACAAGAGTTAATTCATCAAATTATTCGGTGTCATTTATGGTTAACTCATTTATTTTTTCTATAATGTAAACAAAACTGGATTTAACATCTTTCCATATGGGAGTTTCAACATCTTGGTAGGCAGTATGATTTAAGTATAAATAAAAATAAATAATATCTGCATAAAATTAGCTTGCATTAGCTTTAAACTAATCCATATCAATAATAGAGTTGTGCAGCTCATGAATGAACTACTTCAATTGAACGATTCACCCCACTGAGCGCTGTGATCCGGTAGTAGTAGGGGAATGTTCATCCTGTGGCAATTAAAATTGTTAAATTGTTGCTGAAATTGTTAAATTTGGGTAATTAAAATTAAACCGGTTCGAATGTTCGCCCGATAGATGGCGTAATAACATGTCTGTACTTAGTAATGCCAAATGGCATCTGTGCATGTTTTCATCTGTATTGTCATTTACTATTGGTAGCCAGATGTTCAAAACAGTCCTCTAGCACAATCGGGAAAATTCATGTTGCTGCTTCTAGGCGTTTGTAGATAATTGTATTGGCCGTTATTTTTGAATTTTAAAGTAACGACTCTCATGTTGGCAATGCGGTGTGCTACTGGTAGTACAGGGTGGTTACCATAAGTGCTCGCACTTTTATTTGTATGTGTGTATGTCTGTAGCTATAAACACAATTATTGTTGTTGCTATATTGTTTACACGTGAATATGTGTGTGCGTTTAGTGCTTTAGTTAAAAACTTCTAGATAGTTCTTTGCATTAACCCTGTAGGAATATTTTTACGTAAAAATATTTTTTTTTAATACATGTATTTATTTATTGTATCTTCAAATATGAACTAACAATAAGTATTTAAATCTTAAATCTAAAATATAGTTATTAGGCCCGACCACATAATAATAATAATAAATAAATAGTGATAATCAAAAAAAAAAAAGTATTTTCAAGTAGTCCCATCTGGAGTGTTGAGTATAAGAGCCGTTCTGTCCCTCTTTTTTAGGCGGATGTGTCCAGTAAAGTTCAAAATATTACGAGCAAGCCGATTAGAATGTGATTCGAGTTTTGTTAAATATTTGCCTGCGTATTTTGCAATTTCTTCAATCACTAGAAGCATATTCAAATCACGATGTATATTTAAATTTTGGATGTACCATGGAGCCGAAGTTATCATACGTAAAATTTTGTTTTGCCTTCGTTGGATTCTCTCGACATTGGAAGCTGAAGCAGTGCCCCACAGTTGAATTCCGTAATACCATATAGGTTTCAAAAGTGACTTGTATATCGAAAGTTTACAATCTAGACTGAGATTTGAATTTCTACAAATCAGCCAATGTACCTGAGTTAATTTTAGTTTCATTTATGTTAGCTTAGAATCAATGTGTTGTTTCCATGTAAGCCGTCGATCAATGTGTATACCAAGGTATTTTACATGTGAATGTTGAGGAATAATTTGATTATTGATTCTAATGGAGGAACAAGTATCTTTTCGTTGAGTAAATGTTACCTGCGCACACTTCTGCTCATTTACTTTAATTCTCCATAACCTTAACCATAGTTCCAACTGGGTAATATGTTCCCAAAGATATCAGGATGCCTCGTGAGGGTTTTCGTGCATGCTAAAGAAGGCTGTATCATTGGCAAAAGAAGATGTATGGATTTTAGTGCTAACATGCATATCACAATTAAAAATCAAATACAAAAATGGACCCAGTACACTGCCCTGTGGCACACCGGCAGATTCCGGCTGTTCTGCAGATTTTTGATTCTCATCCTATTCCTTTAATTTTTCTAAAGAGGTACATAGATATATTTTTTAACAAGAGTTAATTCATCAAATTATTCGGTGTCATTTATGGTTAACTCATTTATTTTTTCTATAATGTAAACAAAACTGGATTTAACATCTTTCCATATGGGAGTTTCAACATCTTGGTAGGCAGTATGATTTAAGTATAAATAAAAATAAATAATATCTGCATAAAATTAGCTTGCATTAGCTTTAAACTAATCCATATCAATAATAGAGTTGTGCAGCTCATGAATGAACTAGTTCAATTGAACGATTCACCTCACTGAGCGCTGTGATTCGGTCAATCCACTGAGCGCTTTCAGCTCAGTACTGAGTGGTTTCTTGATTTGTATCGAAATCTTTCAGTAGCTCGGTTTATACACAAACCTATAATCAAACCAATTTAAATTACATGTTGACTTTCATCAAACTCTTTCAGTAGCTCGTTTTAGACCCAAACCTACGTAGTTTAGGTGTGTTTGATAATAGGTTTGTGTCTAAAACGACCTAATGAAAGAGTTCGATACAAGTCTTGTGGTTTTTAGCAACTTTCTTTTGTCGCACAAGTACATAAAAAAATTTATATATGCACGTAAAGGGTGTCCCAACAAGAACGCAAGATTTAAATTTGAAATAAAACACAGATATTTAAAAAAAAAATCGTGAACTTTATTATATCGCAAAGTAGACAAAATGAGGTTATGTGTGGAACAACAAATCGGGCAGATGGCCCCCGCGGCTTTGCTGGCACACACGCAATCTTTTAATGAAATTTTCAATGGCCGTTTTGCATAAATGCTGCGGTATTTCATTAATGCAGCGTCCAATTTTCTCTTTTAAGGCTTGAGTCGTCGTCGGCTTATTCTCGTAGGCCATCGACTTCAAAAAACCCCAAGGACAACAGTCTAATGGTGTTAAGTTACACGATCTAGGCGGCCAATTCTGGTCTCCAAAACGCGAAATAACACGACCGGGAAATGACTGATGTAGCAATTGAATTGTTTCTCTGGCTGTATGACATGTGGCGCCGTCTTGTTGAAACCACATGCCCTCCACATTCATTTCTTCAATTCTAGGTACGAAAAAACTGGTTATCATTTCACGATACCGAACACCATTGACTGTTTGCGCTTGACCTGCGTTTGAGCGACATCATCACGAACAGCTGCGACATTTTCGGTCGATCGACCTAGTCGAAGACGCGTTGTTGTCTTTACATCACTAACAGACCCAGTTTCGGAAAATTTATCCATTTATGTCTTTACAGTTGACTCTTTTGGAGAATTATTGTGACCCCAAATTGATCGCAAATTTGCAAACTGTAGTCGCAAAACTTTCACCATTTTGGTATAACAATTTCACAATGAGAATGCGTTGTTCGTTCGTGAAGCGCTCCATTTTTACTAACCTCGTACCTTCTACTAGCAAACAATAACAATTGTTCAAATGTCAAACAATGACATTTCGAATGGCGCCAACTTTAAATCTTGCGTTCTTGTTGGGACACCCTTTATTATGATAATATTAAAATATCTGAAACCTTGAATAGTTTTAATTTTGATTGTACATACATATGTACATAACATAACAAATTCCACTCATTAAACTATGTACTCGTATTTTAGTTTTATTTATTTTTTATACTTCATCTGCCTTGTTTTGTAATGTATGGCCACACACACACACACACACATACACTCACTGTATAAATCGGTTACTTTTTATGCTTCTGTTTTTGCTCTTTCTTTATGCTTGATAAAATCTTTTACTACAAATGAACTGAGCTACTGAGCCAACTGAATGAAATACTTCAGTAAAGTGAGCTGAGCTGACAAGAGCGGTCACTCAAAAGAGCTGATAAGCACAACTCTAATCAATAACATTTTTCTGGCTTAGCTCAATTACGATTTCTTTTAACAGCAATTGGCAAAAATATTTCCTCTCTACGTTGTGGGATATTAAACTGAAGTTCATTAATAATGAGAGAGACCTGTCATACATATTTTTTGGTACTCAAACTGAATTATATATATGGGTTTTATAGAAACCAATCTTTTCAGAATTGGTTTTGAAAACGACAAGAAAAAATGCTTTGGTGTAATGAAAAGCAATGCTGTCGGTTTTATATTCAAACTAGAATTGATGTCGTTTTTAGGTGTCATGGAAACCAATGTTATCGGTTTTGTTAATGGAAACAAACCAAGTAGTTAACAGCTGTCAGTTTTCTTTGTCGTGCTTTTTTATTTTTTTTGAAAAAAAATTAGGTAGATTTATCATTTGTGAACGCACTAATAATACCAAATTATTATTTTGCATTTCACTGCTCCTAATGCAAGGAACCTTTACCTAAAAATTTCTTAGAAAAATAGATTCGCTTTTTTTTTGCAGAAATTTAAATAAATTTACTTATTTATTACAATATTTGCTTCATGAAAGAACTATTTTCACATACATTGCACCATAACTATACCGATTAAATTATAAATGCTCGTAAGTACTAGGTTTTATGTATTTTATGTGTCCCGTCATTGCAACTAATTGTGCTATAAATCTTATATTTCTTGTAAAAATAGTCTCTTAGTCTGCGTTTATCATAGCTGTCCCTTTCCAATCGTACACACTGTGGACAAATAAACCGCTCCGCCAAGTTGAGCACATCACCTTAGATTGTTGTCACAGTGCTTCTACCCCGACTATTTTTTGATAACACCCTTCCGAAAAAACCCGCAACGGGATAAAGGCATTTAAATACGAAATGCTTACTTATTTAAAATATAATTAGCTATAAATCTGCAAAGGAGCTTTCAACATAAACGCACAATAAAAACAATACATGCACACTGCCTCCGGCAGCTCAAGTAAATTGATGCAATAATCCCTCAGAAATTTTTCTCGTCACTATTTCTAAGCGCTCTTCTTTTAATAACAAAACTGTTGCAACTGCAGTTGCCAATTTAATTTATTTATAGCACCTTATTCCTTAATTTAATAATAAATAATAAAGTAAAATTAATTTTATTGTTATTTTACTGAAAACAATATTTTTTATTTAATTTTAATTATTATTCGAACTCCATTTGTTTCTATATTTGTGATTTGAACGGGCTAAGGTTGGTATTGCTTCTTAAGCCAAATTACATGTGATAATTATTAATGAACAAATAACACCAAAGTCTGTTGTAAATATTCTGACTAACAACACATAGTTGAACAGAACAGCCAGCCGTTTTCGAAGGCCACTAAACCTTCATCATCAGCGTTCTTTTGTGTTTGGTCCACTGTGTGTGGTGTCAGTTGATGTAGATTTCTGCTTTATATACTTAGCATTTTATTGCAAATGGAATATGTGAATTGTTTTGATTCATCGTATTTCAATTTGCTGAAAGCATTTTTGTATTGTAAGCACAATTTTACCATCACTATATTTACAACAGTCCTATTATTGTCGTTTTGTTCTTTTTACTAATTATACACATGTTACTTAATTTGCTTATTTTTTGTTCTACTTAAGACAAACTTTTTTGGTTTGTTACTATTAAGTATATTTTTATTTAATTTTTGCCACAGGCCCATGGCTATTAATTTTTTAGTTAATTTTAATTTTTATTCGAACTCCATTTGTTTCTATATTTGTGATTTGAACGGGCTAAGGTTCGTATTGCTTCTTAAGCCAAATTACATGTGATAATTATTAATGAACAAATAACACCAAAGTCTGTTGTAAATATTCTGACTAACAACACATAATTGAGCGGAACAGCCAGCCGTTTTCGAAGGCCACTAAACCTTCATCATCAGCGTTCTTTTGTGTTTGGTCCACTGTGTGTGGTATCAGTTGATGTAGATTTCTGCTTTATATACTTAGCATTTTATTGCAAATGGAATATGTGAATTGTTTTGATTCATCGTATTTCAATTTGCTGAAAGCTTTTTTGTATTGTAAGCTCAATTTTACCATCACTATATTTACAACAGTTTACCATTGTCGTTTTGTTCTTTTTACTAATTATACACATGTTACTTAATTTGCTTATTTTTTGTTCTACTTAAGACAAACTTTTTTGGTTTGTTACTATTAAGTATATTTTTTATTTAATTTTTGCCACAGACCCATGGTTATTAATTTTAGCTAATTGAGACATTTTTAGATTTTAATTGAACTATAGTGAATTTTTAATCAGAAATAATTTTTCGTCAGGCTTAAGTTCAGTAATCTCAATTCTTTTAATAAATGAAAAATTTTTATTAATTAATGTGAGTTTCTAAAGAAGAGAAGAAAAATTAAATTAGACTTTTAAGCTGGTGTAAATATCGATATTTT
Organism: Tachina grossa; assembly: GCA_949987645.1. NCBI lineage: Eukaryota > Metazoa > Arthropoda > Insecta > Diptera > Tachinidae > Tachina > Tachina grossa. Next base: position 101,063,102 of record OX465274.1, read on the forward strand.
TCTGTGCAGCAACGCACTTCATCAGCACCCTAGTCTATCTACTTAGGTAGAGATTGTTATTAATAACAGCTATTTAACGTAAATTCTAATGAAACGGAATGTAAGAAATGATTGTTGTGTACAATTATTGATTTACCTTTGGTAAATACATATGTATGTAAGTATCAATATTTATTTCCCCTGTTTTTCCATATTTTCATTTTTCTATTTAGGTTAGCACGAAGTTATATTACTCTACCCACGTATGTTTAACTATTATTGCTTATCTTTTACGATCATCACATTAATTATTTTTAACCCCCGACTAAAAAAAGGTACAATTATTTTAAAAATTTCGGTATCGGTAACGTTAACGGTATTTTTTTTATTTCGGTATCGGTATTACCGGCACATACCGTTATCGAGTTTAAAATACCGGTATAACGCTATTACTGTGAAGTTTATTAATTCATACAGTGTATATAGCAATAAACCTCTTTTTATTAAGTTAAAAGTAAGTAATTTTACATAAAGTCTTTAGTAAACAGTAACATAAAAAAAACTAAGTTTTATATCTTGCACAGATTATTTACACAAGTGTAGTGTAAACTTGTATGTTTGTTTCCCGCAAAATGTGCGGGAATTCCCGGGATTTTTTTGATATTATGCAACTTGATGAGTGTCGTTATTCATTTTATGAAAGCGATGGCGCAATAATAAGGTCATGGCACTAGCACAATAGCTAAAACCTAAACCTTAAGTAAGAGGTTTGTGACTGTTAAAAATTTGTGGTTGAAGTCTACTGATGATTTGGTTCAAGCGCCAATGAAATGCGTATATAGACATGCTAAACTACCAGGAAATAAATTTCAATTATTTTTTGTATAATATGTATCAATAAATAAATAAATAATTTTTTTTGGCATTTACATATAATATTGGTATATATGCATTACTATTATTTAAAGAACTCAAATGGTATTATTTTTTTTACTAATGTGCTTATAAAACGTTTTATTTAATAGATCTCATGAATTATAATTTTTATTTTTTTGTTGAAATAATTAAATTGAAAATATTTTGTATGGTTTTGCACTGGGCAGGAATTTCCCGGGAAGCCGAAAAGTCGTTCCCGCTTTCCCGGCAAATGAAAAAGTCCGGAAAAAAGCTCTAGTTTATACATTTGTTTTTCATTATGGTGTGCTTACACTTTGTTTTAGATAAAAAGTAGTAAGAATAGAGCTGAATAAGAACGTCTAAAGGAAGAAATTTTTCTGCAATTAATTTCAAAAAAAGTTAATTGAAATTAAGTTTTGTAATTTTTTTTACGGAAATCGGTATACCGGTACGTACCGGTATAGTCATAAACGGTATTATCGATACCGGTATTTTCTAACCGAAATGAGTTTCGGTATCGGTATTGATACCGGTACCCAATTTTAACGGTATTTGAATCGGTATCAGTATTTTTACAATACCGTTTGCCAACCTTGCTTTTTTATTACATTATTTACTTATTCGATGTACCGTCGGTACATGCATGTAAGTATTATAGTAGTGGATATTACGTGATTGTGAATAGAGGGAAGGAACCTACTTATATAGGTCCTACATCATCGAATGTATTGGACTTAACACTTGTTAACAATGAAGATATTGTACTTAAGGATTGGATGGTGCTTAGACAGCCGTCCTTCTCTGACCATTGCTACATAGCTTTTAGAATGTTATCCGAAGTTTCAAAGCTTAGGAAATTATATAGGAACCCACGCAATACTAGGTGGAATTATTACAGGAAGAACATTGAAAATAATCTTTATAATGCCAAATCGATTAAGAGTGAGGCTGATATTGAAAAGTCTGTTAATTGCTTAACGAAAGCCATAACAAAATCGTATGAATCAGCATGTCCCCTCTCGCGCGTAAAACGTATGTCTAGACCACCATGGTGGAGTAGTGATCTAGACGCACAAAGACGTGACCTGCGTGAGTTCTTCAGATTGGCTAGATACATAGACCAATTTGAATGCTGGAGGGACTATAAAAAAGCACTGAGATCGTTTAAAAAAGAGGTGAGAAAGGCCAAGAAAAATTCATGGAAGAAATTTTGTGGCAATATAGAAAAAACTACGGACACGGCCAGAATGAGGAAGCTGCTTGCAAGCAATCCATCAGTGCCTAGCACAATATGTAAAATTAACGGCGATTGGACTAACTGCAGCCGAGAAACGCTGGAAGTTCTCCTGGACACACATTTTCCAGGTTGCACGGAGATCTCCCCTCGCTCAGAAATGACAAATGAATTAAATGCTGAGAATTGTGACGTCATTTCCCTTAGTAAGGTGGAATGGGCAATCGATTCCTTTAAACCATATAAATCACCAGGACCAGATGGTATTTTTCCGGCTTTACTACAGTATGGTAAACAGAGGATAATTCCCTGGCTATTAGGAATATTTAGAGGATGTCTCAGACTGAATTATGTGCCAAAATCATGGAGGATTGCCAAGGTTGTATTCATACCAAAGGCAGGTAGGAGCAACCATATGTATCCAAAAGACTTTAGGCCTATCAGTTTGACGTCCTTTCTACTGAAAACGTTAGAGAGAATTCTGGATATACACATCAAAGAATTTGTATATCCAAATATCCTGTCTTCCAACCAACATGCATACACAAAGGGCAAATCGGTTGAAACAGCACTTCATAGTGTTGTTGAACAAATCGAAAAATCGTTACACTATAGGGGTCGTTTTGGACATCGAAGGCGCTTTCAATAATGTCTCTACGGACGCAATTATGGAAAGTGTTAATCGTTCCGGGGCTAACTTGCAAGTCAAAAACTGGATAGGCAACCTATTGAAATGTAGAATAGTATCTGCGGAATTAGGCAATGCCAAGGTAAACAAAGAAGCTAAGAGAGGAACTCCCCAAGGTGGTGTTCTATCGCCACTTCTTTGGACGCTGGTTGTAAATGAAATTCTCATGGAATTTGAAGGTAAAGCAGCTAAGATTACAGCATATGCGGACGACATAGCTATCATTATAACTGGTAAGTTCCTCGATACAATTAGCTCCCTAATGGAATCCTCGTTGAGGGATATTCATAGATGGGCAACAAGGGTAGGTTTGAACTTAAACCCAGGAAAAACTGACCTTGTGCTTTTTACTAATAGGAAAGTAAAGGAATGGAGAACACCAAAATTAGACGGTATATCGCTCTCGCCCAAAACACATACAAAGTACCTGGGGGTTATTTTGGATAGTAAGCTGACGTGGAGGTACAATATAGAAGATAGAGTTAAAAAGGCCACCATTGCTCTATATGCATGTAAAAAAATGGTGGGCAAGACATGGGGCCTTTCACCTACTCTTACGTATTGGACATACACAGTGGTAGCTAGACCAATTTTACTCTACGGAATACTTGTATGGTGGAGGGCGACTGAGACAAAATCATACCTGAAAAAGCTGGAAAGTATCCAGAGGCTAGCAGAGCTCTGCATCACTGGAGCTTTAAAGAGTACACCTACTGCAGCCTTAGACGTTATATTGGACCTTAAACCAATAAAGCTAATTGCAGTGAACGTGGCATGCAAATCAGCTATCCGACTAAGGACAACAGGTCAGATGTCGTACAGATCATTTGGTCACAGCAAATTACTAGAAAACATGGAGTGTAGCTCGGACTACATCATTCCGGTGACGAACTTTTTTACCAAACCACAGATCACTATAAGTGAAGAAGGCTATTTGGAAAGTCTTAATCATAGTGGTTCTGGTTTTAACTTTTTCACTGATGGTTCAAAGATGGATAGAGGGGTAGGAGCTGCGGTTTACTGTCGGGAGCTCGATATAGAGGAATCTTATAAACTTCCTGATCATTGTAGCATCTTCCAGGCGGAAATCTATGCTGTCAAAATGGCAGCAGAGTTAGCCTTCACCTCTCTAACTATGGATGCGCGTGTAAATCTGTATATAGACAGTCAAGCAGCTATTAAAGCAATTTCAGTTGACTGCAATTACTCCTCGGTTGTGCTCCTGTGTAGAAAGGCCCTGGATATGTTATGTACTGGTAGACAAGTACATATATTCTGGATCCGCGGACACATGGGGATAGAGGGAAATGAAATGGCCGATACACTGGCCAAAAGGGGAATTCTATTACCGGCTGAGGTAACGGTAAATATCCGAAAACCAATTCAATACCTTAAAGAGATCATACATTCTAATATGAGGGAAGAAGCGGAGAAATGTTGGCGCGCGACGAAAACTTGCAAAACTTCTAAAATCATGTGGAGCTCCTATGATCACAAATTGACTAAGTTCCTTTTATCATTAACTAGAAGCAACTGTAAGCTTCTAGTGGGAGTATTAACTGGGCACTGCTGGACAGCTTCGTACGCTGTCAAAATAGGACGAATAGCCGACGGTACCTGCAGGAAATGTAAGGAACCCGGAGAAATGGAAACAATGGAACATCTACTGTGTCACTGCCTGGCTTTAAGCCGTACTAGATATAACTATCTTGGTGCTTACACTTTTCGTAGTCTTGAGATTGTATCGAGAGTAGAAATGTGTAGGTTGCTAAAATTTGTTAAATCTGTGTGGGAGTCATTCGATACAGGCACCACGAACTAGGCTGCCATACTAACAGGTTCTCATTTCATTTGCTGGTATCGCTAAGGATCAATGCCGGTCTATGCGAGGTCTTGGACCAACCAGATAAACCTAACCTAACCTAACCTAGTGGATATTACGTTTCTTTGTTTTTGCTTTTCACAGTTATTTGACTTTCCAACATTTGTGATTGCCAAGTGAACAGTAATTGCCAAGTGAACATATTTTTGTCACGTGCCCATGATGAATTAAGTGAGACATTTTTAGATTTTAGTTGAACTATAGTGAATTTTTAATCAGAAATAATTTTTAATCAGGCTTAAGTTCAGTAATTTCAATTCTTTTTTTATTGAATAAAATATTTTTATTAATTAATGTGAGTTTCTAAAGAACAGAAGAAAAATTAAATTAGACTTTTAAGCTGGTGGAAATACCGATATTTTTCTGTGCAGCAACGCACTTTATCATCACCCTAGTCTATCTATTTGGGCAGAGATTGTTATTTACATAAGCTATTTAACTTAAATATTAATGAAACGGAATGTGAGAAATGATTGTTGTGTACAATTATTGATTTACCTTTGGTAAATACATATGTAAGTATCAATATTTATTTCCTCTGTTTTTCCATATTTTCATTTTTCTATTTAGGTTAGCACGAAGTTATATTACTCTACCCACTTATGTTTAACTATTCTTGCTTATCTTTTAAGATCATCACATTAATTATTTTTTACTTATTCGATGTACCGTTGGTACATACATGTAAGTATTATAGTAGTGGATATTATGTTACTTTGTTTTTGCTTTTCACAGTTGATTTGACTTTCCAACATTTGTGATTGCCAAGTGAACAGTGATTGCCAAGTGAACATATTTTTACATGTACCCTGAAGGAAACGTGGGGTTAAGTGTCACCAAGTCACTACTTATGTCGACTATTTTCGTGACATTGTCAACGGAGCGTCTACATATTAATATTGTCTTTGATGCGTAGAAAACATACAGATACACACAATTATGATTCTTCTTAATGTTTTATTGGTTTGTTGAATATAGAAGTGGCGTTAAGCAAAATTTAAGTGTTTATAAAAAGTTAAAGTTTTTCTGCTCCGTAATTTTTTTATAATTTTTATTGATTGATTCAAGTTAAAATACATTTTACAAAGACAACCTGCTTTTTAAACAAATAAATCATTGTGTAAAGTGTTAATCTTGTGGAGTACTACTGCGAGATTCGCTATTTTTGTGTTTTTTCAACATTTTCTTCAATCTACACTTGCGGCGGCTTTTGCTTTTATTGGCTGTAAACATTTTTATATTTTGCAACATTGTGCTTTGTTTACAACTTTGTACTTATATACGGGAACTGCAGCGCACAAACAAACATTTCCTTTGGTGATTTAATTACAATTGTTGTGGTGTTTTGCAGTGGGAATCCATTATATTATTTTCTACAATTGGTTTGCTGTTTTTATCTTGTTAATAATTGGCGCTCCGCTATCAATCGGCTGATTTTAATAAACACCAGGTGCTGCCAGATTTCTTTTTTGCCGTATAAGTGGGGATAATGCCTAATTGTGTAATTTAAAAAGCCGATGAATAATAAACGTACACTTGATGCTACATCGCCTGATTACACTGAAAAGAATAGTAAAAAACATTTGTCTTGTCAGAGTATGGCTGAAAACAGTCAACCGGCATCCCAAGACGTTTTCTCGTGGAGCAGGTTTAGCGATCTTTTGGATGCTAAACTGAAAGATGTTGTTAGAAAAACAGACCTAGTAGTGATCCAAACAGAGATACAAGAATTAAAAGAAGAGAACATAAGACTTAATAATGATATTAAAAAGCTCACATCACGTCTTGAGTACATTGACCGCAGGTCGCGTTCTTCTAATGTTGTTGTTGTCGGTTTGAATTGTAAAAATGTTCAAACTGCTAGAGAAAAATTTACAAAACTATGCAGTGATGTATTAAAAGTCAACGCTGAGGTGGTGTCAACCCGCATGATTTCTTCTGGAAAATCGTTTTTGTTCAGCTTAGGATCGAGTTCGCAGGCTTACAACGTTATTGCTGCTAAGGGTTTATTAAAAGGTCAAGATGTGTTCATTCAAAAAGATTACACTGAAGATGAACAAAATGTGCGATATAACCTGAGACAATTAAGCAAAAATATTACAAAAGCTAATGATTCTGTTAAAGTCAGGCTTGGTGAGTTTTGTATATTTATAAATAACAACAAATACACGTGGTCCAATGGCAAAGTTTGTGCCGACTCTGTTAATGATGCTGAGTACTTAAAAAACCTTTTATCAGTATGTAATTTCGTTGTTGATGTTTGCATTAAGGAGAGTATGAATACAGTAGATTGTAATGTTAAAAATGTAGATATTTCAAATTCTCAATAGCAATTTCATGTATGCCATTTAGTTTCATATAATGTAGCAAACCTCGAAAAATCATTAAAATTTAGTAAATTTATTACATATATCAATAATTTTGATGTATTTTTTCTTTTTGAAACCCATGTTACAGCTGATAGACAGCACTTGTTTTCGTCATATTTTAATAATTATTGTTTACATTGGATTGCAGCTACGAAAACGCATAGATCTGGTCGTGCTAGTGGTGGCTGTTTATATGGTTTCAAAAAAAATCTTAAAAATACTTATGCTTTTAAATTTTTAAACATCTTCAATAATATGGTATTAAGTGCTAAATTTGAAGGTAATGTGTTTTACTTTATCCCAAGTTATTTAAACTGCACTAAATGGAATAATGAATTCGAAAAATTTGAAGAATTTGTACAGGAACTTGATCCTTCAAATTTTTGTATTGTTGGTGATCTTAATGCGAGAATTGCAACTGAACAAGTTTTAGATGGTAACTTTTTGAAAGATTTACCACATATTAATAAATCTAGATCTTCAAAAGATAAAGAACTTAATGCACAAGGCAAAAAATTGATGAATCTTATTGAAAATGTCGGTGGGATTGTACTTAATGGTAGAACTGGTAACGATGCTCTAGGGGAATTCAGCTTTTGTGGGGTTATGGGTAGCTCTGTTATTGATTATTGTATTTGTTCACTTAACTTTCTACAATATGTTGATGATTTCTTTATCGCATCCAAGCCGTTTTCTGACCACATGCCACTATGCTTAAAAATTAAATCATCGTGCCGTGTTGTTAATACTAATGAGAATTATACAATTCAAAGACTGCGTTGGAACGGTGGATTGTCTGATAAATACAAGGATAATCTTTCATTACTTGCTAGCAATGTTGATCTACAGTCTAATGAAACGGTTGATGAATTGGTTGTACATCTATGTAACAAAATAAAGTTGGCGAATGTTACTAAGGTAAACAAACGTTTTTTTGAACCCAAGCAGAAATGGTTTGATTGCAAATGTGCTCGTGCTAGGAAACTTATGCTAAAGAAGCTTAGGCGTTATAGGAAAAAGCACAATTCGGTAAACAAATCTCGATATTTTGCATCTAGAGCTTGCTATCTTAAGATATGTAATAAAAAGAAAATAGATTTGTATAATAAAAATATTGACCAATTAAACAAGGTGAAATGTAGCAGTGATTGGTGGAAGCTATCCAACTCTATGAAATCGCGTTCATATTCTGTCAAAGGTTCACTAAATTCCGACGATTTTCGTTCTCACTTTAGTTCGTTACTGCAGGCAGATGTTGATTCTCAGACTATCAGCTGGTCTATGCCATATTTTATTGATCCGATCCTTGACTCACCCATGGAAATGTATGAACTTTTCTTCGTTTTAAAATCACTCAAGGATAATAAATCTCCTGGTCAAGATGGTATCTGTTACGAATTTTATAAAAATGCTCCTAATTCTTTTATTAATGAAATGTTATCTGTCTTTAACAAAATTTTCCTACATGAACAAATTCCATCCAGCTTCCGAAAATCTATACTGATACCTCTTTTCAAAAAAGGTGATCCCAATCTCCCATCAAACTATCGAGGGCTATCGCTGATTAATGCCTCATGCAAAATATTTAATACCATTATTCTGAATCGTTTAACGGAATGGATAGATCGTAACAAGATTCTTAATGAATTTCAAGCCGGATTTAGAAAGAATTATTCAACCATTGACAACATTTTTAATCTCGCTAATATTGTGAATTTAAATAAAGCAAACAATAATAACACACATGCCTTCTTTGTTGATTTTTCGTGCGCATTTGATACGATTCCTCGTAATAGTTTATTTTACAAGCTCGCATGCCTTGGTATGTCGTCGAAAATAATAAGAATTTTACAGCACTTGTATGAAAATACGGAAAGTTGTATTTTGGATGGAAATTCTTATTCTGATCCATTTGCAGTTGAAATAGGTGTAAAGCAGGGTTGTATATTAAGTCCTCTATTATTCTCATTATATGTTAATGATTTGGCAGATGAGTTACCTGGGGGTGTAAATGTTGCTGACGTTAATGTTAAAATACTGCTTTATGCCGACGACCTTGTTATATTATCAGATACTCCATCAGAATTGCAAAAAATGATTGATTGTTTATACAATTACTGTTCGACGTGGTCCTTGAAAGCTAATCTAGATAAATCTAAAATAGTGGTATTTCGTTCCGGTACTAGAATTTCTTCAAATCTAAACTGGGTTTTTGGTGGTGATAATATTGAGATTGTAAACAGTTATAAATATCTTGGTGTAGACATTACATACAATCTCTCCTTTAGAAAACACTTGAACAATAAGTTAGCAGCCTCGAAACTGGCGATAAACTCTACTTGGTCCAAATACATAAACAATCCGCAAATCTCACAGAATAATAAGCTTAAAATATTTCAAGCAGCATCCAGATCTATTATGTTATATGCAGCGCAAGTGTGGGGATATGTGAAATATGATGAGGTTGAAAAACTATTTAGATTTTTTATTAAAAAAATGTTGTATCTACCTACCGCTACACCAAATTATATTTTGTATATAGAAACAAACCTAGAGTCTCTATACGTATCTACCTTAAGACTTCACCTAGACTATATTAATAAAGTATTAAGTATGAATCCTCACAGATTACCTCGTATTTTGGCATTAAAAATTATAGAACAAAATATTTGTTGGGCCAAAGAGTGGGAAAATCTTTGTCAACATATACAGTTTACTCCTGATGACTCAATATCTCCACTTAGCAAACAGTGGAAACCTATACTGGACCAACTCAAACTCAAGGAACGTAATGATCACATAGAAAATGCAAAAAGTTCACAGTTTCATGATCTATATTCTATACTGGATTACAATGTTTCTTCATTATATACTTCAAATTTTTCTCCACGTACAGTCAGTTTAATAATTAGGGCTAGAGGTGGCTTGTTAGATTTGAATGCAAAGTCTTTCAAGAATAACACTGTTGGTATTTGTACAATGTGCAATTTAGATGCTTCGGAAAATACTTATCACTTTATTGGTGTTTGCCCATTGTACAAAGAATTTAGAATACAATATTTTGGTAAAACCATACTAAATTTGAATGAAGTTGTGTGTATACTAAATGGCTTAAACTTTTTCTCCCTGTATAAATATATAGAACTTTGTTTAAAATATAGAAGATTTATTTTAAATGAATTTGTTATTTAATTTTCCATGAAAATATTAACTTATGATTTATCTTGTTATTTTTATTAAAAATTATATAAAATCAAAATTTACTTTCCCAGAATTGTGCCAATCTGGCTTACAACAAAATGTTATGCCATATATAGATTTAGATATTAAACATATTGTAAATGAATTAAATATGTACATACAAAAATCTATTAATAAATAAATAAATAATAATAATATAAAAATTAGTTTAAGAAATCAAATTAAAAGGTTAATACCTATAAATGTATTCAACAATTCATATTCATATTGCATAAAAATAAAAAATGTGAATTTAAGTTGTTTTATGACCAATTACATATACTTAAACTTCTTGTAACAGGGGTTACCTCCGGGTTAGTTATGGTCATTTCCTATTCAAATTATAGAATATCGAGTCATAACCGCACAAAAAGCTTAAGTAACAAAAACAAAACTTTACAGGAGAAGGTTTTTTTTAGTTATCTTCGCTGTTATTTATTTCAGTTCATTCATTGAATTTTGGTATTTAGGTGTTATTATGATAAATATAAGTAACGCAACGAACTTTAATATTACTATGATAATGGCATTTTTGCCCCTTAAGCTTTTTTTGCTGTCTCCCTGACAACGTTATGTGTATGTTTTTGTGTTGGTTAAGCTAAAAAAAATAAATTTTTAAAGAAGAAGTATGTGTCAGTTTTTTACATAAACTTGCCTCCAAATTGCTTAATTATTGGCTTCTTGATCGGCTCCATGAAGTGAATCTTCTACAGACTTATGACTTTCCAAATTAAAGAGTTCGCTATTATATATATATTAGTATAGTCTTACTGATGGAAAGAATTTTCAAGTCCATATACTCTGTGAATACATTTTTAATAAATTGGTACGTACCCAAACTGAACTGGCGACTATCTCATTTTTTTGCCTGGATCGCGTAATCAAATTTAAATCATAATAAACTGTTTCAGAGTTATCAAAATAACCATATTTAACTTATGGATGATTTTTTTCAAGTTGGGAAACATAGCCTTTAAAAAAATGGTAACTCACTTCAATACAATCATATTTTTTGGACTAGGTATAGAGTTGAATAATGGGCTTTATCGTGATTTGCGTATTTCGACTTCGACTAAAAAAATTTGGCTCTAGACTAAAAAATACTTAATTTATATACTTTTATTTTTTTGTAAAAAGAATTCTAATGATATGTTCGTGGATTTACATAATATTTGTATACATTGTATACGCATAATTTTTTGCACGAAAATATGTTTTACTCTATCGTTTATTTATACACATCTTACCTTATAAAATAATGAAAACGAATTATAATTATTGCTATCCAATTTTTAGCGAGAGCCTTTGAAAAAAGTCTGTCCGAAAAAACTTAGTTTCATCCCAATAAAGGACTATGATAGGCTATATTTAGCCCAGATATGACGACCGTACTACATGTAGTACACCAGTTTTGTTCAGGTTTCTGCTTTTAATGTGATTTAAATTTTCTAATGTGCTTGTTGCTGTGCTACAGAATATAACGATCAACAAAACATGCGTCGATAATTTTTGTCTAGCGTAATTGCTTATGTGTATTTTTTTGTATCAAAGATTTCAATTCTATGCTATTGGTAAGAGTGTGAATATGTCACGTTATAGGTGAGAAAACGTTTTGTATGCATATATTATTTTTGTTGCGTTTCTATGTTTTTTTAATTATAATAGTTGTAAGAACGAATACATAGCAAAAGCATATGTGAAAAACAAAATTATATGTGATTTTAGTTCACATATTTGCTGACGTACTATATGTAGTACGTTCGGCATTAGTGTGCAAAAGTTGTGAAAACAAAAACTAATTTTTTCAGATTTTTAACACCAAATGAGATAATTAATGCCTTAGAAGAAAGCGATGAAGAGGTTTTGCAAAATTCTTACGACATCTCAATTGTGCCCACTTATGGTTCGAACAACTACGTCACGGGTGAAGATTCTGGAGAAGAAGATGAAGTGAATTTTGAAAACTTACCACACTTATTAGTAAATGCTGAGGCTGAGCTTTTTCGAAATTCTTTTTCCACGGATTCAGATAGTGAAGACGACATTCTGCAAGTGGAACAGGCCAAGAAACATAAATGTATTAAATCATCAGTAAAATGGGTAAAACATGATCTGAAAGAAACGGAGCCTATTGTTACATCGTGTGGACAGGAAGTTTTACCTACACCTCTTGAATTGTTTGAAAAATTGTTTGATGGTGACTTGCTGCAAGTCATTACTCAATGTTCCAATGACTATGCGTCCAAACAAAATGCAACTGCACAATGCGCGGCAACTGCATAGACATATGGGAGGTAAAATTTACCATTTGTCTTTCCGTCGGCGCATTGCCACATTGCTAATATCTACTTATGGGAAACCCTCAGCAACGCTTCCATCAATGATCATTTACTTACTGAGAACACACGTCAAGCCGATGGAAAATGTAAACAGCTACGTTGTAATCGCTGACACAATAAGACCACTACACGCTGCATTAAATGTGATGTGCCACTGCATGTAATAGACTTTTCACACTTGCTCACATCCTTCATCTTTCATTAATTTGGCAAGATGATAACATCTTCCCATAGGAATTATACAGGGCTGAATGTTCAACATCTTCAAAATATGTTCCTATCTCACTTTGTTCCATTCAACATCTTTCGATTATTTTAGTGTCATCACTAGAAAAAATGTGTACAACTATATACATACATTATGCTATGTTCAGACGGCAACATGAACCACTTGGTTCGTTCTCTGAACCACGATTGCGAACCATGCCGTTCAAACAACACATTCGTGGTTCGTCTTGACAAATCTTTTTGATGCAGTGATGTCAACCTACCCCTAGTTTTTAACTTAATATTTAGGTACATAATTTTTACTTAAAATTAAATTGTTTTAGATATGACTTCATTTTTTCAGTGGTTAATTAAAGTTCTTATTAAATTACGTTGAAAGTACGACAGCACTAGAAAATTTAAAAATTTTATTTAACGCTTTGTCTCTGTCCAGACTTGCCATTTTTGTTGCAGCAACTCTTGAGTTTATTGGTGAGAGGGGTGAGAAGATTATGGAGGAGTACACAGTTTCATGTGCTCTGCAATTCTCTTTTGATTTGAAATTCGTAATTGTTAATTTCAAGTTGCTAGTTGTATTTGACGTTTTTTATAATTTTATTTCTTCAGTTGTACGAAAAACAAAAAACATTGCAATAAATTAATATAATTGTTAATTTTTCAGGAAAATTTTTGGTGTAATAGAATTTTTTAATGTATAATTGTAAAATTAGAATTTCATAATGTGGACATTTATGCGATTTCAAAGCAAAATTGTAAGAAATTCCAGCAACAAAAATTGCAAGTTTGGACGAGGACTTTCCAAAGAATATAAACAAAACATGTAGAAAATTATAATTGCATAAAATAAATTTTATGAAACCAAACGAACGTTATAATGCATTTTTCTATTTTTTTATTCCATGATATGAAACTAAGTATTGTCCTATATATTTATGAAATTTGAACGAAATTCTTTTTAATACGAGCACATGCTGTTTTCAACACGACCACATGATGTTAATGTGTATGTTTTCAATAAACATACACGCATAAAAAAAACGGCACGCTCATAAAACTTAAGTAGTATTACATATATTACACAAGGTTGGAAATTTAATTATTATTTAAATATGCACTCAAAAACACAATTTCGTATTTAAATATAACTTAAAAGTAATTACAATCTCAAAAAATGGGCATTAGCACTTTTGGGCTAGATTTAACCCGAATTCAGTCACTCAAAACGCGAAAAAAATTTTTGGTCCCAAAAAAACGCGCAAATTAGTACTTTTTATAGTTATCTTTCAGAACTTTTTTTACTTTTTGTCCAATATGTATAGAACTTATAATCTTTGTGCACTTTTTCTTCCTTTAATCTAATAAAATCGACTTTTTACTCATTTAATTTTGCTAGTTTACTTTATTAATTTAAAAAAGAAGAAGACAATAGAATAACATTTTATTTCTTCCAAATTTTTTGTACTTTGATAAAAACAGATAATGTATGTTTTAGGAAGAGCGAGAAATCGAAATTTTATTTTAAAACGACCAATTTTATATGTATGTACTTATGTGAACGTAGAAACATACATATGTATGTATATATACTTCTCTTATATATGTATGTACACCATTTGTATGCACCTTATTGAAATGTAAAGTTTTTTTATGTTTTTATTTATTTGTTGTATCTTCATATATGAACAATAAGTATTCAAATCTTAAATCTATAAAAAAAATTATTAGGCCCGACCAGTGTCGGACATAAACTTAGTGATAATTATAAATAATAAATAAGTAGTGATAATCAAAAAAGGGAAACAAAATATTTTCAAGTAGTCCAACCTGGAGTTTTAGGTATAAGAGCCTGTGTGTCCCTATTTTTTAGGCGGATGTGTCCAGTAAAGTTCAAAATATTTATTACGAGCAAGCGGATTAGGATGTGATTCCAGTTTTGTTAAATATTTGCCCGCGTATTTTGCAATTTCTTCAGTCACTAGTGGCATATTTAAATCACGATGTATAATAGAATTTTGGATGTACCACGGACCCGATGTTATTAACCGTAAAATATTGTTTTACCTTCGTTGGATTCTCTCAACATTGGAAGATGAAGCAGTGCCCCATAACTGAATTCCGTAGCACCATATTTGCTTCAAAAGCGAAAAATGTAATATGAAATGTAATATTCAAGCTATGTTTGTGTTGATCTCATGATTTTCTAATAAATTACTGCACAAAAATGTTTTCGATTGTTTTGATTTACAACAGAAACATTTTAATACTAGCCCTTTTCGCGATTATTCGAAAAATGTCACTTTATTTAGCGCTAAGGGTATATTTTTGCAATATACATATATATATATATACATACATACATGCACACATACATTCATACGTGAATAGTTGGCAGGAGTTTTATTTTCTGTGTTATTTGCCTTTTTACAGTAGATAAACAAATTAAGCAAAAATAATGAATAAAATGTGTTCTAATTTTTTTAATTTATACACGCATCCATGTTTTTGGTTTGTTTTTTGTTTATTCATGTCTATGTGTATGTGTGTACTCATTTTGTTTTGATAGATAGTTCAGATAAATTAGCGATAATGTGTTATCAAAACTGGCGATGATTGCAAATTCTTCATGGTTCGCAACAAGGATCAAAATGAACCAAGTTCGTTCGCTCTCAAAAATTTGTATGGCGAACCATGTTGATTCAATCAAGATTCGACCGCGAACCTCGAATGAGAGAGCGAACCTCGATAATTGATGTCAGTGTGAACATGGTATTAGGGTCGCCAGTCGTACTGATTTTGCCAGTACATATACTGATTTTTGTTTAAAGTTCTGATTTATGCATAACTAGCAAATCAGTACGCAAATGTACTGATTTTTTCATGTATGCACTGTTTTTGTACTGTTTTTATATATTAATTATGATCAATGTATAAGAAAGCCTGCCATAGTGTTTATTTATTTTCTTTGAATCACCAGTGATCTTTACTTTACGTTCGCATTAAGGCGAATATATTTTCAAAGTGGTTTCCATATAATGCTCAAGCAAATTCTGCCAAAACTGTCAGAGATCATATAAATATTAGTTTACGTTAATGTTAATTTTATTGAGATTTTTTTGATTTAAATTTTGCAAGAAAGATTTGCTATAAGTGATTTCTGATACATGCAAATAATGAATTTGAACTTTCTTTTTCGAAAATTTTTTTGATAATATTATTTTATTAATTACATATGCATTGGTACAAAGTAGACATTGAATTTATGTTTTGTTTTAAGAATGGTTAAAGCTAGGAATGTAACGAATGCTCGCATTTGCAAATTTTTCGCTTATTTTTGCTATTTGCATTTGCTAAAACGTATGCGAATATTTAAGACAAAAAAATTTTGTACTTCTTTTACGAAAAAAGTTTGCCAGTAACAAACGTAAAAAACACGAAAATTATTTTAAGTCAGCATGAAAAAGATAAATATAGGGTACGTTCGTAGATTCAGCAAATTTATGCAGAAGTTCTGCGAATTTTTTCTGCGTATGCGTGATCAACTGTTGCACATGCTTTGCAACTGCTCAATATCTGTGCATAGTTGGCATTTTTGAACGAACTGCAAACAATTTTTAAGTCGGCAAGTAATTTTATTTAAGAAAGTTGTCATCTCGTCGATGTGAAAGCACAAAAAAATCTTTATAAAAGTTTGCACATTGTGCACATGGTTTGGTTGTAGCTGACTTATAAGTAAGGCATTCTTTAAAGCTTTATCAGAAAGCTTCTCATAAGCATCAAAATTAAACTAAAGTCCAGCGGTGTTTGGAAATATACCTATTTAATTTTTTGAAAAAGAAAAGGCATTGTATTTTCGGCAGCAGTATTTTCTTCTTAAGACTAGTCTGTTAAAACGTTTAAAAAATGTTTTGAGCAGCATTCATTAGTTCGTACAAACAAATTTGAATCGCAAACAATATTAACTAGTTACTGTTGTAGTAAATTCCACGCGAAACAAGTGTCACTCATTAATAATTTAAGAAATTTATTATTCGACATATTGTCAGAAGTTTATTTTAATTTGAAATTTATTTGCTGATGGTTCAGCGTTCTCTATATGCATTTCATTGTTGCTGTAACAAATCATCAGTAGACTTCAACCACACATTTTGAGTAGTCACAAACCTCTTATCTTATGCACAGACTTTCAAGAACTATTTGAGAATTCACAAATAATAATATTTTTGAAAATCACAAAAGAAAAATAATCGTAGTAGGCTTAGAGACTAACACAAAAAACCCAGCAAATAATTTATATTCGATTTGAATCTATTTTATTTTTCTACACCTTTATACAATTAGAAATCCATTGGATAACAATAAAAGTAATTATAAGGCAAAATAAAAAATAAAAATAAAATGAGTAGTCACAAACCTCTTATCTTGTGCACAGACTTTCAAGAACTATTTGAGAATTCACAAATAATAATATTTTCGAAAATCACAAAAGAAAAATAATCGTAGTAGGCTTAGAAACTAACACAAAAAACCCAGCAAATAATTTATATTCGATTTGAATCTATTTTATTTTTCTACACCTTTATACAATTAGAAATCCATTGGATAACAATAAAAGTAATTATAAGGCAAAATGAAAAATAAAATCTAAATTTAACATTTAAGAAATTTATTATTCGACATATTGTCAGAAGTTTATTGTAATTTGAAATTTATTTGCTGGTGGCTCAGCGTTGTCTATATGCATTTCATTGTTGCTGTAACAAATTATCAGTAGACTTCAACCACACATTTTGAGTAGTCACAAACCTCTTATCTTGTGCACAGACTTTCAAGAACTATTTGAGAATTCACAAATAATAATATTTTTGAAAATCACAAAAGAAAAGTAATCGTAGTAGGCTTAGAAACTAACACAAAAAACCCAACAAATAATTTATATTCGATTTGAATCTATTTTATTTTTCTACACCTTTATACAATTAGAAGTCCATTGGATAACAATAAAAGTAATTATAAGGCAAAATGAAAAATAAAATCTAAATTTAACATTTAAGAAATTTATTATTCGACATATTGTCAGAAGTTTATTGTAATTTTAAATTTATTTGAAGGTCTGTGCATAAGATAAGAGGTTTGTGACTACTCAAAATGTGTGGTTGAAGTCTACTGATGATTTGTTACAGCAACAATGAAATGCATATAGACAACGCTGAACCACCAGCAAATAAATTTCAAAGTCACTCATTAATTTCATATACAAACATATGTATGTATCTTTCTGTTTTATGAGTTCGTGGTTTTAATAAATTAATACATATTTGCTCAATGCAAGACTCATTTTAAATAAAATGCTATGTGTAGTACATCCATGTATGTAATACAACTTCATGTTCTTATATTATTTTCATGTGATTTTTTAACGTATTGTAATAATAATGCATTCGTTTTCGCAAAAATTAAAATGTAGTATTCGCATTCGCATGGGCTAAACTGGTATTAGTTACATTCCTAGTTAAAGCCTTTTATATTGAAAAAATTAATGTACTGATTTTTTTTCAATTGTACTAATTTTTTTCTCTCATGTACTGATTTCAAAACTGGCAACCCTAACTAACATACATGCATACATACTATAAAAATGTATTCATATATATGTATGTACGTATGTATATCTACATATCGATGGCTTAATAACGCAACCTCGTAACTCGATTTTCACGATTTTGTGTTTTAACCGGAAAATTAATAAGTGAATGCCGTTTCACAATTTAGCAAAGTCTTAAAGTACGGTCACACTTATCAAACATTTGCCCAAAAAAGCGTAACCAACAAACAATAATGAAAAAAGTTTTGATCAAGACTCTGGTTTATGAAATTAAAAAGTTTCGAACACAACTAGTAGACAATGTCATAGAATCCAACATTATTGGATACGCTTGAACTTGACTAACTTTTATCTGAATTGAAAGATTTTTCATTAGCGTATAGTGGTTACGCTTTTCTGGGCAAATGTTTGACAAGTGGACCGTAGCTTTAGGCGTAAGCATTTGTTAGTTAACTTTTTATTCAACAATATGCAAACGCGTAACACAGCTGCTGAAAACATGTTGTGCATAACTTCGTATGTAGAAATAAAATATGACAATACGTTAGGTTTACAATGATATTTTTGAACTAGTTGTAACAAAATTTTTGTAATAGTAAAAACATTTGTGACAATAATAAACAAAAAGCTATTCTGGATTTCAAATAAAAGCTTTTTGTATTAATTTGTAATGAAAGTTATTATAAACATAATAGCAGGCACATGACAATAATAATTTATTGTAAAAAATCAACAAAAAACCAACTTTTTCCGATAAATATGGAAGAGTACCTATTAGTTTAGTGTCCAAAAAAAACCATATGCATGGCGTTTTATTTCAAGAAATTAGAGTATATTAATAACGGGTGTTTTTTTTAGAGGTATAGAACTTCGAATTGAAATAAAACACAAGAAAATCATTTTAATGTCCATCAATTTGGCTTTATTGGAAGGATAATTTTATGCCATTAATGTTTAAATATAATTTTGGGCATGTGGCCGTCGCGGCTGGCTCGAATAAAGCCAATTCTACAGGTCCAATTTTCAACCACTTTTTCGAGCATATGGGGCCGTATGGTGGCAATAACGCCACGAATGTTGGCTTCCAAGTCCCCTAACGTTTCTGGTTTGTTGGCGTAGACGAGCAACTTCACATATCCCCAAAGAAAATAATCCAATGGTGTCAAATCACACGATCTTGGTGGCCAATTGACAGGTCCATTCCGCGAAATTATGCGCTCATCTAATGTTTCCTTCAATAAATCGATTGTGACGTGCGCTGTGTGGCATGTAGCGCCGTCTTGTTGGAACCACAACTCATCCACATTCATGCCATCCAATTCGGGAACAAAATAGTCGGTTATCATGGCTCTATACCGGTCTCCATTAACGGTAACTGACTCTCCAGCATTATTTCGGAAGAAGTATGGCCCAATGACTCCACCAGCCCATAGAGCACATCAAACAGTCAGTTTTTGTGGATGTAATGGCGTCTCAAGGGTCTCATGTGGATTCTCTTCACTCCAAATGCGGCAATTTTGCTTGTTGACGTAGCCATTCAACCAAAAATGAGCCTCATCACTGAACAAAATTTTGCGATGAAAATCAGAATCGAGATCAATCTCATTTTCGGCCCATACACCAAAATCACGACGCATTGCATGGTCTCGCGGCTTTAATTCTTGCACAAGCTGGATCTTGTAAGGTCGCAAGCCAAGACCTTTGCGCAAAATCTTCCATAAAGTTGATGGACAAAGCTCCAATTGCTGTGCACGGTGGCGAATCGATTCATTCGGGTCCTCTTCAACACTTTGCTCTACAGCGGCAATTGTTTCTTCGGTGCGCACTGTTCGACGTCTCTGCGGATGCGTATTATCACATAGAGTAAACGTAGTGCGAAACCCATCCATGGTTAACCGAATTAATTGCTCTGATGGACGATTATGTCGACCATAAAATGGACGGAGCTTGCGGTAAACTTCGCGAACTCAACCATTATTTTCGAAATAAATTCGCACGATTTGCAAGCGTTGTTCTTTTGTCAACCTGTTCATGATGAAATGGCAAACCAAACTAAATATTAATCACTTAACAGCTGACAAAATGGCCGCCAGTTAAAAAAGTGATGCACACTTAAAGTTCTATACCTCAATAAAAAACACATAGTATTTTGATTTTATTTAGTATTTTGACTTCTAAAATCATGTGGAGCTCCTATGATCACAAATTGACTAAGTTCCTTTTATCATTAACTAGAAGCAACTGTAAGCTTCTAGTGGGAGTATTAACTGGGCACTGCTGGACAGCTTCGTACGCTGTCAAAATAGGACGAATAGCCGACGGTACCTGCAGGAAATGTAAGGAACCCGGAGAAATGGAAACAATGGAACATCTACTGTGTCACTGCCTGGCTTTAAGCCGTACTAGATATAACTATCTTGGTGCTTACACTTTTCGTAGTCTTGAGATTGTATCGAGAGTAGAAATGTGTAGGTTGCTAAAATTTGTTAAATCTGTGTGGGAGTCATTCGATACAGGCACCACGAACTAGGCTGCCATACTAACAGGTTCTCATTTCATTTGCTGGTATCGCTAAGGATCAATGCCGGTCTATGCGAGGTCTTGGACCAACCAGATAAACCTAACCTAACCTAACCTAGTGGATATTACGTTTCTTTGTTTTTGCTTTTCACAGTTATTTGACTTTCCAACATTTGTGATTGCCAAGTGAACAGTAATTGCCAAGTGAACATATTTTTGTCACGTGCCCATGATGAATTAAGTGAGACATTTTTAGATTTTAGTTGAACTATAGTGAATTTTTAATCAGAAATAATTTTTAATCAGGCTTAAGTTCAGTAATTTCAATTCTTTTTTTATTGAATAAAATATTTTTATTAATTAATGTGAGTTTCTAAAGAACAGAAGAAAAATTAAATTAGACTTTTAAGCTGGTGGAAATACCGATATTTTTCTGTGCAGCAACGCACTTTATCATCACCCTAGTCTATCTATTTGGGCAGAGATTGTTATTTACATAAGCTATTTAACTTAAATATTAATGAAACGGAATGTGAGAAATGATTGTTGTGTACAATTATTGATTTACCTTTGGTAAATACATATGTAAGTATCAATATTTATTTCCTCTGTTTTTCCATATTTTCATTTTTCTATTTAGGTTAGCACGAAGTTATATTACTCTACCCACTTATGTTTAACTATTCTTGCTTATCTTTTAAGATCATCACATTAATTATTTTTTACTTATTCGATGTACCGTTGGTACATACATGTAAGTATTATAGTAGTGGATATTATGTTACTTTGTTTTTGCTTTTCACAGTTGATTTGACTTTCCAACATTTGTGATTGCCAGGTGAACAGTGATTGCCAAGTGAACATATTTTTACATGTACCCTGAAGGAAACGTGGGGTTAAGTGTCACCAAGTCACTACTTATGTCGACTATTTTCGTGACATTGTCAACGGAGCGTCTACATATTAATATTGTCTTTGATGCGTAGAAAACATACAGATACACACAATTATGATTCTTCTTAATGTTTTATTGGTTTGTTGAATATAGAAGTGGCGTTAAGCAAAATTTAAGTGTTTATAAAAATTAGTTTAAGAAATCAAATTAAAAGGTTAATACCTATAAATGTATTCAACAATTCATATTCATATTGCATAAAAATAAAAAATGTGAATTTAAGTTGTTTTATGACCAATTACATATACTTAAACTTCTTGTAACAGGGGTTACCTCCGGGTTAGTTATGGTCATTTCCTATTCAAATTATAGAATATCGAGTCATAACCGCACAAAAAGCTTAAGTAACAAAAACAAAACTTTACAGGAGAAGGTTTTTTTTAGTTATCTTCGATGTTATTTATTTCAGTTCATTCATTGAATTTTGGTATTTAGGTGTTATTATGATAAATATAAGTAACGCAACGAACTTTAATATTACTATGATAATGGCATTTTTGCCCCTTAAGCTTTTTTTGCTGTCTCCCTGACAACGTTATGTGTATGTTTTTGTGTTGGTTAAGCTAAAAAAAATAAATTTTTAAAGAAGAAGTATGTGTCAGTTTTTTACATAAACTTGCCTCCAAATTGCTTAATTATTGGCTTCTTGATCGGCTCCATGAAGTGAATCTTCTACAGACTTATGACTTTCCAAATTAAAGAGTTCGCTATTATATATATATTAGTATAGTCTTACTGATGGAAAGAATTTTCAAGTCCATATACTCTGTGAATACATTTTTAATAAATTGGTACGTACCCAAACTGAATTGGCGACTATCTCATTTTTTTGCCTGGATCGCGTAATCAAATTTAAATCATAATAAACTGTTTCAGAGTTATCAAAATAACCATATTTAACTTATGGATGATTTTTTTCAAGTTGGGAAACATAGCCTTTAAAAAAATGGTAACTCACTTCAATACAATCATATTTTTTGGACTAGGTATAGAGTTGAATAATGGGCTTTATCGTGATTTGCGTATTTCGACTTCGACTAAAAAAATTTGGCTCTAGACTAAAAAATACTTAATTTATATACTTTTATTTTTTTGTAAAAAGAATTCTAATGATATGTTCGTGGATTTACATAATATTTGTATACATTGTATACGCATAATTTTTTGCACGAAAATATGTTTTACTCTATCGTTTATTTATACACATCTTACCTTATAAAATAATGAAAACGAATTATAATTATTGCTATCCAATTTTTAGCGAGAGCCTTTGAAAAAAGTCTGTCCGAAAAAACTTAGTTTCACCCCAATAAAGGACTATGATAGGCTATATTTAGCCCAGATATGACGACCGTACTACATGTAGTACACCAGTTTTGTTCAGGTTTCTGCTTTTAATGTGATTTAAATTTTCTAATGTGCTTGTTGCTGTGCTACAGAATATAACGATCAACAAAACATGCGTCGATAATTTTTGTCTAGCGTAATTGCTTATGTGTATTTTTTTGTATCAAAGATTTCAATTCTATGCTATTGGTAAGAGTGTGAATATGTCACGTTATAGGTGAGAAAACGTTTTGTATGCATATATTATTTTTGTTGCGTTTCTATGTTTTTTTAATTATAATAGTTGTAAGAATGAATACATAGCAAAAGCATATGTGAAAAACAAAATTATATGTGATTTTAGTTCACATATTTGCTGACGTACTATATGTAGTACGTTCGGCATTAGTGTGCAAAAGTTGTGAAAACAAAAACTAATTTTTTCAGATTTTTAACACCAAATGAGATAATTAATGCCTTAGAAGAAAGCGATGAAGAGGTTTTGCAAAATTCTTACGACATCTCAATTGTGCCCACTTATGGTTCGAACAACTACGTCACGGGTGAAGATTCTGGAGAAGAAGATGAAGTGAATTTTGAAAACTTACCACACTTATTAGTAAATGCTGAGGCTGAGCTTTTTCGAAATTCTTTTTCCACGGATTCAGATAGTGAAGACGACATTCTGCAAGTGGAACAGGCCAAGAAACATAAATGTATTAAATCATCAGTAAAATGGGTAAAACATGATCTGAAAGAAACGGAGCCTATTGTTACATCGTGTGGACAGGAAGTTTTACCTACACCTCTTGAATTGTTTGAAAAATTGTTTGATGGTGACTTGCTGCAAGTCATTACTCAATGTTCCAATGACTATGCGTCCAAACAAAATGCAACTGCACAATGCGCGGCAACTGCATAGACATATGGGAGGTAAAATTTACCATTTGTCTTTCCGTCGGCGCATTGCCACATTGCTAATATCTACTTATGGGAAACCCTCAGCAACGCTTCCATCAATGATCATTTACTTACTGAGAACACACGTCAAGCCGATGGAAAATGTAAACAGCTACGTTGTAATCGCTGACACAATAAGACCACTACACGCTGCATTAAATGTGATGTGCCACTGCATGTAATAGACTTTTCACACTTGCTCACATCCTTCATCTTTCATTAATTTGGCAAGATGATAACATCTTCCCATAGGAATTATACAGGGCTGAATGTTCAACATCTTCAAAATATGTTCCTATCTCACTTTGTTCCATTCAACATCTTTCGATTATTTTAGTGTCATCACTAGAAAAAATGTGTACAACTATATACATACATTATGCTATGTTCAGACGGCAACATGAACCACTTGGTTCGTTCTCTGAACCACGATTGCGAACCATGCCGTTCAAACAACACATTCGTGGTTCGTCTTGACAAATCTTTTTGATGCAGTGATGTCAACCTACCCCTAGTTTTTAACTTAATATTTAGGTACATAATTTTTACTTAAAATTAAATTGTTTTAGATATGACTTCATTTTTTCAGTGGTTAATTAAAGTTCTTATTAAATTACGTTGAAAGTACGACAGCACTAGAAAATTTAAAAATTTTATTTAACGCTTTGTCTCTGTCCAGACTTGCCATTTTTGTTGCAGCAACTCTTGAGTTTATTGGTGAGAGGGGTGAGAAGATTATGGAGGAGTACACAGTTTCATGTGCTCTGCAATTCTCTTTTGATTTGAAATTCGTAATTGTTAATTTCAAGTTGCTAGTTGTATTTGACGTTTTTTATAATTTTATTTCTTCAGTTGTACGAAAAACAAAAAACATTGCAATAAATTAATATAATTGTTAATTTTTCAGGAAAATTTTTGGTGTAATAGAATTTTTTAATGTATAATTGTAAAATTAGAATTTCATAATGTGGACATTTATGCGATTTCAAAGCAAAATTGTAAGAAATTCCAGCAACAAAAATTGCAAGTTTGGACGAGGACTTTCCAAAGAATATAAACAAAACATGTAGAAAATTATAATTGCATAAAATAAATTTTATGAAACCAAACGAACGTTATAATGCATTTTTCTATTTTTTTATTCCATGATATGAAACTAAGTATTGTCCTATATATTTATGAAATTTGAACGAAATTCTTTTTAATACGAGCACATGCTGTTTTCAACACGACCACATGATGTTAATGTGTATGTTTTCAATAAACATACACGCATAAAAAAAACGGCACGCTCATAAAACTTAAGTAGTATTACATATATTACACAAGGTTGGAAATTTAATTATTATTTAAATATGCACTCAAAAACACAATTTCGTATTTAAATATAACTTAAAAGTAATTACAATCTCAAAAAATGGGCATTAGCACTTTTGGGCTAGATTTAACCCGAATTCAGTCACTCAAAACGCGAAAAAAATTTTTGGTCCCAAAAAAACGCGCAAATTAGTACTTTTTATAGTTATCTTTCAGAACTTTTTTTACTTTTTGTCCAATATGTATAGAACTTATAATCTTTGTGCACTTTTTCTTCCTTTAATCTAATAAAATCGACTTTTTACTCATTTAATTTTGCTAGTTTACTTTATTAATTTAAAAAAGAAGAAGACAATAGAATAACATTTTATTTCTTCCAAATTTTTTGTACTTTGATAAAAACAGATAATGTATGTTTTAGGAAGAGCGAGAAATCGAAATTTTATTTTAAAACGACCAATTTTATATGTATGTACTTATGTGAACGTAGAAACATACATATGTATGTATATATACTTCTCTTATATATGTATGTACACCATTTGTATGCACCTTATTGAAATGTAAAGTTTTTTTATGTTTTTATTTATTTGTTGTATCTTCATATATGAACAATAAGTATTCAAATCTTAAATCTATAAAAAAAATTATTAGGCCCGACCAGTGTCGGACATAAACTTAGTGATAATTATAAATAATACATAAGTAGTGATAATCAAAAAAGGGAAACAAAATATTTTCAAGTAGTCCAACCTGGAGTTTTAGGTATAAGAGCCTGTGTGTCCCTATTTTTTAGGCGGATGTGTCCAGTAAAGTTCAAAATATTTATTACGAGCAAGCGGATTAGGATGTGATTCCAGTTTTGTTAAATATTTGCCCGCGTATTTTGCAATTTCTTCAGTCACTAGTGGCATATTTAAATCACGATGTATAATAGAATTTTGGATGTACCACGGACCCGATGTTATTAACCGTAAAATATTGTTTTACCTTCGTTGGATTCTCTCAACATTGGAAGATGAAGCAGTGCCCCATAACTGAATTCCGTAGCACCATATTTGCTTCAAAAGCGAAAAATGTAATATGAAATGTAATATTCAAGCTATGTTTGTGTTGATCTCATGATTTTCTAATAAATTACTGCACAAAAATGTGTACTCATTTTGTTTTGATAGATAGTTCAGATAAATTAGCGATAATGTGTTATCAAAACTGGCGATGATTGCAAATTCTTCATGGTTCGCAACAAGGATCAAAATGAACCAAGTTCGTTCGCTCTCAAAAATTTGTATGGCGAACCATGTTGATTCAATCAAGATTCGACCGCGAACCTCGAATGAGAGAGCGAACCTCGATAATTGATGTCAGTGTGAACATGGTATTAGGGTCGCCAGTCGTACTGATTTTGCCAGTACATATACTGATTTTTGTTTAAAGTTCTGATTTATGCATAACTAGCAAATCAGTACGCAAATGTACTGATTTTTTCATGTATGCACTGTTTTTGTACTGTTTTTATATATTAATTATGATCAATGTATAAGAAAGCCTGCCATAGTGTTTATTTATTTTCTTTGAATCACCAGTGATCTTTACTTTACGTTCGCATTAAGGCGAATATATTTTCAAAGTGGTTTCCATATAATGCTCAAGCAAATTCTGCCAAAACTGTCAGAGATCATATAAATATTAGTTTACGTTAATGTTAATTTTATTGAGATTTTTTTGATTTAAATTTTGCAAGAAAGATTTGCTATAAGTGATTTCTGATACATGCAAATAATGAATTTGAACTTTCTTTTTCGAAAATTTTTTGATAATATTATTTTATTAATTACATATGCATTGGTACAAAGTAGACATTGAATTTATGTTTTGTTTTAAGAATGGTTAAAGCTAGGAATGTAACGAATGCTCGCATTTGCAAATTTTTCGCTTATTTTCGCTATTTGCATTTGCTAAAACGTATGCGAATATTTAAGACAAAAAAATTTTGTACTTCTTTTACGAAAAAAGTTTGCCAGTAACAAACGTAAAAAACACGAAAATTATTTTAAGTCAGCATGAAAAAGATAAATATAGGGTACGTTCGTAGATTCAGCAAATTTATGCAGAAGTTCTGCGAATTTTTTCTGCGTATGCGTGATCAACTGTTGCACATGCTTTGCAACTGCTCAATATCTGTGCATAGTTGGCATTTTTGAACGAACTGCAAACAATTTTTAAGTCGGCAAGTAATTTTATTTAAGAAAGTTGTCATCTCGTCGATGTGAAAGCACAAAAAAATCTTTATAAAAGTTTGCACATTGTGCACATGGTTTGGTTGTAGCTGACTTATAAGTAAGGCATTCTTCAAAGCTTTATCAGAAAGCTTCTCATAAGCATCAAAATTAAACTAAAGTCCAGCGGTGTTTGGAAATATACCTATTTAATTTTTTGAAAAAGAAAAGGCATTGTATTTTCGGCAGCAGTATTTTCTTCTTAAGACTAGTCTGTTAAAACGTTTAAAAAATGTTTTGAGCAGCATTCATTAGTTCGTACAAACAAATTTGAATCGCAAACAATATTAACTAGTTAGTGTTGTAGTAAATTCCACGCGAAACAAGTGTCACTCATTAATAATTTAAGAAATTTATTATTCGACATATTGTCAGAAGTTTATTTTAATTTGAAATTTATTTGCTGATGGTTCAGCGTTCTCTATATGCATTTCATTGTTGCTGTAACAAATCATCAGTAGACTTCAACCACACATTTTGAGTAGTCACAAACCTCTTATCTTATGCACAGACTTTCAAGAACTATTTGAGAATTCACAAATAATAATATTTTTGAAAATCACAAAAGAAAAATAATCGTAGTAGGCTTAGAGACTAACACAAAAAACCCAGCAAATAATTTATATTCGATTTGAATCTATTTTATTTTTCTACACCTTTATACAATTAGAAATCCATTGGATAACAATAAAAGTAATTATAAGGCAAAATAAAAAATAAAAATAAAATGAGTAGTCACAAACCTCTTATCTTATGCACAGACTTTCAAGAACTATTTGAGAATTCACAAATAATAATATTTTCGAAAATCACAAAAGAAAAATAATCGTAGTAGGCTTAGAAACTAACACAAAAAACCCAGCAAATAATTTATATTCGATTTGAATCTATTTTATTTTTCTACACCTTTATACAATTAGAAATCCATTGGATAACAATAAAAGTAATTATAAGGCAAAATGAAAAATAAAATCTAAATTTAACATTTAAGAAATTTATTATTCGACATATTGTCAGAAGTTTATTGTAATTTGAAATTTATTTGCTGGTGGCTCAGCGTTGTCTATATGCATTTCATTGTTGCTGTAACAAATTATCAGTAGACTTCAACCACACATTTTGAGTAGTCACAAACCTCTTATCTTGTGCACAGACTTTCAAGAACTATTTGAGAATTCACAAATAATAATATTTTTGAAAATCACAAAAGAAAAGTAATCGTAGTAGGCTTAGAAACTAACACAAAAAACCCAACAAATAATTTATATTCGATTTGAATCTATTTTATTTTTCTACACCTTTATACAATTAGAAGAATAAAATCTAAATTTAACATTTAAGAAATTTATTATTCGACATATTGTCAGAAGTTTATTGTAATTTTAAATTTATTTGAAGGTCTGTGCATAAGATAAGAGGTTTGTGACTACTCAAAATGTGTGGTTGAAGTCTACTGATGATTTGTTACAGCAACAATGAAATGCATATAGACAACGCTGAACCACCAGCAAATAAATTTCAAAGTCACTCATTAATTTCATATACAAACATATGTATGTATCTTTCTGTTTTATGAGTTCGTGTTTTTAATAAATTAATACATATTTGCTCAATGCAAGACTCATTTTAAATAAAATGCTATGTGTAGTACATCCATGTATGTAATACAACTTCATGTTCTTATATTATTTTCATGTGATTTTTTAACGTATTGTAATAATAATGCATTCGTTTTCGCAAAAATTAAAATGTAGTATTCGCATTCGCATGGGCTAAACTGGTATTAGTTACATTCCTAGTTAAAGCCTTTTATATTGAAAAAATTAATGTACTGATTTTTTTTCAATTGTACTAATTTTTTTCTCTCATGTACTGATTTCAAAACTGGCAACCCTAACTAACATACATGCATACATACTATAAAAATGTATTCATATATATGTATGTACGTATGTATATCTACATATCGATGGCTTAATAACGCAACCTCGTAACTCGATTTTCACGATTTTGTGTTTTAACCGGAAAATTAATAAGTGAATGCCGTTTCACAATTTAGCAAAGTCTTAAAGTACGGTCACACTTATCAAACATTTGCCCAAAAAAGCGTAACCAACAAACAATAATGAAAAAAGTTTTGATCAAGACTCTGGTTTATGAAATTAAAAAGTTTCGAACACAACTAGTAGACAATGTCATAGAATCCAACATTATTGGATACGCTTGAACTTGACTAACTTTTATCTGAATTGAAAGATTTTTCATTAGCGTATAGTGGTTACGCTTTTCTGGGCAAATGTTTGACAAGTGGACCGTAGCTTTAGGCGTAAGCATTTGTTAGTTAACTTTTTATTCAACAATATGCAAACGCGTAACACAGCTGCTGAAAACATGTTGTGCATAACTTCGTATGTAGAAATAAAATATGACAATACGTTAGGTTTACAATGATATTTTTGAACTAGTTGTAACAAAATTTTTGTAATAGTAAAAACATTTGTGACAATAATAAACAAAAAGCTATTCTGGATTTCAAATAAAAGCTTTTTGTATTAATTTGTAATGAAAGTTATTATAAACATAATAGCAGGCACATGACAATAATAATTTATTGTAAAAAATCAACAAAAAACCAACTTTTTCCGATAAATATGGAAGAGTACCTATTAGTTTAGTGTCCAAAAAAAACCATATGCATGGCGTTTTATTTCAAGAAATTAGAGTATATTAATAACGGGTGTTTTTTTTTAGAGGTATAGAACTTCGAATTGAAATAAAACACAAGAAAATCATTTTAATGTCCATCAATTTGGCTTTATTGGAAGGATAATTTTATGCCATTAATGTTTAAATATAATTTTGGGCATGTGGCCGTCGCGGCTGGCTCGAATAAAGCCAATTCTACAGGTCCAATTTTCAACCACTTTTTCGAGCATATGGGGCCGTATGGTGGCAATAACGCCACGAATGTTGGCTTCCAAGTCCCCTAACGTTTCTGGTTTGTTGGCGTAGACGAGCAACTTCACATATCCCCAAAGAAAATAATCCAATGGTGTCAAATCACACGATCTTGGTGGCCAATTGACAGGTCCATTCCGCGAAATTATGCGCTCATCTAATGTTTCCTTCAATAAATCGATTGTGACGTGCGCTGTGTGGCATGTAGCGCCGTCTTGTTGGAACCACAACTCATCCACATTCATGCCATCCAATTCGGGAACAAAATAGTCGGTTATCATGGCTCTATACCGGTCTCCATTAACGGTAACTGACTCTCCAGCATTATTTCGGAAGAAGTATGGCCCAATGACTCCACCAGCCCATAGAGCACATCAAACAGTCAGTTTTTGTGGATGTAATGGCGTCTCAAGGGTCTCATGTGGATTCTCTTCACTCCAAATGCGGCAATTTTGCTTGTTGACGTAGCCATTCAACCAAAAATGAGCCTCATCACTGAACAAAATTTTGCGATGAAAATCAGCATCGAGATCAATCTCATTTTCGGCCCATACACCAAAATCACGACGCATTGCATGGTTTCGCGGCTTTAATTCTTGCACAAGCTGGATCTTGTAAGGTCGCAAGCCAAGACCTTTGCGCAAAATCTTCCATAAAGTTGATGGACAAAGCTCCAATTGCTGTGCACGGTGGCGAATCGATTCATTCGGGTCCTCTTCAACACTTTGCTCTACAGCGGCAATTGTTTCTTCGGTGCGCACTGTTCGACGTCTCTGCGGATGCGTATTATCACATAGAGTAAACGTAGTGCGAAAACCATCCATGGTTAACCGAATTAATTGCTCTGATGGACGATTATGTCGACCATAAAATGGACGGAGCTTGCGGTAAACTTCGCGAACTCAACCATTATTTTCGAAATAAATTCGCACGATTTGCAAGCGTTGTTCTTTTGTCAACCTGTTCATGATGAAATGGCAAACCAAACTAAATATTAATCACTTAACAGCTGACAAAATGGCCGCCAGTTAAAAAAGTGATGCACACTTAAAGTTCTATACCTCAATAAAAAACACATAGTATTTTGATTTTTTATTAGATTGACATTTCGAAAACTAAATTTAACCCCTTGTTAACAAAAGTTTCAAAATATATTTCATACAAATATTTTAGAAAATATTTCCACGAACAACATTATTATTATAAGCAATTGTTTATATGCATTTTGGTCCCGCTTTTGTCAAATAAATATACTTCGGCATTTCATATATCAAAAATTTATTACTAAAAAGTTACGTGTTCTTTTTGAAATATGGATGAAACTAAATTTTGTTGAATTCACCGATGTACGTACGCACTTTATTTAAACTCGGTAGCCCTACCTTTAGTTATATGTCATGTGTATTCGGTTGAATATCAAATAAGTTTCGGTTCTCAGTTGATGAATAACTACTTTTTAATGAATTCTTGTATTATAAACTTTCAATTTCCAACATTTTAAGTGATATTTCTGTGCGTTTATGTATGCAAATATTTTAAAATGTGTACATATTTATGTGTGTAGGTACATGGCGTTGGGTAAAATATTTAATATTCTTTTTAAGCAACACCATCGATATATATTTAAGATTTTATTGGCAGCAATACGGAAAAATTATTTTTTTTCATTATTAAGTCCTACTTTTTTGCGCGAATGTCCGGCATTTTTTGCTCTGCTATTCTCTCTTTAGTTATATGTCATGTGTAATCGGTTGAATATCAGTAGTAGGGAATTGCCAATTCTGGATCAATTAAAATTGTTAAATTGTTGCTGAAATTGTTAAATTTGGGTAATTAAAATTTGAAAATTGTTAAATTCTTGGAAATTTGTGTTTTTTTTGTTTACATAAGGAGTTTTTTGTTTACTTTATGAGTTTTTTGTTTACATTAGGAGGTTTTGTTTACATTAAGTGTATGTCTATCTGTCTGTCCGTCTGTCGGTCTGCCTGACCGTGGATGTTTGTGTGTGGAATATTTTGTGTGAATGTATTAAGGCGGTTCATAGTTTGGCGGTTTTTATGTGTGTATATACAGACGAGGAAAATTATGAAAATGAATTTTCCTAATACCAATGGTGAAATAGTGATTATTAATTTTTCCTAATGCCTACGGCAATGCATGATAATTTTTCCTAATGCCGGGCAAAACATGATTATTATTTTTTTCAAATGCCGACGGCAAAACATGATTATTATTTTTTTCAAATGCCGACGGCAAAACGTGATTATTAATTTTTCCTAATGCCTACGGCAATGCATGATAATTTTTCCTAATGCGGGGCAATACATGAATATTGTTTTTTCAAATGCCGACGGGAAAATGATTTTTCCTAATGACGACGGGAAAACGTGAAAGTAATTTTTTCTATTGCTCCCTAGGTGTTGCTAGACTGTGGGAATTTAAGGCTGACCGTGATTTGAGTGGGCAGGGTTGTTGACGTTATATGTAGCCATGAAGATTTGTGGGTGTGTCTGTCTATAGTAGTTTAAGACTGATCGTGATTTGAGGTGGGTGAGGATTTTGTTGAAGTAAATGGGTTATGTGTATGACCATGGGAAGTTAAGGCTGACCGTGATTTGAGTGGGCGGCGTTGTTGCCGTAGTATGTAACCATAGGAATTTGCGGATGTGTGTGTCTGTCTGTGAGAATTTAGGTGAGGGTTTGATTGGAAGGGGCGGGGTGTAGTTGAGGTAGATCGATTGCGTGTGTATGTGTGCGTGTGTGTATGTTTGTAGGAATTTCAATGTGTGTATTTCTGTAGGAGCTTAAGGCTGATTGTGATTTATGAGGGGTGAGGTGTTCTAGTAATATGCAACCGGGGGAATCTGTGTGTTTGTGTGTCTGTAGGAGTTTAAGGCTGACCATGATTTGGGTGGGCAGGGTTGTTGACGTAATATGTATCCATGGGGATTTGTGGATGTGTCTGTCTATAGTAGTTTAAGGCTGATCGTGATTTGAGGTAGGTGAGGATGTTCTTGAGGTAAATTGTTTATGTGTATGTATGTATGTATGTATTTTTGTAAGAATTTAAGATGATTGTGATTTATTAGGGGCGAGGTGTTCTTGTAATATGTAGCCGTGAGAATCTATGTGTATAGACGTCTGTAGAAGTTTAAGACTATCTGTAATTTTAGGTAGGTGAGAGTGTTGTGTTGTTGAGATTAATCTTATATATTGTATATGTATGATCATGGGAATTTGTGTATGTATATCTGAGGGAGAATTTAAGGCTCGTCATGATTTGCAAAAGGTGGGGTGTTGTTGAAATTTTCTTGGATATTTCTTATATGAATTCTGCTATGTGTGTGTATTTGAGGTGGTATTTATATGTAGGTAGATATAAATTGTTTTCAATATCGACATTTGGTACTATAAAATACTATCATATATCTGGACTTCCCTATTCCTAGTATGTTTTTATACTTACGATTGCTTTATATTTTCTCATGCTTAAATTTGTCTCGCGTTAAAGTCTGTCTGTGTGAAATTTGTTTATATTACAGATTTTTTTTATTTAACTACATCCGTCTTCTTTGACTGAAAGAGTTTTCTGCACACAGAGAAAAACTAACTTGAAATCAATAAAAACCATGCTGAATTAATAAGAACCATTAAGAAAGGTTTAGTCATATTAAAATTTCTTATTTCAATATGGACAAAATATTAATTTACAGTATTCATTTATTAAACTCATTAGTTTGTAGATATCTCAATATACATTTTCTATTATATTAAAAATTATTGAATTAATGTGACGAATTCTTATTTTTAAGCTGCAGATTTTCCTTGAGTGTATGGATTGTTTATATTTGCATTGTGCTTTAACTAAACGACGCTACATATATTTTCATGATGTAGATCTAATAAATACTTAAGCATTGATAAGAAATTTGATATGTATACATACATATCTACAAATTGATTTTATGTATGTATGTATGTATGTATGTACATATATATGTACATACAAATAAGTGTTTAACTCAATCTTTGAATACATTTTTTATTTTATTTTTTGTCATGTGATGTCTGTTGTTGGTGAAATTAAAAACATTTTATTTTTTATCTGCGTTTACTTAAAAGTTTGTGAGGATTTTCTGTTTTAAGTAAAACTGAATTCCTGAAGATATGTACTTACATGCTCTATAGTAATAGGAACTATAATAGAAATATTTCTTATACTTAATTTACATTCTTTTAAAGTTGACGTAATGTTAGTTAGTCAACGTTTGACATTTTTAGGGTATAAAATTTTTTCTAGCTATAGCCTTCTACATTTATTTTGGAAAGCTTGTTTTGCTTTTTAAAAATGTATAAACATTTTTAAATGAAACTGATCCGGCACTCCAGCTTAGGTACTGATAGTTTTTTTGTTGTTAGTTAACTTACTTCTTTTTTATTTTTTATTGATAAACATTGGAAATCAAAAGGGAGTTTTATATTGTAATTATTATTTTCATAATTGTTGAAAACAATCGCTGCTTTTTGTTTGTTTTTTGCGATGAAATCGTTTGAATTACTTTTGAAACTTTACGCGTTTATAAAAATCGTGTTATTTTCTATATTTCTTAATTTATAAGTCTTTTAGACTTTGTCCTTTAGTGGTTATATATTCTATTATACGATTATGAATAAGAATGCAGTAAGCTGATGTATTTGGTTACTGCTTCAAATTAAAATTTTATTCAATTCAATAAAAGGAGCTTTTTTCTTAAACTCTGATGCAGTTAGAAGCGCTGGAGATTCTTTCATATAACAGCTTTTTTTGAAATTTTTGATACATAGTATAATATAGAATTGGATAACATTTATTTTTAATTTTTATGTTAAGAAGTACGGGTATGAGACTGAATTTAAATGTACTTTTAAATTAGTTAAATCATAATGAACAAACATATTTTCTTCTTTAATAGCGATCAACAGAAAACGAACTCGTTTTCATATAATTTAGGTATACCCTATCGACGGCTCCTCTAGGATACAAGATGACTTTGTATGACGAAATTTCTGTTGCTTTATACTGATAATATGTTTACATTAATAAGGTACATATACATATGTTTATTTTATGAAGGGTGACCACCTATGGCTTTTATTTAATGTTCTATATGATTTTTTTTTTCATTTTATTAAAGTTCACCGTATTGTATATATATTTCTGAAATGTTTAAGTGTGTTTTGTGTGCCCATCGGAGAGAGTGTACGTATTAGTTGGTCAGTCAGTCTCTATTTTTATTTATTTTTTTTTCTTCTAATGTGCCACTCCTTTTTTCAGATTTTACTACTTGGAATAGAGAATTTTTGTATAATTTTTTGCTGGGTATATACAATACGTATGTAGAAATTAGTTTACATACAAAGAAATGCATGTTTAATAAACAACTATTGTATCAAATCGATCTCAAATAACTCAGTTACCTCTACCAGCAATTCACCATTGGTGTTTTCATAAAGTGTTAGAAACAATGAAATATCTATGTTTTGAGAGAATTTTTCCCCTCAAGTATTTCTACATGAGGTTTGAGGGGTCAGTAGTAGGGAATTGGGGTTCCGGCCCCACAGTGGGTCGGTTCGCTAACCTGGCAGGTCAAAATTATTTGATGGTCAGTCTATACGGTTTTGAGGATGCTGAGTTCGACAAAAATAATTAAAAATTCTAGCTCAATTTGTTAGGAAATATTACAGAGTTTTGCTATTGCGAACTTCGGTAGTATTAATTTTTCATGTAATATTTTCAATATTTAATTTTTCATATAATATTTTCAGTACTTTTAGAACAAGTTCTTAGCTGTCCAGAAATCCTTTTATTTTTTTGATATTGAAATGGTAATATTTATGGTTTTAGTCCAGATAAATTAAGCATTCATTCCACTGTGCACCCCCAAATTGTTAAATTTGGGTAATTAAAATTTGAAAATTGTTAAATTCTTGGAAATTTGTGTTTTTTGTTTACATAAGGAGTTTTTTATTTACATTAGGAGTTTTTTGTTTACATTAGGAGTTTTTGTTTACATTAAGTGTATGTCTGTCTGGCGGTCTGTCTGTCTGCCTGCCTGACCGTGGGAAGTTTGTGTGTGGAATATTTTGTGTGAATGTATTAAGGCGGTTCATAGTTTGGCGGTTTTTATGTGTGTATGTGACGACGGGGAAAATCATGAAAATGGTTTTTCCTAATGCTGACGGAAAATCATCTAATGATTTTTCGTAATTCCGAAGGCAAAACATGATAATTTTTCGTAATACCGAAGGCAAAACATGATAATTTTTCCTAATGCCTACTGCAATACATGATAATTTTTCCTAATGCCTACTGCAATACATGATTATTATTTTTTTCAAATGCCGACGGCAAAAAATGAATATAATTTTTTCAAATGCCGACGGGAAAATGATTTTTCCTAATGACGACGGGAAAACGTGAAAGTTATTTTTTCTAATGCTAATGTAGGTGTTGCTAGACTGTGGGAATTTAAGGCTGACCGTGATTTGAGTGGGCGGCGTTGTTGCCGTAATATGTAACCATAGGAATTTGTGGATGTGTCTGTCTGTCTGTGAGAATTTAGGTGAAGGTTTGATTGGCAGGGGGCGGGGTGTAGTTGAGGTAGATCGATTGCGTGTGTAGTTGTGTGTGAATGTGTGTGTGTGTGTGTGTGTGTGTGTGTGTGTGTGTGTGTGTGTGTATGTTTGTAGGAATTTCAATGTGTGTATTTCTGTAGGAGCTTAAGGCTGATTCTGATTTATGAGGGGTGAGGTGTTCTAGTAATATGCAACCGGGGGAATCTGTGTGTTTGTATGTCTGTAGGAGTTTAAGGCTGACCATGATTTGGGTGGGCAGGGTTGTTGACGTAATATGTAGCCATGGGGATTTGTGAATGTGTCTCTCTATAGTAGTTTAAGGTTGATCGTGATTTGAGGGGGGTGAGGATGTTGTTGAGGTAAATTGGTTATGCGTATGTATGTATGTATGTATTTTTGTAAGAATTTAAGATGATTGTGATTTATTAGGGGCGAGGTGTTCTTGTAATATGTAGCCGTGAGAATCTATGTGTATAGATGTCTGTAGAAGTTTAAGACTATCTGTAATTTCAGGTAGGTGAGAGTGTTGTGTTGTTGAGATTAATCTTATATATTGTATATGTATGTATGATCATGGGAATTTGTGTATGTATATCTGAGGGAGAATTTAAGGCTCGTCATGATTTGCAAAAGGTGGGGTGTTGTTGAAATTTTCTTGGATATTTCTTATATGAATTCTGCTATGTGTGTGTATTTGAGCTGGTATTTATATGTAGGTAGAAATAAATTGTTTTCAACATCGACATTTGGTACTATAAAATACTATCATATATCTGGACTTCCCTAATCCTAGTATGCTTTTGTACTTACGATTGCTTTATATTTTCTCATGCTTAAATTTGTCTCGCGTTGAAGTCGGTCTGTGTGAAATTTGTTTATATTACAGATTTTGTTTATTTAACTACATTCGTCTTCTTTGACTTAAAGAGTTATCTACACACAGAGAAAAACCAACTTGAAATCAGTAAGAACCATGCTGAATTAATAAGAACCATTAGCGAAGGTTTAGTCATATTGAAATTTCTTATTTCAATATGGACAAAATATTAATTTACAGTATTCATTTATTAAACTCATTAGTTTGTAGGTATCTCAATATACATTTTCTATTATATTAAAAATTATTGAATTAATGTGATGAATTCTTATTTTTAAGCTGCAGATTTTCCCTGAGTGTATGGATTGTTTATATTTGCATTGTGCTTTAACTAAACGACGCTTCATATATTTTCATGATGTAGATCTAATAAATACTTAAGCATTGATAAGAAATTTGATATGTATACATACATATCTACAAATTGATTTTATGTATGTATGTATGTATGTATGTATGTACATATATATGTACATACAAATAAGTGTTCAACTCAATCTTTGAATACATTTTTTATTTTATTTTTTGTCATGTGATGTCTGTTGTTGGTGAAATTAAAAACATTTTAATTTTTATCTGCGTTTACTTAAAAGTTTGTGAGGATTTTCTGTTGTAAGTAAAACTGAATTCTTGAAGATATGTACTTACATATTCTATAGTAATAGTAACTATAATAGAAATATTTCTTATACTTAATTTACAGTTTTTTAAAGTATAGGGTATAAAATTTTTTCTAGCTATAGCCTTCTACATTTATTTTGGAAAACTTGCTTTGCTTTTTAAAAATGTATAAACATTTTTAAATGAAACTGATCCGGCACTCCAGCTTAGGTACTGATAGTTTTTTTTTTTTTTGTTGTTAGTTAACTTACTTATTTTTTATTTTTTATTGATAAACATTGGAAATCAAAAGGGAGTTTTATATTGTAATTATTATTTTCATAATTGTTGAAAACAATCGCTGCTTTTTGTTTGTTTTTTGCGATGAAATCATTTGAATTACTTTTGCAACTTTACGCGTTTATAAAAATTATGTTATTTTCTATATTTCTTAATTTATAAGACTTTTAGACTTTAGGGGTTATATATTCTATTATACGATTATGAATAAGAATGCAGTAAGCTGATGTATTTGCTTACTGCTTCAAATTAAAATTTTATTAAATTGAATAAAAGGAGTTTTTTTTCTTAAACTCTGATGCAGTTAGAAGCGCTGGAGATTCTTTCATATAACAGCTTTTTTTGAAATTTTTGATACATAGTATAATATAGAATTGGATAACATTTATTTTTAATTTTTATGTTAAGAAGTACGGGTATGAGACTGAATTTAAATGTACTTTTAAATTAGTTAAATCATAATGAACAAACATATTTTCTTCTTTAATAGCGATCAACAGAAAACGAACTCGTTTTCATATAATTTAGGTATACCCTATCGACGGCTCCTCTAGGATACAAGATGACTTTGTATGACGAAATTTCTGTTGCTTTATACTGATAATATGTTTACATTAATAAGATACATATACATATGTTTATTTTATGAACGGTGAGCACCTATGGCTTTTATTTAATGTTCTATATGACTTTTTTTTTTCATTTTATTAAAGTTCAGCGTATTGTATATATATTTCTGAAATGTTTAAGTGTGTTTTGTGTGCCCATCGGGCAGAGTGTACGTATTAGTTGGTCAGTCAGTCTCTATTTTTATTTATTTTTTTTTCTTCTAATGTGCCACTCCTTTTTCAGATTTTACTACTTGGAATAGAGAATTTTTGTCTAATTTTTTGGTGGGTATATACATTAGGTATGTAGAAATTAGTTTAGATACAAAGAAATGCATGTTTAATATACAACTATTTTATCAAATCGATCTCAAATAACTCAGTTACCTCTACCAGCAATTCACCGTTGGTGTATTCATAAAGTGTTAGAAACAATGAAATATCTATGTTTTGAGAGAATTTTTCCCCTCAAGTATTTCTACATGAGGTTTGAGGGGTCAATCACTGTCGCATTCATATGTAATGATTATTCACTTAAAAAATGTCATCATCACCATCAATCATCTCCGTATACAATACATTCATGAGTTGGGTTGATCCAGATACAATTGATGTCTCATCACCTTCTAACAGCTTTATATATTTTGCTAGTATGCATGCCTTAGCATGCTTCTATCGATAGTGACGTAAGAGTCTGAGATGTAGTAGTGTTACAATTAAAAATCTTTACTATTAGAATTTACCAGTTCGCTCTTTTGAATTTTTGCAAAGTAGATACATATGTATGTATTTCATTGACCACAAAATCATAAAATTTCTTTGCTTGCAAAATTGTATGACGTGAGGATTTTTTTTTCTTTTTTTTTTTAATTATACATGCTTCGGCATGCTTTCATTTTTTTTTTCTATAAATTTATGTAATACTCATACATATACAGATATAAAGTAAGATCTGTTTACTGTACATTTTAAAATTTATGCATGCTTCAGCATGATTCTAGTTGAAGCGTATATTCATTCACTAAGTTTGTTTGATACTTATTCATACACATGTACATTCTTAAAGATTGGATATCAAAGTCCAATTTCCGTAGTTTATCTATATTTTCTAAAGATCTGATAGCTAAAGAAATAAATAGAGTGAAGATCTTCTATAATAATCCCATTTTCATATTGTAAAATTTTGCGTGCTAGCGCTTTCGATGGGAAAATATACATACAACTTTATAAAAAGTGATAATATGATGTGCTGCTGAATATTGCACTATGTTATAGTTCATTTTAAACACTGAAGTTTTAGCAATATTTCATTCAGACCAACAAGTTTAGAGAATTCCACTACATTTAGTTAATTATCTTTCTTAAGACCCATCATTCCTAATCAATCCTACAAAAAACAACACAAACTAGATTTTTCGTTTTAATTTTATTTTTATTAAATTCAACATTCATTCTTCAAATTACTTTATACTATATTAAGTAGCTTTTCCTCATTTGTTGAGTTGACTTTAATAGGAGACATTTTAATGGTACGATGAACTTTTCTATTGCATGCATTGAGTAAATCTTTATACATACCAATCCACTTATATGAACCATTAAAGCTAATTCTTTTCACATCATACCTTTCAATGATCTATTAAATCATTCTGATATTGATGCTTTCATATTAAGTAATGTTTAATCTTCTACTTATGTATGAGTTTTCCCAAGTATTTATTAAAAAATTCCTTAGAATCATCTGTTTGTAAGTTTTTTGGTACCCGTACCACTTCAAAAATATTTTCCATTGCCTTGGTTTTTAGAGTGCAGCTTTTATTTTCAGCTGTACTTTGAGAATGTGTCAATTACAGTCTTCAAAAATCAACAATTTCTATTTTCTGTAGAATAGTTCTACATTTCACCTAACTTAGCTCCATAAAACATCATATATTCCTGTCATTACATCTCTACAAGCACAAACAGTTGTTGAAATTTAATATGGACTTCGTTAACTAAATTCCTTTTTAAAGACATTGAATTGTTTCACAGATTTTTTCGAAAGTGTTGTGATCTACATCTTGCACTTTCAGCTATTTATACTAACATGTAGTTAATTTTCTAATCTATATATTTAACCGTAAACTCTTCAATTTGTTTTTAATTATTTACTTTTTAGAATTGCTTTTTCAATTTTATAACTGTCTTCTTTCTCTAATTTTATTTCACGTTGTAGTTCCTCAATTTGCATTTAAATATATTCTTGAATATTAATGCTTTAAGCTATATTATTAATTTGTCTTGTATTTTATCTTCATTCAGTTTAATGTAACTATCAACAATAG
The DNA here is from genome assembly GCA_949987645.1 of Tachina grossa. Taxonomy (NCBI): domain Eukaryota; kingdom Metazoa; phylum Arthropoda; class Insecta; order Diptera; family Tachinidae; genus Tachina; species Tachina grossa. The sequence goes on from OX465274.1 coordinate 101,105,199, forward strand.
TTTGTATCTAATTCATTTATGCCTTCCAATACTGATAAGTCAGTATAAATGTCTTCAGAATTGGAAGTCTATGAGTAAAATCATTCTCATATTAGCATCATTAAATATGATGGTATTATCAAATATTGTTCCTTCTACTAGTTTCTTTTGGGGTACTTGTCTATATCTTGAGTGAAGGTTTCTCAGGCTTTAAACTTGTATATTTTCAACTTCTGTCTTGATTTTACTTTCTTCTTTCATAAGAATTCTTTTAATATTTTTAGAACTATTTATGAATTCTTCTGCTATAGGTTTAAATGTATCTTTTAGTTGTTCACTTGTATCTATTTCACCAGTTTTTATACTACGAAGCTTTTTCTTCAACACATTTCTTGTCAACACCAACTGTTTTAAAATTTTCTCATCCAGGGCAAATAACAGGTATCAGCAATCATATCAGCTTTTCAGGAGCTGGTCTGGTTTTCAGATCAGCTTTTCAGGACCTGGTCTGGTTTTCAGATCAGCTTATCAGGACCTGGTCTGGTTTTCAGATCAGCTTTTCAGGACCTGGTCTGGTTTTCAGATCAGCTTTTCAGGACCTGGTCTGGTTTTCAGATCAGCTTATCAGGACCTGGTCTGGTTTTCAGATCAGCTTATCAGGAGCTGGTCTGGTTTTCAGATCAGCTTATCAGGAGCTGGTCTGGTTTTCAGATCAGCTTATCAGGAGCTGGTCTGGTTATCAGATCAGCTTATCAGGAGCTGGTCTGGTTTTCAGATCAGCTTATCAGGAGCTGATCTGATTTTTAGATCAGCTTATCAGGTAACAGATCAGGCTATCAGGAGCTGTTCAGATTTTCATTTCAAGATATCTGAGTCAGATTTAGTTATCAGTGTACAAGTAGCTAGCCATTTATAACATTTATATACATGAAGTTTAAAGTCAGATGAAATACGAAAAAGTAAAGTTTTATCTAGTAAAATTATTTTCTATAACGATCATCGTTTAATTCACTATCTTTGCTTATAATCAAAAATCCATATTTATCCTTTCAACATGCTTTTTATTTTTCTCACCTAACTTAAACATTAAATATACATTATGATGATCTCTTATTAAATGTTTGGTGATTCTGGTGTAAGTTTTACAAAAGTAGCATGAATCAACATTCTTATCTCTCCCCATACAAAAATATGCTTCCCATACGCATCATCGTTAAATATCATATTGGAATTACTTTGGACTGAAATAACAGATTCACTATCGGTAAATTTTGTAATATATTATTATTTTAATTGATGTAATTAATTTCTTCAGATATTTATATCTGGGGTGATAAAAAGATTTTGAGTATAAATAAATGTTCTCAAAATTTAAGTCCATTAGGACTTTCTAGCAAGCCAATCATAGCGTTTTTTTTCGTAATTTGACAGGTCAACTATTGTTGCACGAATAGAATTTGATATAAGGGAACTATGATTTATTTTTGAACTATCGTTCGATGAATCATCAATATTTCGTACCAAGAATTATTTATGTTGTTTTGACTAAGGGTATGAGTTAATATTTATAAAATCCATTTCATAAATATCAGCTCATGCTCATAATCAAAACAAAGTATGCTTTAAGTGTTTAAAACCGCTATTACCATAAAAATGGTGGTTTTAAACACTTAAAATATACTTTGTTTTACTAACCGCATTTTATAACTAAATGCATTTCATAAATATTGACGCATGCTCATAATCAAAACAGCATATAAATATCCTTTGTTTTGACTATGAGTATGAGTCATTATCTCTTATTATAGAAAAATAAAATAGTATGATTATATGATATCAGAAATCATGTTTTCTAATATCATATAACCATACTATTTGATTCTTTCTATAATAATAGATAATATTTATGAAATGCATTTATTTACAAAATGCGATTAGTAAAACAACATAAATATAGGATGGTATGAAATTTTGATGATTCATCAATATTTCGTACCAAGGTATTTTTAGGTTGTTTTTACTATGAGTATGCGTCAATATTTATGAAATGTATTTCATAAATATTATCTCTTATTATAGAAAAATTAAAAATGTAGCTATACGATATCAGAAAATATTTTCTGAAATCGTATAGCTATATTATTTTATTTGTCCTATAATAAGAGATAATGGCCCCTACTCATAGTCAAAACAAAGAATATTTTAAGAGTTTCAAATCAGTATTATCATACAAAATACTGATTTTAAACTCTTACAGCATTATTTATAAGACTTATTAAGGCTTTGTAAAGGCTTTTAAAACAAATTTTTTATAAAAATTTTTTCTTAAAAAGTCTTTATAAAGCCCTAATAAGTGTTATAAATAAGGCTGTTAAAATATACTTTGTTTTACTAACCACATTTTTGTAACTAAACGCATTTCATAAATATTGATGCATTATTATAGAAAAAATATTATATTATAGAAAAAATAAACTAATGCAGCTATACGATTTCAGAAAATATTTTCTGATATGGTATAGCTGTATTAGTTTATTTTTTTATAATAAGAGATAATATTTATAAAATGTATTTAGCTACATAAATGCGGTTAGTAAAACAACCTAAAATACCTTGGTACGAAATATTGATGATTCATCGAACGATAGTTCAAAAATAAATCATAGTTCCCTTATATCAAATTCTATTCGTGCAACAATAGTTGACCTGTCAAATTACGAAAAAAAAACGCTATGATTGGCTTGCTAGAAAGTCCTAATGGACTTAAATTTTGAGAACATTTATTTATACTCAAAATCTTTATATCACCCCAGATATAAATATCTGAAGAAATTAATTACATCAATTAAAATAATAATATATTACAAAATTTACCGATAGTGAATCTTTTATTTCAGTCCAAAGTAATTCCAATATGATATTTAACGATGATGCGTATGGGAAGCATATTTTTGTATGGGGAGAGATAAGAATGTTGATTCATTCTACTTATGTAAAACTTACACCAGAATCACCAAACATTTAATAAGAGATCATCATAATGTATATTTAATGTTTAAGTTAGGTGAGAAAAATAAAAAGCATGTTGAAAGGATAAATATGGATTTTTGATTATAAGCAAAGATAGTGAATTAAACGATGATCGTTATAGAAAATAATTTTACTAGATAAAACTTTACTTTTTCGTATTTCATCTGACTTTAAACTTCATGTATATAAATGTTATAAATGGCTAGCTACTTGTACACTGATAACTAAATCTGACTCAGATATCTTGAAATGAAAATCTGAACAGCTCCTGATAGCCTGATCTGTTACCTGATAAGCTGATCTAAAAATCAGATCAGCTCCTGATAAGCTGATCTGAAAACCAGACCAGCTCCTGATAAGCTGATCTGATAACCAGACCAGGTCCTGAAAAGCTGATCTGAAAACCAGACCAGGTCCTGATAAGCTGATCTGAAAACCAGACCAGGTCCTGAAAAGCTGATCTGAAAACCAGACCAGGTCCTGATAAGCTGATCTGAAAACCAGACCAGGTCCTGAAAAGCTGATCTGAAAACCAGACCAGCTCCTGAAAAGCTGATATGATTGCTGATACCTGTTGGATGAGAAAATTTTAAAACAGTTGGTGTTGACAAGAAATGTGTTGAAGAAAAAGCTTCGTAGTATAAAAACTGGTGAAATAGATACAAGTGAACAACTAAAAGATACATTTAAACTTATAGCAGAAGAATTCATAAATAGTTCTAAAAATATTAAAAGAATTCTTATGAAAGAAGAAAGTAAAATCAAGACAGAAGTTGAAAATATACAAGTTTAAAGCCTGAGAAACCTTCACTCAAGATATAGACAAGTACCCCAAAAGAAACTAGTAGAAGGAACAATATTTGATAATACCATCATATTTAATGATGCTAATACTGAGAATGATGATGACGATGATTTTACTCATAGACTTCCAATTCTGAAGACATTTATACTGACTTATCAGTATTGGAAGGCATAAATGAATTAGATACAAACTATTGTTGATAGTTACATTAAACTGAATGAAGATAAAATACAAGACAAATTAATAATATAGCTTAAAGCATTAATATTCAAGAATATATTTAAATGCAAATTGAGGAACTACAACGTGAAATAAAATTAGAGAAAGAAGACAGTTATAAAATTGAAAAAGCAATTCTAAAAAGTAAATAATTAAAAACAAATTGAAGAGTTTACGGTTAAATATATAGATTAGAAAATTAACTACATGTTAGTATAAATAGCTGAAAGTGCAAGATGTAGATCACAACACTTTCGAAAAAATCTGTGAAACAATTCAATGTCTTTAAAAAGGAATTTAGTTAACGAAGTCCATATTAAATTTCAACAACTGTTTGTGCTTGTAGAGATGTAATGACAGGAATATATGATGTTTTATGGAGCTAAGTTATGTGAAATGTAGAACTATTCTACAGAAAATAGAAATTGTTGATTTTTGAAGACTGTAATTGACACATTCTCAAAGTACAGCTGAAAATAAAAGCTGCACTCTAAAAACCAAGGCAATGGAAAATATTTTTGAAGTGGTACGGGTACCAAAAAACTTACAAACAGATGATTCTAAAGAATTTTTTAATAAATACTTGGGAAAACTCATACATAAATAGAAGATTAAACATTACTTAATATGAAAGCATTAATATTAGAATGATTTAATAGATCATTGAAAGGTATGATGTGAAAAGAATTAGCTTTAATGGTTCATATAAGTGGATTGGTATGTATAAAGATTTACTCAATGCATGCAATAGAAAAGTTCATCGTACCATTAAAATGTCTCCTATTAAAGTCAACTCAACAAATGAGGAAAAGCTACTTAATATAGTATAAAGTAATTTGAAGAATGAATGTTGAATTTAATAAATATAAAATTAAAACGAAAAATCTAGTTTGTGTTGTTTTTTGTAGGATTGATTAGGAATGATGGGTCTTAAGAAAGATAATTAACTAAATGTAGTGGAATTCTCTAAACTTGTTGGTCTGAATGAAATATTGCTAAAACTTCAGTGTTTAAAATGAACTATAACATAGTGCAATATTCAGCAGCACATCATATTATCACTTTTTATAAAGTTGTATGTATATTTTCCCATCGAAAGCGCTAGCACGCAAAATTTTACAATATGAAAATGGGATTATTATTTTAGAAGATCTTCACTCTATTTATTTCTTTAGCTATCAGATCTTTAGAAAATATAGATAAACTACGGAAATTGGACTTTGATATCCAATCTTTAAGAATGTACATGTGTATGAATAAGTATCAAACAAACTTAGTGAATGAATATACGCTTCAACTAGAATCATGCTGAAGCATGCATAAATTTTAAAATGTACAGTAAACAGATCTTACTTTATATCTGTATCTGTATGAGTATTACATAAATTTATGGAAAAAAAAATGAAAGCATGCCGAAGCATGTATAATTCAAAAAAAAAAAAAAAAATCCTCACGTCATACAATTTTGTAAGCAAAGAAATTTTATGATTTTGTGGTCAATGAAATACATACATATGTATCTACTTTGCAAAAATTCAAAAGAGCGAACTGGTAAATTCTAATAGTAAAGATTTTTAATTGTAACACTACTACATCTCGGACTCTTACGTCACTATCGACAGAAGCATGCTAAGGCATGCATACTAGCAAAATATATAAAGCTGTTAGAAGGTGATGAGACAGCAATTGTATCTGGATCAACCCAACTCATGAATGTATTGTATACGGAGATGATTGATGGTGATGATGACGTTTTTTAAGTGAATAATCATTACATATGAATGCGACAGTGATTGACCCCTCAAACCTCATGTAGAAATACTTGAGGGGAAAAATTCTCTCAAAACATAGATATTTCATTGTTTCTAACACTTTATGAATACACCAACGGTGAATTGCTGGTAGAGGTAACTGAGTTATTTGAGATCGATTTGATAAAATAGTTGTATATTAAACATGCATTTCTTTGTATCTAAACTAATTTCTACATACCTAATGTATATACCCACCAAAAAATTAGACAAAAATTCTCTATTCCAAGTAGTAAAATCTGAAAAAGGAGTGGCACATTAGAAGAAAAAAAAATAAATAAAAATAGAGACTGACTGACCAACTAATACGTACACTCTGCCCGATGGGCACACAAAACACACTTAAACATTTCAGAAATATATATACAATACGCTGAACTTTAATAAAATGAAAAAAAAAGTCATATAGAACATTAAATAAAAGCCATAGGTGCTCACCGTTCATAAAATAAACATATGTATATGTATCTTATTAATGTAAACATATTATCAGTATAAAGCAACAGAAATTTCGTCATACAAAGTCATCTTGTATCCTAGAGGAGCCGTCGATAGGGTATACCTAAATTATATGAAAACGAGTTCGTTTTCTGTTGATCGCTATTAAAGAAGAAAATATGTTTGTTCATTATGATTTAACTAATTTAAAAGTACATTTAAATTCAGTCTCATACCCGTACTTCTTAACATAAAAATTAAAAATAAATGTTATCCAATTCTATATTATACTATGTATCAAAAATTTCAAAAAAAGCTGTTATATGAAAGAATCTCCAGCGCTTCTAACTGCATCAGAGTTTAAGAAAAAAAACTCCTTTTATTCAATTTAATAAAATTTTAATTTGAAGCAGTAAGCAAATACATCAGCTTACTGCATTCTTATTCATAATCGTATAATAGAATATATAACCCCTAAAGTCTAAAAGTCTTATAAATTAAGAAATATAGAAAATAACATAATTTTTATAAACGCGTAAAGTTGCAAAAGTAATTCAAATGATTTCATCGCAAAAAACAAACAAAAAGCAGCGATTGTTTTCAACAATTATGAAAATAATAATTACAATATAAAACTCCCTTTTGATTTCCAATGTTTATCAATAAAAAATAAAAAATAAGTAAGTTAACTAACAACAAAAAAAAAACTATCAGTACCTAAGCTGGAGTGCCGGATCAGTTTCATTTAAAAATGTTTATACATTTTTAAAAAGCAAAGCAAGTTTTCCAAAATAAATGTAGAAGGCTATAGCTAGAAAAAATTTTATACCCTATACTTTAAAAAACTGTAAATTAAGTATAAGAAATATTTCTATTATAGTTACTATTACTATAGAATATGTAAGTACATATCTTCAAGAATTCAGTTTTACTTACAACAGAAAATCCTCACAAACTTTTAAGTAAACGCAGATAAAAATTAAAATGTTTTTAATTTCACCAACAACAGACATCACATGACAAAAAATAAAATAAAAAATGTATTCAAAGATTGAGTTGAACACTTATTTGTATGTACATATATATGTACATACATACATACATACATACATACATAAAATCAATTTGTAGATATGTATGTATACATATCAAATTTCTTATCAATGCTTAAGTATTTATTAGATCTACATCATGAAAATATATGAAGCGTCGTTTAGTTAAAGCACAATGCAAATATAAACAATCCATACACTCAGGGAAAATCTGCAGCTTAAAAATAAGAATTCATCACATTAATTCAATAATTTTTAATATAATAGAAAATGTATATTGAGATACCTACAAACTAATGAGTTTAATAAATGAATACTGTAAATTAATATTTTGTCCATATTGAAATAAGAAATTTCAATATGACTAAACCTTCGCTAATGGTTCTTATTAATTCAGCATGGTTCTTACTGATTTCAAGTTGGTTTTTCTCTGTGTGTAGATAACTCTTTCAGTCAAAGAAGACGAATGTAGTTAAATAAACAAAATCTGTAATATAAACAAATTTCACACAGACCGACTTCAACGCGAGACAAATTTAAGCATGAGAAAATATAAAGCAATCGTAAGTACAAAAGCATACTAGGATTAGGGAAGTCCAGATATATGATAGTATTTTATAGTACCAAATGTCGATGTTGAAAACAATTTATTTCTACCTACATATAAATACCAGCTCAAATACACACACATAGCAGAATTCATATAAGAAATATCCAAGAAAATTTCAACAACACCCCACCTTTTGCAAATCATGACGAGCCTTAAATTCTCCCTCAGATATACATACACAAATTCCCATGATCATACATACATATACAATATATAAGATTAATCTCAACAACACAACACTCTCACCTACCTGAAATTACAGATAGTCTTAAACTTCTACAGACGTCTATACACATAGATTCTCACGGCTACATATTACAAGAACACCTCGCCCCTAATAAATCACAATCATCTTAAATTCTTACAAAAATACATACATACATACATACGCATAACCAATTTACCTCAACAACATCCTCACCCCCCCTCAAATCACGATCAACCTTAAACTACTATAGAGAGACACATTCACAAATCCCCATGGCTACATATTACGTCAACAACCCTGCCCACCCAAATCATGGTCAGCCTTAAACTCCTACAGACATACAAACACACAGATTCCCCCGGTTGCATATTATTAGAACACCTCACCCCTCATAAATCACAATCAGCCTTAAGCTCCTACAGAAATACACACATTGAAATTCCTACAAACATACACACACACACACACACATACACACACATTCACACACAACTACACACGCAATCGATCTACCTCAACTACACCCCGCCCCCTGCCAATCAAACCTTCACCTAAATTCTCACAGACAGACAGACACATCCACAAATTCCTATGGTTACATATTACGGCAACAACGCCGCCCACTCAAATCACGGTCAGCCTTAAATTCCCACAGTCTAGCAACACCTACATTAGCATTAGAAAAAATAACTTTCACGTTTTCCCGTCGTCATTAGGAAAAATCATTTTCCCGTCGGCATTTGAAAAAATTATATTAATTTTTTGCCGTCGGCATTTGAAAAAAATAATAATCATGTATTGCAGTAGGCATTAGGAAAAATTATCATGTATTGCAGTAGGCATTAGGAAAAATTATCATGTTTTGCCTTCGGTATTACGAAAAATTATCATGTTTTGCCTTCGGAATTACGAAAAATCATTAGATGATTTTCCGTCAGCATTAGGAAAAACCATTTTCATGATTTTCCCCGTCGTCACATACACACATAAAAACCGCCAAACTATGAACCGCCTTAATACATTCACACAAAATATTCCACACACAAACTTCCCACGATCAGGCAGGCAGACAGACAGACCGACAGACAGACATACACTTAATGTAAACAAAAACTCCTAATGTAAACAAAAAACCCCTAATGTAAACAAAAAACTCCTTATGTAAACAAAAAACACAAATTTCCAAGAATTTAACAATTTTCAAATTTTAATTACCCAAATTTAACAATTTGGGGGTGCACAGTGGAATGAATGCTTAATTTATCTGGACTAAAACCATAAATATTACAATTTCAATATCAAAAAAATAAAAGGATTTCTGGACAGCTAAGAACTTGTTCTAAAAGTACTGAAAATATTATATGAAAAATTAAATATTGAAAATATTACATGAAAAATTAATACTACCGAAGTTCGCAATAGCAAAACTCTGTAATATTTCCTAACAAATTGAGCTAGAATTTTTTAATTATTTTTGTCGAACTCAGCATCCTCAAAACCGTATAGACTGACCATCAAATAATTTTGACCTGCCAGGTTAGCGAACCGACCCACTGTGGGGCCGGAACCCCAATTCCCTACTACTGGGGTCAAACACTGTCGCATTCATATGTAATGATTATTCACTTAAAAAAGGTCATCATCACCATCAATCATCTCCATATACAATACATTCATGAGTTGAGTTGATCCCGATACAATTGCTGTCTCATCACCTTCTAATAGCTTTATATATTTTGCTAGTATGCATGCTTAGCATGCTTCTATGGATAGTGACGTAAGAGTCCGAGATGTAGAGTGATACAATTACAAATCTATACTATTAGAATTTACCAGTTCGCTCTTTTGAATTTTTACAAAGTAGATACATATGTATGTATTTGATTGACCACAAAATCATAAAATTTCTTTGCTTACAAAATTGTATGACGTGAGGATTTTTTTTTGAAATTATACATTCTTCGGCATGCTTTAATTTTTTATTTTTTTTCTATAAATTTATTTAATACTCATACAGATATAAAGTAAGATATGTTTACTGTACATTTTAAAATTTATGCATGCCTCAGCATGATTCTAGTTGAAGCGTATATTCATTCACTAAGTTTGTTTGATACTTATTCATACACATGTACATTCTTAAAGATTGGATATCAAAGCCCAATTTCCGTAGTTTATCTATATTTTCTAAAGATCTGATAGCTAAAGAAATAAATAGAGTGAAGATCTTCTATAATAATAATCCCATTTTCATATTGTAAAATTTTGCGTGGTAGCGCTTTCGATGGGATGTACATACAACTTTATAAAAAGTGATAATATGATGTGCTGCTGAATATTACACTATGTTATAGTTCATTTTAAACACTGAAGTTTTACCAATATTTCATTCAGACTATCAAGTTTAGAGAATTCCACTAGATTTAGTTAATTACCTTTCTTAAGACCCATCATTCCTAATCAATCCTACAAAAAACTAGATTTTTCGTTTTAATTTTATATTTATTAAATTCAACATTCATTCTTCAAATTACTTTATACTATATTAAGCAGCTTTTTCTCATTTGTGGAATGTTTAATCGTAAACATGTTAATGGTGAGATGAATTGTTCTATTTTATACACTAAGTGAATCTTTATATATACCAATCCACTTATATGAACCATTAAAGCTAATTCTTTTCACATCATTCCTTTCAATAATCTATTAAATCATTCTAGTATTGATGCTTTCATATTAAGTAATGTTTAATCTTCTATTTATGTATGAGTTTTCCAAAGTATTTATTAAAAAATTCTTTTAATCATCTGTTTGTAAGTTTTTTGGTACCCGTACCACTTCAAAAATATTTTCCATTCCCTTGGTTTTTAGAGTGCAGCTTTTATTTACAGCTGTACTAAACTTTGAGAATGTGTCAATTACAGTCTTCAAAAATCAACAATTTCTATTTTCTGTAGAATAGTTCTCCATTTCACCTAACTTAGCTCCATAAAACTTCATATATTCCTTTCATTGCATCTCTACAAGCACAAACAATATTTGAGATTTAATATTGAGTTCGTTTACTAAATTTCTTTTTAAAGACATTGAGTTGTTTCACAGATTTTTTCAAAAATGTTGTGATCTACATGTTGCACTTTCAGCTATTTATACTAATATACTAACATGTAGTTAATTTTCTAATCGGTATATTTAATCGTAAACTCGTCAATTTGTTTTTAATTATTTAATTTTTAGAATTGCTTTTGCAATTTTATAACTGTTTTCCTTCTCTAAATTTATTTCACGTTGTAGTTCCTCAATTTGCATTTAAATATATTCTTAAATATTAATGCTTTAAGCTATATTATTAATTTGTCTTGTATTTTATCTTCATTCAGTTTGAGGTAACTATCAACAATAGTTTGTATCTAATTCATTTCTGCCTTCCAATACTGATAAGTCAGTATAAATGTCTTCAGAATTGGAAGTCTATGAGTAAAAATCATCGTCATCATCATTTTCAGTATTAGCATCATTAAATAAGATGGTATTATCAAATATTGTTTCTTCTGCTAGTTTCTTTGGGGTACTTGTCTATATCTTGAGTGAAGGTTTCTCAGGCTTTCAACTTGTATATTTTCAACTTCTGTCTTGATTTTACTTTCCTCTTTCATAAGAATTCTTTTAAAATTTTTAGAACTATTTTTGAATTCTTCTGTTATAGGTTTAAATCTATCTTTTAGTTGTTCACTTGTATCTATTTCACCAGTTTTTATACTACGAAGCTTTTTCTTCATCACATTTCTTGTCAACACCAAATGCTTTAAATCTTTCTCATCCGTTCAGCTTATCAGGAGCTGGTCTGGTTATCAGATCAGCTTATCAGGAGCTCGTCTGGTTATAAGATCAGCTTATCAGGACCTGATCTGGTTTTCAGATCAGCTTATCAGGAGCTGGTCTGGTTTTCAGATCAGCTTATCAGGAGCTGGTCTGGTTTTCAGATCAGCTTATCAGGAGTTGGTCTGGTTATCAGATCAGCTTATCAGGAGCTGGTCTGGTTTTCAGATCACCTTATCAGGAGCTGGTCTGGTTATCAGATCAGCTTATCAGGAGCTGGTCTGGTTATCAGATCAGCTTATCAGGACCTGATCTGATTTTCAGATCAGCTTATCAGGTAACAGATCAGGCTATCAGGAGCTCTTCATATTTTCATTTCAAGATATCTCAGTAAGATTTAGTTATCAGTGTACAAGTAGCTAGCCATTTATAACATTTATATACATGAAGTTTAAAGTCAAATGAAATACGAAAAAGTAAAGTTTTATGTAGTAAAATTATTGTCTATAACGATCATCGTTTAATTCACTATCTTTGCTTATAATCAAAAATCCACATTTATCCTTTCAACATGCTTTATATTCTTCTCACCTTACTTAAACATTAAAATTACATTATGATGATCTCTTATAAAATGTTTGGTGATTCTGATGTAAGTTTTACATAAGTGAATGAATCAACATTCTTATCTCCCCATACAAAAATATGCTTCCCATGCGCATCATCGTTAAATATCATATTGGAATTACTTTGGACTGAAATAACAGATTCACTATCTGTAAATTTTGTAATATCTTATTGTTTTAATTGATGAAATTAATTTATTCAGGTATTCATATTTGGATGAATAAAAAGATTTTGAGTATAAATAAATGTTCTCAAATTTAAGTCCATTAGGACTTTCTAGCAAGCCAATCATAGCGTATTTTTTTTTGCAATTTGACAGGTCAACTATTGCTCCACGAATAGAATTTGATATAAGGGAACTATGATTTATTTTTGAACTATCGTTCGATGATTCATCAATATTTCGTACCAAGGTGTTTTAGGTTGTTTTGCTAACCGCATTTATGTAGCTAAATACATTTTATAAATATTATCTCTTATTATAGAAAAAATAAACAAATGCAGCTATACCATCTCAGAAAATATTTTCTGAAATCGTATAGCTGCATTTGTTTATTTTTTCTATAATAAGAGATAATGATCCACACTCATAATCAAAACAGCATAAAAATATCCTTTGTTTTGACTATGAGTATGCATCAATAATTATGAAATGCGTTTAGTTACAAAAATTTTGTTAGTAAAACAAAGTATATTTTAACAGCCTTATTTATAACACTTATTAGGGCTTTATAAAGACTTTTTAAGAAAAATTTTGTATCAAAATTTGATTTAAAAAGCCTTTACAAAGACTTAATATGTTTTATAAATAAGGCTGTAAAGTTTAAAATCAGTATTTTGTATGATAATACTGATTTGAAACTCTTAAAATATTCTTTGTTTTGACTATGAGTAGGGGCCATTATATCTTATTATAGGACAAATAAAATAATATAGCTATACGATTTCAGAAAATATTTTCTGATATCGTATAGCTACATTATTTGATTTTTCTATAATAAGAGATAATATTTATGAAATACATTTCATAAATATTGGCGCATACTCATAGTAAAAACAACCTAAAAATACCTTGGTACGAAATATTGATGAATCATCAAAATTTCATACCATCCTATATTTATGTTGTTGTACTAATCGCATTTTATAACTAAATGCATTTCATAAATATTATCTTTTATTATAGAAAGAATAAAATAGTATGGTTATATGATATTAGAAAACATGATTTCTGATATCATATAATCATACTATTTTATTTTTCTATAATAAGAGATAATGACTCATACTCATAGTCAAAACAAAGGATATTTTTATGCTCTTTTGATTATGAGTATGCGTCAATATTTATGAAATGCATTTAGTTATAAAATGCGGTTAGTAAAACAAAGTATATTTTAAGAGTTTAAAACCAACAGTTTTATGGTAATACTGGTTTTAAACACTTAAAGCATACTTTGTTTTGACTATGAGCATGAGCTGATATTTATGAAATGGATTTTATAAATATTGACTCATACCCTTAGTCAAAACAACATAAATATAGCATGGTACGAAATATTGATGAATCATCGAACGATAGTTCAAAAATTAATCGTAGTTCCCTTATATCAAATTCTATTCGTGGAACAATAGTTGACCTGTCAAATTGCAAAAAAAAAAGACGCTATGATTGGCTTGCTAGAAAGTCCTAATGGACTTAAATTTGAGAACATTTATTTATACTCAAAATCTTTTTATCCATCCAAATATGAATACCTGAATAAATTAATTTCATCAATTAAAACAATAAGATATTACAAAATTTACAGATAGTGAATCTATTATTTCAGTCCAAAGTAATTCCAATATGATATTTAACGATGATGCGTATGGGAAGCATATTTTTGTATGGGGAGAGATAAGAATGTTGATTCATTCTACTTATGTAAAACTTACACCAGAATCACCAAACATTTAATAAGAGATCATCATAATGTAATTTTAATGTTTAAGTAAGGTGAGAAAAATATAAAGCATGTTGAAAGGCTAAAAATGAATTTTTGATTATAAGCAAGGATATTGAATTAAACGGTGATCGTTATAGAAAATAATTTCACTACATAAAACTTTACTTTTTCGTATTTCATTTGACTTTAAACTTCATGTATATAAATGTTATAAATGGCTAGCTACTTGTACACTGATAACTAAGTCTTACTGAGATATCTTGAAATGAAAATATGAAGAGCTCCTGATAGCCTGATCTGTTACCTGATAAGCTGATCTGAAAACCAGACCAGCTCCTGATAAGCTGATCTGAAAATCAGATCAGGTCCTGATAAGCTGATCTGATAACCAGACCAGCTCCTGATAAGCTGATCTGATAACCAGACCAGCTCCTGATAAGCTGATCTGAAAACCAGACCAGCTCCTGATAAGCTGATCTGATAACCAGACTAGCTCCTGATAAGCTGATCTGAAAACCAGACCACCTCCTGATAAGCTGATCTGAAAACCAGACCAGCTCCTGATAACTTGATCTAGTAGCTGATACCTGTTATTTGCTGTTAGCGAACATGGATGAGAAAGCTTTAAAGCATTTGGTGTTGAGAACAAATGTGATTAAGAAAAAGCTTCGTAGTATAAAAACTAGTGAAATAGATACAAATGAACAACTAAGAGATGCATTTAAACCTATAACAGAAGAATTCAAAAATAGTTCTAAAAATTTTAAAAGAATTCTTATGAAAGAGGAAAGTAAAATCAAGACAGAAGTTGAAAATATACAAGTTGAAAGCCTGAGAAACCTTCACTCAAGATATAGACAAGTACCCCAAAGAAACTAGCAGAAGAAACAATATTTGATAATACCATCTTATTTAATGATGCTAATACTGAAAATGATGATGACGATGATTTTTACTCATAGACTTCCAATTCTGAAGACATTTATACTGACTTATCAGTATTGGAAGGCAGAAATGAATTAGATACAAACTATTGTTGATAGTTACCTCAAACTGAATGAAGATAAAATACAAGACAAATTAATAATATAGCTTAAAGCATTAATATTTAAGAATATATTTAAATGCCAATTGAGGAACTACAACGTGAAATAAATTTAGAGAAGGAAGACAGTTATAAAATTGCAAAAGCAATTCTAAAAATTAAATAATTAAAAACAAATTGACGAGTTTACGATTAAATATACAGATTAGAAAATTAACTACATGTTAGTATATTAGTATATAAATAGCTGAAAGTGCAACATGTAGATCACAACATTTTTGAAAAAATCTGTGAAACAACTCAATGTCTTTAAAAAGAAATTTAGTAAACGAACTCCATATTAAATCTCAAATATTGTTTGTGCTTGTAGAGATGCAATGAAAGGAATATATGAAGTTTTATGGAGCTAAGTTAGGTGAAATGGAGAACTATTCTACAGAAAATAGAAATCGTTGATTTTTGAAGACTGTAATTGACACATTCTCAAAGTTTAGTACAGCTGAAAATAAAAGCTGCACTCTAAAAACCAAGGGAATGGAAAATATTTTTGAAGTGGTACGGGTACCAAAAAACTTACAAACAGATTATTCCAAAGAATTTTTTAATAAATACTTTGGAAAACTCATACATAAATAGAAGATTAAATACTACTTAATATGAAAGCATCAATACTAGAATGATTTAATAGATCATTGAAAGGAATGATGTGAAAAGAATTAGCTTTAATGGTTCATATAAGTGGATTGGTATATATATAGATTCACTTAGTGTATAAAATAGAACAATTCATCTCACCATTAACATGTTTACGACTAAACATTCCACAAATGAGAAAAAGCTGCTTAATATAGTATAAAGTAATTTGAAGAATGAATGTTGAATTTAATAAATATAAAATTAAAACGAAAAATCTAGTTTTTTGTAGGATTGATTAGGAATGATGGGTCTTAAGAAAGGTAATTAACTAAATGTAGTGGAATTCTCTAAACTTGATGGTCTGAATGAAATATTGGTAAAACTTCAGTGTTTAAAATGAACTATAACATAGTGTAATATTCAGCATGACATCATATTATCACTTTTTATAAAGTTGTATGTACATTTTCCCATCGAAAGCGCTAGCACGCAAAATTTTACAACATGAAAATGGGATTATAATTATAGAAGATCTTCACTCTATTTATTTCTTTAGCTATCAGATCCTTAGAAAATATAGATAAACTACGGAAATTGGGCTTTGATATCCAATCTTTAAGAATGTACATGTGTATGAATAAGTATCAAACAAACTTAGTGAATGAATATAGGCTTCAACTAGAATCATGCTGAAGCATGCATAAATTTTAAAATACACAGTAAACATATCTTACTTTATATCTGTATGAGTATTAAATAAATTTATAGAAAAAAAATAAAAAATTAAAGCATGCCGAAGCATGTATAATTTCAAAAAAAAATCCTCACGTCATACAATTTTGTAAGCAAAGAAATTTTATGATTTTGTGGTCAATCAAATACATACATATGTATCTACTTTGTAAAAATTCAAAAGAGCGAACTGGTAAATTCTAATAGTAAAGATTTTTAATTGTATCACTCTACATCTCGGACTCTTACGTCACTATCCATAGAAGCATGCTGAGCATGCATACTAGCAAAATATATAAAGCTATTAGAAGGTGATGAGACAGCAATTGTATCGGGATCAACTCAACTCATGAATGTATTGTATATGGAGATGATTGATGGTGATGATGACCTTTTTTAAGTGAATAATCATTACATATGAATGCGACAGTGGTTGACCCCTCAAACCTCATGTAGAAATACTTGAGGGGAAAAATTCTCTCAAAACATAGATATTTCATTGTTTCTAACACTTTATGAAAACACCAATGGTGAATTGCTGGTAGAGGTAACTGAGTTATTTGAGATCGATTTGATACAATAGTTGTTTATTAAACATGCATTTCTTTGTATGTAAACTAATTTCTACATACGTAATGTATATACCCAGCAAAAAATTATACAAAAATTCTCTATTCCAAGTAGTAAAATCTGAAAAAAGGAGTGGCACATTAGAAGAAAAAAAAATAAATAAAAATAGAGACTGACTGACCAACTAATACGTACACTCTCTCCGATGGGCACACAAAACACACTTAAACATTTCAGAAATATATATACAATACGGTGAACTTTAATAAAATGAAAAAAAAATCATATAGAACATTAAATAAAAGCCATAGGTGCTCACCCTTCATAAAATAAACATATGTATATGTGCCTTATTAATGTAAACATATTATCAGTATAAAGCAACAGAAATTTCGTCATACAAAGTCATCTTGTATCCTAGAGGAGCCGTCGATAGGGTATACCTAAATTATATGAAAACGAGTTTGTTTTCTGTTGATCGCTATTCAAGAAGAAAATATGTTTGTTCATTATGATTTAACTAATTTAAAAGTACATTTAAATTCAATCTCATATCCGTACTTCTTAACATAAAAATTAAAAATAAATGCTATCGAATTCTATATTATACTATGTATCAAAAATTCCTAAAAAGCTGTTATATGAAAGAATCTCCAGCGCTTCTAACTGCATCAGAGTTTAAGAAAAAAGCTCCTTTTATTCAATTGAATAAAATTTTAATTTGAAGCAGTAACCAAATACATCAGCTTACTGCATTCTTATTCATAATCGTATAATAGAATATATAACCACTAAAGGACAAAGTCTAAAAGTCTTATAAATTAAGAAATATAGAAAATAACACAATTTTTATAAACGCGTAAAGTTTCAAAAGTAATTCAAACGATTTCATCGCAAGAAACAAACAAAAAGCAGCGATTGTTTTCAACAATTATGAAAATAATAATTACAATATAAAACTCCCTTTTGATTTCCAATGTTTATCAATAAAAAATAAAAAAGAAGTAAGTTAACTAACAACAAAAAAACTATCAGTACCTAAGCTGGAGCGCCGAATCAGTTTCATTTAAAAATGTTTATACATTTTTAAAAAGCAAAGCAAGCTTTCCAAAATAAATGTAGAAGGCTATAGCTAGAAAAAATTTTATACCCTAAAAATGTCAAACGTTGACTAACTAACATTACGTCAACTTTAAAAAAATGTAAATTAAGTATAAGAAATATTTCTATTATAGTTCCTATTACTATAGAGCATGTAAGTACATATCTTCAGGAATTCAGTTTTACTTAAAACAGAAAATCCTCACAAACTTTTAAGTAAACGCAGATAAAAAATAAAATGTTTTTAATTTCACCAACAACAGACATCACATGACAAAAAATAAAATAAAAAATGTATTCAAAGATTGAGTTAAACACTTATTTGTATGTACATATATATGTACATACATACATACATACATACATAAAATCAATTTGTAGATATGTATGTATACATATCAAATTTCTTATCAATGCTTAAGTATTTATTAGATCTACATCATGAAAATATATGAAGCGTCGTTTAGTTAAAGCACAATGCAAATATAAACAATCCATACACTCAGGGAAAATCTGCAGCTTAAAAATAAGAATTCGTCACATTAGTTCAATAATTTTTAGTATAATAGAAAATGTCTATTGAGATATCTACAAACTAATGAGTTTAATAAATGAATACTGTAAATTAATATTTTGTCCATATTGAAATAAGAAATTTTAATATGGCTAAACCTTTGTTAATGGTTCTTATTAATTCAGCATGGTTTTTACTGATTTCAAGTTGGTTTTTCTCTGTGTGCAGAAAACTCTTTCAGTCAAAGAAGACGGATGTAGTTAAATAAAAAAAATCTGTAATATAAACAAATTTCACACAGACAGACTTTAACGCGAGACAAATTTAAGCATGAGAAAATATAAAGCAATCGTAAGTATAAAAACATACTAGGAATAGGGAAGTCCAGATATATGATAGTATTTTATAGTACCAAATGTCGATATTGAAAACAATTTATTTCTACCTACATATACATACCACCTCAAATACACACACATAGCAGAATTCATATAAGAAATATCCAAGAAAATTTCAACAACACCCCACCTTTTGCAAATCATGACGAGCCTTGAATTCTCCCTCAGATATACATACACAAATTCCCATGATCATACATATACAATATATAAGATTAATCTCAACAACACAACACCCTCACCAACATAAAATTACAGATAGTCTTAAACTTCTACAGACGTATATACACATAGATTCTCACGGCTACATATTACAAGAACACCTCGCCCCTAATAAATCACAATTATCTTAAATTCTTACAAAAATACATACATACATACATACACATAACCAATTTACCTCAACAACATCCTCACCTACCTCAAATCATGATCAGCCTTAAACTACTATAGACAGACACATCTACAAATCCCCATGGATACATATTACGTCAACAACCCTGCCCACCCAAATCATGGTCAGCCTTAAACTCCTACAGACACACAAACACACAGATTCCCCCGGTTGCATATTACTAGAACACCTCACCCCTCATAAATCACAATCAGCCTTAAGCTCCTACAGAAATACACACATTGAAATTCCTACAAACATACACACACGCACACATACACACGCAATCGATCTACCTCAACTACACCCCGCCCCTTCCAATCAAACCCTCACCTAAATTCTCACAGACAGACACACACATCCGCAAATTCCTATGGTTACATATTACGGCAACAACGCCGCCCACTCAAATCACGGTCAGCCTTAACTTCCCATGGTCATACACATAACCCATTTACTTCAACAAAATCCTCACCCACCTCAAATCACGATCAGTCTTAAACTACTATAGACAGACACACCCACAAATCTTCATGGCTACATATAACGTCAACAACCCTGCCCACTCAAATCACGGTCAGCCTTAAATTCCCACAGTCTAGCAACACCTAGGGAGCAATAGAAAAAATAACTTTCACGTTTTCCCGTCGTCATTAGGAAAAATCATTTTCCCGTCGGCATTTGAAAAAACAATATTCATGTATTGCCCGGCATTAGGAAAAATTAACATGCATTGCCGTAGGCATTAGGAAAAATTAATAATCACGTTTTGCCGTCGGCATTTGAAAAAAATAATAATCATGTTTTGCCGTCGGCATTTGAAAAAAATAATAATCATGTTTTGCCCGGCATTAGGAAAAATTATCATGCATTGCCGTAGGCATTAGGAAAAATTAATAATCACTATTTCACCATTGGTATTAGGAAAATTCATTTTCATGTTTTTCCTCGTCTGTATATACACACATAAAAACCGCCAAACTATGAACCGCCTTAATACATTCACACAAAATATTCCACACACAAACATCCACGGTCAGGCAGACCGACAGACGGACACACAGACAGACAGATAGACATACACTTAATGTAAACAAAACCTCCTAATGTAAACAAAAAACTCATAATGTAAACAAAAAACTCCTTATGTAAACAAAAAAACACAAATTTCCAAGAATTTAACAATTTTCAAATTTTAATTACCCAAATTTAACAATTTCAGCAACAATTTAACAATTTTAATTGGTCCAGAATTGGCAATTCCCTACTACTAATATCAAATAAGTTTCGGTTCTCAGTTGATGAATAACTACTTTTTAATGAATTCTTGTATTATAAACTTTCAATTTCCAACATTTTAAGTGATATTTCTGTGCGTTTATGTATGCAAATATTTTAAAATGTGTACATATTTATGTATGTAGGTACATGGCGTTGGGTAAAATATTTAATATTCTTTTTAAGCAACACCATCGATATGTATTTAAGATTTTATTGGCAGCAATACGCAAAAATTATTTTGTTTCATTATTAAGTCCTACTTTTTTGCGCGAATGTCCGGCTTTTTTTGCTCTGCTGTTCTCTTTTTATAGATTAGGCGATAACAACCCTAATCTATATATATAAAAATTAATCAAATTTTTAGTAATAGTTGTGATATTAAAAATTAAGGGATTATTCTATTATCAAAAAAAAAAAGTTATGAAAAAGAACCGTTTTGTTATAATTGAAAAAAAAAATTAAATAAAATATCATATAAACACTAATAGAATAATAACAAAAATTAAAAATTTTAAAAACCCCCGATATATCCGGAAAAGATGTGATATCTTCTAAGCGGCTGGAACGATTTTTTTTAAACACATTATCTATCAAGTAACCTTTCAAACAGAAAAAACTAAATAAAAATCGGTCCAGCCGTTTGGTCTGTACGAGTACTTGTACAGACACACAGATACACAGACACACACTACAATCTTATAACACCCCTTTTTTAGTCGGGGGTTAATAATCATAAAAGATGAAAGGTTAAGTAACACAATATCGTATGTTAACTTTTATATAAATTTTACAGTGCAGAAAACACGTATCTCAAAAAAAAAATGCGAATAAATAATGGTAGATTATTTTTAACACAACTTTTGTATTGCAAATTTAACAAGAATCATCCAAGTTATTAGATTATAAAAAAACATATATTAAAAAAAAAAATTAAATACTTGTTATAAAGAATTTTTTGTCTCTCCTGAAAAGTACTAGTTTTTACGTTACGAGATTGCGTTAATAAACCATCGATATGCATGTACATATGTACATACGTTCAAAGCTACATTTTGGAATATCCTTCCCAAAAAAGATCCGTAATTACTCCAAGAATGAGCTCATTGTCATTCAAAATTAACTTGCCTAATTTTAATTATTTTTTTTATAATTGCTAAATTTAATTTTAATATTATTAATATATGGTGTCCATTATGTAATATTATTATTTTTTTGACTATAAAAGAATTTCATTCTTAACAGTGAGATTGCACGAGACATAAGTTTGGAAATTTTTGTGTTGGCAATTGTCAAAATCTGTTGCTAACACAAAAAATGACTGTGTAAACCGTAAATGTTAGTGTTCGAACACATGTTTGGAAACAACTGCTCAAACACAAGTCAAATTTACCTTTTTCGTAGAAAATAATGGCGGGAAACAAGAAATAATAAGTTTATTACAAAAAAAAAAAAAAGCAGAAGCACAAAATATATGCTCTGTAGCAGAAGTATTAAAAAATTAAAACGTAAAACGCGCACTTTATATGCATACGACAACGTAAATGTTGAGTTTTAACATTATACGTCTAGCCACCCCTTAAAATAAGTTTGAACACAAACTTTTTTGTGACGTCATTCTGCCGACGTTATTTCTTATGTTCAGAAATAAGAATTGCTCGTCTATTCGCACTGTAAAGTCTAATGGAAATAAATAAATTATTTATTGAAAAAAAAAAGATTTTATTATATACATATGCATGTGTATGTATGTATATAATAAAATCTTGTATACATTTTTGCAAATAGAAATAAATTACATAAAAGTAGTTGCAAATGTCTACGCGAAATCTTTGCGGATAAAGTTTGTAATATTTCTTCATCATTGTTTCTGCCCCTCAGGAGCAGCAATTAAATTAATTTCTACTGAATTTTTAAATTGCATTTTATTATTTAATTGCTCACACTTGTGAAATAGTATTATAATACATGACAGATGAAATATATTGTAATGTGAGCAGGTTTTTTCGACTTTCAACATATTCCACACATTCCTCAAAGATGTTAGTGAGTGTGAAAAGGGTATAAAGTGCAATTTGGAGTACCACACCACTAAATATTTTTTTTTATTAATTTGTTCTTTCTTTACTTATGTGCACATGAATAATAAACGACTTGAATTGAATCACAAGAAAATACTGTCTTTTGCTTGCATATTTGCCGAGCGTACTACATGTAGTACGGTCCCAAAATCCAAGTTAGAAAATATCATCTGTCAGAGTAAACCTATTTTAAACAAGTAAGAGTGGTATATTCGGCTGTGCCGAATCTTATATACCCTTCACAAATCATAAAATGTAGAGAAAATACATGCATGCATACATATACATATGTACATACATAGACATGTGTAATTTTATGAAAAAACTTTCGTATCCATTACAAACTAAACTTCAATACGCATCGCTAAACTGCATTTTAAATGCATCTTGCGGACAAAAGATCCCTTAACTTATGCTTGCCTTGTTAACATGACTGTGTGTGCTCCGCAGCGAACTTGTATAAATATACATTTTCAAATTTATCGGTCCTGTTCTGAAAATCATGGTGATTTAAAATCAAAGTAAACTACTAATAGCTGATTTCAACCTACAAAGAACATGTGTAGTGTAATTTTCTTCAATATGTAATTGGAAACACAGCCATGTGTAATTTCATTGCCAACACTGTAATCATTTTATATACACACATACACTCACATTTTTGTAGCTTGTAAACATAGTTTAACAACTATTCGTATTGTATACATTAACAGACTGGGCAGGTGCATGCACCTGTTATAATTGCATCATGGATTAGCTTGTGTACAGAAATATGAACTGACAAGCCAGCATTGTATCCACTCAAACAGAAGGGCACCCTGTGAACATGATTGAAAGCTGGAGGGCAATTGGATAAATGTTTTAACATCATTTTGATCTTAACTTAATACATACAGGAAGATAGATTCCAAAAAAAAATTAAACTTGAAAACCTTTTTAGTAATTATCATAGCATAGCCCAAAAATTTTTTGTGGCAGCTACACAAATAAATCTATCTTTCTAATGTAGATATTATAAAATCTGTCGATATACATCCATATCAAACTACAGGAAGAAAAAAGAGTTAGTAGGTTTTTATTGTATTTATACGTATTATTTGTAATTTA
This sequence comes from Tachina grossa, assembly GCA_949987645.1. NCBI lineage: Eukaryota > Metazoa > Arthropoda > Insecta > Diptera > Tachinidae > Tachina > Tachina grossa. The sequence continues at coordinate 101,129,602 of OX465274.1, forward strand.
TAATACGTATTTTCTTCCAACTTCCAACGCTATAAATCGTGCAATTTACAAAAGCAATGATTTAGCTTTCATTAATTTTTTGAAATCACCGTGATTTGACATGTCGTGATTTGCAGAACAGAAGCCAGTATGAATTAAATCAATTGAAACTGAAATAGAGGCAATTAGCAGCAATATGCATGCATATGCACAATATTTTTTAATTTATAAAATTTATTTCATTTACTCCTCTAATAAAGTTTTTAAAATATGTACATTAGAGCGACTCACTTGAAAAAAAGTTTTTGTTACCCCTCTCAAATCAAAGATCGGCTTTTTAATGAAGTCTCCAAAAATATTAGAGGGGTCTAGCGATGCCCGCTCGTGAGCTGGACCTTGTGTAAATAAGGTATATTTTTGAAGTTTTTTTTGCATATTTTGTTCCGACACAACATATGAAAAAAGTATATCATCTAAAAGGTTTGTTCAAACCGCTTTCAACGTTCCGTTAAACCTTATCATTTGTGCCATCAGCAATGTATAATTCCATAAAAACTACGATTTTTAAGAATTCATAGCAGGTGATACCTATATTTAAATAAATTCTATTGTTTGTACTACTCATATTTGATTTAAATCTTTATTAAATTATATCTGTTGTTGTTTTCTCGCGTGAACTTTTGCGGAAACGATTAACAGAAATAAGTGCATGATGACTTAAATCAAATAATCCTTAAAACATAATGGAATTTTTGTAATATAAATAAGTAGCACCTGCTATGAAAATGCTTAAAAAATTTTAGTTTTTATGGAATGACACATTGCTATTGGTATGCATGGTTTTTAATATGTTGTCTGAAAAATATACCTTTTTTACCACACGGTCCAGCTCACGAGCGGGCATCGCTGGACCCCTCAAATATTTTGGGAGTCCTCATTAAAAAGACCGATCTTTGATTTGAGAGGGGTAACAAGGTCGCATTTTTCCATACAAGGTGAGTCGCTCTAAAGTACATACATACATACATAGTTGGCATTTGTAGTAAGGATAATATATATCTGCGGCAAAAGGGAAAAAGTGCTTAAGTCGAGATAAGCTGATTTTGAGTTAATGGTACATCCGTAATCTGGATATTCGAAAGTACCCTTGATCAAAATCTCAATAAATTTGTGTAATTTTTCAGCAAGTTATAGCGCGACTTATCTTTTTTAGACTTCTAATCTAATTTGGAATAATAGCTTAATTCAGATTATACTTTGGTATATTTCAACTTAAATGTACATATTACTTATAGTGTGTAGAACGATGGTTGCTTAAAAAGATAAAGTTGAACAAAGAATTTCCCAATTTAACTATAAAAGAAAAAAATCTGGAAATCGACTTGAACGCTTAACAGTACTCTCTTGAAAAACAGTAAAATACGGCTCAAACACTTTTTCCTTATTGCCACAGATATAATGTCATACATATCGCCCGTTTATTAAAAAAAACAAGTTTATTTTAAACTTTAAAGATTTCAATTTACACACAACTTAATGGAAAATGATAATTTTATTTTTCTCTCGACAGTTAAGTATACAAGATATTTGTATGAAATTTTTACACAATACTAATATCAATATGAGGATTAATTTTGCATCATTAACTTAAAAATTTCATTTTTTGATATGTGACGTTATTTTAGAAAATGAGCGATATGTACTTATGTAGCTTGTCAAGTTGCAAATAGCCTACTAGCCTACTATGTGCCGTTGAAAGTTCTTATAATACATGATAGGTGTGATCTAAGAAAAACTTTTTAAACATTACGGTAGCAGATCTACCAATGAGTTGGCACAAGCACCGATAAAATGCAGGAACACAAAATGGCTTTAGATATAAAAGTTTCCAATTTTTTTTAAACCAAAACTTCTCCTTAGATAAGTTTATTTAGCAATCGAATAATTAAGTTATTTTCGGACCCAGCAAAAAAGACATGCAAAAGAAATAGTTAGTGCATGAGTTCTTCTGAAAATGAATTGGTTCAATTTAGGTGCAGAACGTTCGATTTTAATGCAGGCGTTTCATTGATGAGCATGGGTTCACATTTAACAAAACTGCTAATTATTGAAATAAGTACTTAGAACCCATGCAAGTTCGCAGATTCGATGACGTTTTTCCGTAAATGCAAAAAAATACTGTCTCGGTTAGGATACGAACCATGCCTTTATGATTGTCCATGCGTACTCTCTACCACTGAACTAATGCAGCGCTATTGTTTTAGGAGATACAACTCGTTTTATAAAAAAATAATGCAGTGATGATAATGTTATAATTCCGGTTTTGCATGCCTTTTTCGCTGGATATTTATTTCAATACATTACCCAGTCCCTTCATACATACATATGTGTGTGTGTACGTTCAGCCAGGGGATCAATCCCAGCCGAGTGCCCATCTGCAATCCACACCAGCTTAATTAAGCAAAAGTACTTTTTACTTAGTTATTGGAAAGAAACAAAAACCACATGAATGAAAGAAAATACTCGCAGCAACAACAAATACTCAAGCAAACACCCTCAAACAAACAATCTCGTCTGTCCACTTTAAAATATTCATAAGAAATCCATGATCTTTAGCAAGGGTTTGCTTATTTTTTTAACATACATACATATCTAGACATAATACATACCATACATTAGCAAACGAATTTATATTTACTTATACATATTTATATACCTATACATACATATATGTATGTATGTATGTATCAACATTTCTTTAAAAAAATCTATAAATTCTAAACACAACAACAACAAGCGTTTGTAATAGTTTGGTACTTCAAGTGTATGTATGTACAATTTGTACGCCAATTAGAGATGTGCGCGTGTCGTGTTTTTTTGTTCCGTGACACGAATACGACGAACTCAACACAAAGTGTTCGTGACAAATCTAATTTCGTGCGTGTTCGGTTCGTTTCCTGTTGAGCAAAATTGACATGAAAAACACGAATTTATTTTAGATGTAAAATATGTATGAATGAATTTACAGTAGAGAACAAATCTAATATTTTGTATCGTCAAACACACAACCCCAGCGTATTTATTATTGATATTGAATGGGCCTCTGAAGCTTAAAATTCTGTACGTAAACCGATAGTATCAGCTGTGGTGGCAGATAGTATCAGCTGGCAGTGCCAACTCGGTGCCATATTTTGAAAACTGACTCTTGAAAAAAATCAGTTAAATTTTATGATCTTCAACACCATGCCAATAATATTTCGTTCGTTTTGTGCAGTATCGTGGTGGCAAGAAAATCAGAATCTACAAATTTCTTTGTATGTAGATCCGCATTCATACAAAATATTTACTGATTCAATGAGTTTGGTTACTGAAAACGAAATTTAGTTTTTTCTGTGTAACAGAAAAACAGTAACACGTCCCAGGCACATATTTCGATTTAAATAATTCTTGTCACACAGTGTTATTTCTATATTAATTATTTGATTAGGCTAAAGTTCGTATCGTTCTGTAAACCAAATAACATATGATAATATTTAAGAAACAATACTACCAAAGTTAATTGTAAATTATTATTTACAGTTACTTAAAAATAAAAATTTTAAAATCATTAGAGTTTAGAAAGATCTAGTTCAGTACAATCAAAATGGTAAGATTTGATTGATGATTAGCTATGTATGTATTAGTGTCCTGCACAAGAGTATTTATAAGAATTTTCAAGACATGAGAGATTTTTTCCAATGCTTTACTACAGCGAAATATTCTAAAAGAATCGCTAAACAACACTGTTGGCAAGACAAACCACCGAATAAAATTACTTGCCAACAGTGTTGCTTAGCGATTCTTTTAGAATATTTCGCTGTAGTAAAGCATTGGAAAAAATCTCTCATGTCTTGAAAGGTCTTATAAATAGTCTTGTGCAGGACACTACTATGTATGTACATTTTGTAGTGTTTCCTTGTATGTACATAGTTGCTATTTTCAATAATAATTTTTGTTTTTATGCCTTGATTAATTTCTTTTTCAAAAACATGAATTTATATATGGAGAAAAAAAATTTATTTTGACATCGCTCGAACTCAGACGGCGAACTTTGACATGCCGAGTGCATATCAACGAGCCATGTTTTCTTCCTTATTTCTTTAACATTTTTACAAAATGTACTGAATAGAAATAATAAGAAATCAAATTAAACAATCCGTTCCGGTATAAATACATATTTATACCAAATCCATGCTCTTTAAAAGCGCTTATTTACTTACATAGTACATATATATGTACATATTTACAATATCTACATAGCTTAGCAATCGAATTTATATCTACATATTTTCTTATGAATATTGAATCTACCTAAGTATATGCATACATACATATGTACACATTTACATTTTTATATTTCATGAAATACTTTATTTGTACATACTTATGTACATATGTCATGTGTACGAGTATGTATGTAGCTATACAAAATAATTCTGAGTTCTTGGAACAACCATCTTGATATTCTTCCTTCAATACGTTTGCTGGCGCATTGTTGCTGTTTAGTAGACAAAAACCACAACAAACAACTGAAAATTCTTCTTTCAATACAGTTAGTAGCATATTGTTATTGTTGTAGTTGTGTCAACGCAGCATACATACAATCTTATGGAAGCGTATATTTACACACAAGTAAGTATGTATGTGCGAATGTTTATACCTATAGCTTTTTCTTAACACTACACATTCTGTGCAAACACATTTCTATACATCCATATGTACATGCACACGAATAAGAATGTTCCAAGCAAATCACAAGATAATATCTATGTAGTGGTGACAAAAATTGGTTTTATAGGAAACAATGTTTAAAAAGAAAATGTTTAGATACAGTGAATATAAGCCAAAGTACGCAAGCCTCAGTAGCTAAGTAGCTAGTGATGTTAATAAGAAATTTGGATATTCTTGGTTCTATACACAGTAATTTTTTTGTATTTTTTTAAAAATCTGTGATACAACTATATATATAGAAAATGCAAGAACCGATTCTTTATTTTTGCTGATTTTCAATACCAATCAAGCCAAGACAGCTGCGGTCGTTTCAGTCCAACTCCGAGCTCTGTAACTTTTTTGGGAGCTTCAGAAAATCTCTTTCAAGCTATCCGTACATGCAGACGGACAGACGGACATGTCTTTTTTTATCTCCTCTTCATAATGATCCAGAATAACTAGAACAATTTGCTGAAAGATGTTTTGTAATGAAAGCTCACCTTACCATCTACAAATTTACAACAGTCTTACCATTGTCGTTTGTCATTGTAAATTTAGAGATGGCAAATTGAAATACGATGAATCAAAACAATTCACCTATTCCATTTGCAAGAAAGTTTCTTATATAAAGCAGAAATCTACATCAACTGACACCACACACAGTAGACGAGACACAGAAGAACGCTGATGATGAAGGTTTAGTGGCCTTCGGAAACGGCTAGCTGTTCCGTTCAACTATGTGTTATAAGAATATTTACAACTAACTTTAGTGTTAGTTGTTCATTAATAATTATCACATGTAATTTGGCTAAAAAAGCGATCCGATCTTTAGCCTGTTCAAATCATAAATATAGAAACAAATGAAGTTCGAAAAATAATAATTAAATTAACTAAATTAATAGTCATTGGCTTGTGGCAAAAAATTAAATAAATATACTTAATAGTAACAAACTAAAAACGTTTGTCTTCAGTAGAACAAAAATAAGCAAATTAACTAACATGTGTATAATTAGTAAAAGAACAAATGACAATGGTAAGAGTGTTGTAAATTTAGAGATGGTAAGGCGAGCTTTCATCACAAAACATCTTTTAGCAAATTGAAATACGATGAATCAAAACAATTCACATATTCCATTTGCAAAAAACTTTCGTATATAAAGCAGAAATCGACATCAGCTGACACCACACACAGTGGACCAAACAAAGAAGAACGCTGATGAGGAAGGTTTAGTGGCCTTCGAAAACGGCTAGCTGTTCCGTTCAACTATGTGTTGTCAAAATATTTACAACTAACTTTAGTGTTATTTGTTCATTAATAATTATCACATGTAATTTGGCTTAAAAAGCGATATGAGCTTTAGCCTGTTCAAATCATAAATATAGAAACAAATGAAGTTCGAAAAATAATAACTAAATTAACTTAAAAAAAACATCTTGATTATTGAGTTCTTGTTTCAACTTTGTTATTTTTTGTTGAACTTCTCATTTGTTTAAATGAGTTAGTTGTTCTAAGAAACTTTGGGTAAAGTTCTGCATTTGCAACAGTGAAATGCACATAGGATCCAGCTAAACCCCTCAATAATCAATTTCAACGTATTTTTAGTTTACAAAATATTAAAAAAAAATTTAAACTTAAATTTTAACAATTCCGATAGAAAACAACTAATAAAAAAAAACTCTTAATGTAAACAAAAAAACTCCTAATGTGAACAAAAAACGCAATTTCTCAAATTTCACAAAAAATTCCAAGAATTTAACAATTTCAACCCAAACTTTAACAATTTCAGCTTAAATTTAACAATTTCAGCCCAAATTTAACAATTTTAATTGCCCTCGGAAAAGCAATATACAACTATTTATGTACATGGAAACATCACATTGACTCTAATACCATGTTCACACGGACAGCAATTATCGAGGTTCGCTCTCTCATTCGAGGTTCGCGGTCGAATCTTGATTGAATTAACATGGTTCGCCATACAAATTTTTGAACCTTGTTGCGAACCATGAAGAATTTGCTATCATCGCTAGTTTTGATAATTTATCTGAACTATCTATCAAAACAAAATGAGTACACACATACACATAGACATGAATAAACAAAAAACAAACCAAAAACATGGATGCGTGTATAAATTAAAAAAATTAGAACACATTTTATTCATTATTTTTGCTTGATTTGTTTATCTACTGTAAAAAGGCAAATGACACAGAAAATAAAACTCCTGCCAACTATTCACGTATGAATGTATGTGTGCATGTATTTATGTATATATGGAAATGAAAACAGCGATGCCAACTCTTGATACTCAAAAAGCTAAAATTAAAAAAAGGGCTAAATTGAAAAAATATAATTACGTTTAGCGCTAAATAAAGTAAAATTTTTCGAATAGTCGCGAAAAGGGCTAGTAATAAAATGTTTCTGTTGTAAATCAAAACATCGAAAACATTTTTGTGCAGTAATTTATTAGAAAATCATGAGATCATCAGTTGATGTAGATTTCTGCTTTACATACGAAACTTTTTTGTAGATGGAATTGTGAATTGTTTTCATTCATGGTATTTCAATTTGCTGAAAGATGTTTTGTAATTAAAGCTCACCTTACAATTTCTAAATTTACAACAGTCTTACCATTGTCGTTTGTTCTTTACTAACTATTTACAAGTAACTTTGGTGTTATTTGTTCATTAATAATTATCACACGTAATTTGGCTTAAAAAGCGATACGAACCTTAGCCTGTTCAAATCATAAATATAGAAACAAATGAAGTTGGAAAAATAGTACTTAAATTAATTAAAATTTTTTGTTTTTAAAAAAAAATGTTTATTTAAAAAATATAGAAATCGGTTGACCTTGCATTTTATCCCTAAAACTTAAAATTTGAAGCATCCGATACACATTATGATAATCAGTGAATTCTGAAATCAATTTCACGAAACCTTCTTATGTTATTATAAAAAATTAAATTTTTTTCGTCAACGAAGAAACAAATCACCTGAAATTTATCATAGTAGCAGCAATTGGCAAGTCTTTTTGACATGCTGATTAGATTTTTAACTCGATGGTAGTAATAGTAAAATTTTTCAAAATCAAGACTTTCAATATTTGATTTTTATTAAACAATGCTGTGGAAACATTCTTTCACAGCAAACGCAATATTAATAACAGCAGTTTTGTACAATCTTATTACAATATTTTGAAATGTTCCATTTAACTTCAGTGCTTATGTTTTTTAAATGTTAGACTTCTTCAAAAAAAATATATATATACATATGTATATTATATAAGGAAAATTATTTTTGAATTTTGGGTTTAGTGCCACCGGCAAGAAATAAAAAGCACCAAAAATTAGTTTAAAAAAGCACCGAGCACTAACTTCAAGATTTTTCGCGTCGAAAATTTCAAAAAGCACTAAAAACGGTGCGAAAAGCACCGAGTTGACAACGCTGCTACAAATAGTGTACATACATATATAAGAGAAGTATATATACATATGTATGTATCTACGTTTACATAAGTACATACATATAAAATTGGTCATTTTAAAATAAAATATCGATTTCTCGCTCTTCCTAAAACATACATTATCTGTTTTTATCAAAGCACAAAAAATTTGGAAGAAATAAAAGATTATTCTATTCCCTTCTTCTTTTTAAATTAATAAAGTAAACTAGCAAAATTAAATGAGTAAAAAGTCGATATTATTAGATTAAAGGAAGAAAAAGGGTAAAAAGATTATAACTTCTATACATATTGGACAAAAAGTAAAAAAAGTTCTGAAAGATAACTATAAAAAGTACTAATTTGCGCGTTTTTTGGGACCAAACATTTTTTTCGCGTTTTGAGTGACTGAATTCGGGTTAAATCTAGCCCAAAAGTGCTAATGCCCATTTTTTGAGATTGTAATTACTTTTAAGTTATATTTAAATACGAAATTGTGTTTTTGAGTGCATATTTCAATAATAATTAAATTTCCAACCTTGTGTAATATATGTAATAAATACTACTTAAGTTTTATGAGCGTGCCGTTTGTTTTTATGTGTGTGTGTTTATTGAAAACATACACATTAGCATCATGTGGTTGCGTTGAAAACATCACGTATTAGTATTAAAAAGAATTTCGTTCAAATTTCATAAATATATAGGACAATACTTAGTTTCAGATCATGAAATAAATAAATAGAAAAATGCATCATAACATTCGTTTGGTTTCATAAAATTTATTTTATGCAATTATAATTTTCTACATGTTTTGTTTATATTCTTTGGAAAGTCCTCGTCCAAACTTGCAATTTTTGTTGCTGGAATTTCTTAAAATTTTGCTTTGAAATCGCATAAATGTCCACATTATGAAATTCTAATTTTACAATTATACATTAAAAAAATTCTATTACACCAAAAATTTCCCTGAAAAATTAGCAATTATATTAATTTATTGCACTGTTTTTTTGTTTTTCGTACAACTGAAGAAATAAAATTATAAAAAACGTCAAATACAACTAGCAACTTTAAATTAACAATTACGAATTTCAAATCAAAAGAGAATTGCAGAGCAGATGAAACTGTGTACCCTAATCTTCTCACCCCTCTCACTAATATATTGAAGAGCTGCTGCAACAAAAATTGCAAGTCTGAACAGAGACAAAGCGTTCAATAATAATTATAAATTTTCTAGTGCTGTCGTACTTTCAACGTAATTTAATAAGAACTTTAATTAACCACTGAAAAAATGAAATCATATCTAAAACAATTTAATTTTAAGTAAAACTTAGCTAATTATGTACCTAAATATTAAGTTTAAAACTAGGGGTAGGTTGGCATCACTGCATCAAAAAGATTTGTCAAGACGAACCACGAATGTGTCGTTTGAACGGCATGGTTCGCAATCGTGGTTCAGAGAGTGAACCAAGTGGTTCATGTTGCCGTCTGAGCATACCACAAGCTAACTCAAATGAAACTAATGGCCTGTTTCACAATAACAAAAAAAAAACTGAAACGAAACTTTCGACTGAAAATTTATATTGAAAACAACAATAAAATATGAAAATTTGTTTTTGTTTTCAATATAAATTGTAAGTCGAAAGTTTCGTTTTGTTATTGTGAAATAGGCCATAAATATATTAGTTGATTGGCAGAAAGAAATTCAACACTCAGCCTAGACTGCAAACTTTTAATATAAAAGTCGCTTTGAAGCCAATATGGTGCTACGGAATTCTGCTATGGGGCACTACTTCAGCTTCAAATGTTGAGAAAATCCAACCAAAGTAAAACGAAATTTTACGTTTGAAAACATCGGGTCCATGGTACATCAAAAATTTAAATATATATCGCGATTTAAATATGCCACTAGTGACTGAAGAAATTGCAAAATACGCAGACAGATATTTAACAAAACTCAAATCACATCTTAATCCGCTTGCTTGTAATATGAAACGTAATATGTAAATAATTTTAGTGCTTAATACGACTTTTAAATATGTATTATTAATAACTATTACTAAGTTTATGTCCGATACTGGTCGCGCCTAATAATTATATTTAGATTTAAGATTTGAATGCTTATTTTTAGTTCAATTTTGAAGATACAATAAATAAATATATATGTATAAAAAAATGTTAATAAAAAAAAATCGAAACCTTGGACGGTTAATTGAGTTTCATATCATTGAGTTCGGATATTGTGGCTTGTAGTGTCAATGGAACAGTACTGAATATTAATTTAGGATAAGAAAACCGAACAAAACTGTTGTTATGCTTCGCTCACAAACTCAATCTTGAAGTGATGAATGCTGTTTATGAAAATAGTATATATAAGCAAAAGAAAATCCTTTCGAATTTTTATGTTAGAAGCATACAATCTCAAACAGTTTTGCTTTCGAATCGAATTACATAATAAAATCCACCCCCAGTATTAAAAAGCCGAAACCAAAACCAGGGGGCAAATTATGGCACTCGTTATCGTACGAAATTACGAAACATTTCCATTTAAACTCTATTGAAATATTTCGCAATTTCGTTCGATAACGAGTGCCGTAATTTGCCCCCAGTTTGTTACCACAAATTCGGTCTGGTGCCTAGTGGTGGGGCCTAAAGTACCCGATGCACAGTGGGGATTTGGTAAAAAAAATGTACACTAATTCTGCAGTTTGTAAACTGGTTATCCCATTGTTATGAAATTTATACAGCATTTACTAGCCGTCCTTTATTTAGAATTGAATTATGAAATACTATAACCCAATTCACAACCTACTGTAGATTGTATTAGCTACAACTATGGTAGTTGTGAACGGTATGTTGTAAGTGTTGTTAGACTTTTAAAAATTTCGAACATTTAAAAAGAAGAAGAGAAAGAATGCAAATAACGAAATTAGTTTGAAATTAATATAAGCAAAAAAAAACAACCAAAAACATTCGGCCATATGCGAAAAATATACTGCAGAAATGTTAGTGGTGGATTCGGATGATTAAAAAATAAAAAAATTAATATTTCATAAAAAATCCAAAAATTTTAGGCAATTCTGAAGAAGACAAAAACTCTTATTCCAGCTTGCTTCCGATTTTGCAACTTCTTGTGAATTTTTGCACACTTTGCGACAAGAGCGGCTTTTTGCATGCTTTCAGTTTCCTAACAGTTTTGCCGATTTTTAAAAATTATAAGACCTTGTTATCATCCCGATGTTAATAGCTTTTTGAGAATTTTCGCGATTTTTATTGAATTTTTTGCATTCCTTAAATTTTTGGAGATTTTTAATCAATATTATGACTGTTTTTGGGCAAACATCGCGATAAAAGGGACTTTTTATATGTCTTCAGATTCTTTGCAGTTTTTCCGATTTAAAAAAACAATATCATCCCGCTGTTAATACGTTTTTGCAAATTTACGTAATTTTCACGATTCTTGCCGGATTTTTTTGCATTCATTACAGTTTTAGCGATTTTTAATGAATATTATGGTTTGTTTCAGATTTTGCCAATATTCGCGATTTTTTGCAAAGTTCGCAATACAAGCGTCTTTTTGCATGGTGTTTAGCGTCCTAACAATTTTGAAGGTTTTAAAACATTATTAGACTTTGTTATCATCCTGCTGTTAGTAGCTTTTTGCCAATTTTCGTCATTTCGCGAATTTTTTTATTTATTTGCATATATAATCGCACTAATTTTAATTAATTTAATAAAGAAAAATTAAGGTAAATGTCATTAAAAAACATTAGCACTTTTATAAGCTTATGCATTCCTGATGCCATTCTACGACATTCATCAAACATAGGGAAAAACGTTGTAGGTGTCGTAGCAAACTTTTCTATGGAAATTACCTACAACATTTTACAACTATTGTACAGCTTGATGACCTACTACACTTACAATAGGTTGTGCATTAAGCATATATAAAACAGTTATAAAAAGTTCAAAGTGAACATAGGGCATCGACAAGCTCTCTTCATCTAACTCTATCGTTGGCCAATGTTATTGCGTGATTTTAGGATATTTCAACTGATTCTAGATCTCTTTTCGTGCAGCGTATCCAGGTGTTTCTTGGGCGGCCTCATCTACGTTGCCCTTGGGGGTTCCAGTCCAAGACGGCTCTAGCAATATTATTGTGCGGGTGGCGTTGGATGTGGCCTAACCAGGTCCATTTTCATCTTCCGACTTCTATTTCGATAGGGGTAGTATTTGTTCGTAGTAACAGCACTTCATTTGTAATTCGGTTTTTCCAGAAAATTCTCAATAATTGGCGTAGGCAGCGGTTGATAAAAACTTGGATTTTTGCGGATTATCGATTGTGTCAAACTCCAAGTTGTACAGCCATACAGTAAAATTTATTTGACACTGCAATTGAAAATTCTTATTTTCGTTTTATACGTGATGTTGTTGCATGTCCAAATTTTATTCAATGTGAGAAATGCACTTCTAGCCTTGTTAATACGATCGCGGATGTCTGCCTCTGATCCTCCATCTTTGGTTATTTTACTGCCTAGGTAGCAAAAACTGTCGACGTCTTCAATGATTTTCCCGTCTATAGTAAGCGGATTTACATTTGTTGTGCCTATACGCATAAGCTTGGTTTTTCTGTCAGGCATTTCAGCTTAGTTTTAATGTGTTCGAAACTGTGGGCGAAAAAACAGTTGTCGTCAGCGTAGTCGATGTCACAAAGGACGTCATTCACGTTCCAGCGAACGCTATAAGGTGCCTGTCTATTTGTTGATTCTGAATCGCAGTCAAGGAGAATTAGAAAGAGGGTGGCTGAAAGGATATATCCTTATTTTACACCTTTGTGGGTCTCGAAGGGTAGACTTTCCGTTCCGTTAAAGCGAACTGTAATTTCTGCATTTCTGAACAACTCACTAATCAGTGTAACAATTTTTATAGGTATACCTTTGTTAATCAGAACGTTCCACATAGCGTGACGAGAGACCGTATTGAAAGCTCGCTCAAAATCGATGAATAGAAGATAGAGGTGTGTGTTGAATTCTACTGACTGCTCGATTATTACGCAGAAAAAGTTAATGTGATTGGCGAAAGATCGGCCTGGACTGAAACCAGCTTGTTCCTTGCGTAAAATGGAATCAAGCGCAGGGGAGATGCGTAGGAGTAGCAAATTTGCCATGAATTTGGTGATTGCATTTAATAATGTTATTCCCCGCCAATTTTTGCATTGGGTAAGGTCCCCTTCTTTGTGATTGTCACCATTATTCCCTTCTTCCATTCCGTGGGAAAGGCGTTTGTAACCCAGGTTTCTCTGATAATCGGCAATTAATAGGGCAAATGGGCTCTGACGCATATCGAAACAGTTTCGCGGAGATGTTATCTGGACCGGCTCGATATGCTTCCAGGAAAATATTTTTATAATCATGCTTGTAGTAGGCATATTTAAAATGAAAATTTATATTCCAATTAACCACTAAACTTTAAGACACTGTATTCATTAAACAAGACAAAATATTACCAGCCGTATTCATAAAAAAAATTGATTGAGGCTTAAAATTCATATTAGTTAAAAAACGTTTTAGGGCTAAATAACGTTTTTTAAATATTGGTATTCATAATCAGTTTTTTAACTAAAAATCAATTAACTTGATTTTTTTTTTAAATATCGTGACAACACTGTATTTTTCATTTGTCACTTGGATATTAGTTAGCAAGAATAGTTAAACATACGTAGGTAGAGTAATATAACTTCGTGCTAGCCTAAATAGAAAAATGGAAAAACAGGGGAAATAAATAGTGATACTGACATATGTATTTACCAAAGGTAAATCAATAATTGTACACAACAATCATTTCTCACATTCCGTTTCATTAGAATTTACGTTAAATAGCTGATGTTAATAACAATCTCTACCAAAGTAGATAGACTAGGGTGCTGATGAAGTGCGTTGCTGCACAGAAAAATATCGGTATTTCCCCCAGCTTATAAATCTAATTTAATTTTTCTTCTCTTCTTTAGAAACTCACATTAATTAATCAAATATTTCAGTCAATAAAAAGAATTGAAATTACTGAACTTAAGCCTGACTAAAAATTATTTCTGATTAAAAATAAAAAAAGTTCACAACAAATCTTTGTTAAAAGTGCTTTTTATATCATTTATTTTATTGCAGTAAAGAAGCACTAGAATAACGAGCTTTATTTTGTTTGTTTTGAGTGTTTACACATCACTAGTTAATTTTCTACAATTCTATTATTTTTGTTAACACATCAAATGAGAAAACAATGGCTGGGAATGGAAACTGGATCGCTCCTTATCTTTTAAATATTCTTTTGGAGTATATTTGATATTTCGGCAATAGTTTCTATAAAAAAATACATTGTTTTGATCTAAACAGGGTTTAAAAAAACTAATATATTTACTAGAAATTGTCAACATATTAACTAATTTCCTATGAAAACTAAACAATTATTTTTCTGTTACGAAATAATTTTATTGCGCTAAATAAATATTTTATACCTTCACACTATTTAATATTTTCCATAGCAATCAGAACAGAAATATTTTTGTAGTAATATTTTTCTATGCACACAAACTGAAAATATATCCACAATAATATTTTACGCAGTACATAGATTTAAATTTTTGCATATTAGCTTGTGTTATATTTTTGTGACTGCAAAATATTATAGCACACAAATATTACAAATAACAACTACCGAAAAATATGCATAGAAAAATATTTCAACTCTAAAAAATATTTCGCCATTCAACTACTCTGAAAAATATGCTAAATGAAATATGAGAAAATTTAAATATTTGAGAAAAAAATATGTAGATATGCAAACAAGAAATATTGTCATTTTGAAAATATTTTCAAGAAATATTTTGAAGAAATATGCATATTTATGGCTCATTATATTTCTGACTCATTATGATGCGTAAAATGGAATGATTGAAGATTAGTGTGGGCATTTGACTATGTGTGTATGTTGTATATTTATGTGTGTACGTATGTTAATTAATTTACGCAAAGCTTATTATCATTATTATTATTAATAATAATAGTAATAATAATAATAATTTTAATTATTGCTTTTTTTAAATATATTTTACTTAGAATGTGTAAGTAAATAAAATGTTCACTAAGGAAACATTTCCTTCTAGGATGAACAAAATAGTAAAACTACAATTCATATTAGATATTACGCAAAAATACGTTAGATAGGACAAACTTGCCCTTAACTTATCGCTCACTTTAGGTTAAACTAAAGTTGTAACAATGAAAAAACTTTTTATACGTCCGATAAAATTATAATTTTAAATAATTAATAAGCTCTTCCCAAATCAAATGTCAATGCAGAATTATCACAATTATATCTTTGTAGGTTTTTCTTCTAGCACATTTTAGATATTGATGTTTTATTATTTTACTATTTAAATTTATAAAACCAAATTCTCGACAGACAAAATTTATGAAAATGTTATTTGGGAACTCATTTTTTTTATTTTTTTTTACAAAACGTGCAACGAATTAAAATTAAATGGACGCGCTGATAAAATCGATTATATTAAAATCATGCACATATACTAAATAATAAAACAGTTAAGTTTTGACTTACTTATATAAAGTCTATAGTACACGGCATGTAAAAAACTACGTGCTCATGTGGCTCTGACGTAATTTTGTCGTCATCACAAAGCTGCATTTGCTACATGCCGTGTACTAGTAACATATGTACTAGGGTGATCGATAATTCGACTTTTTCCAGAAACCGGTTTTCGAATAGTTCGATTATTTGAAATTGTGAAAATCCCGGTTTCGGTTTTTACAATTCAGGAAAAACCGGTCAACCGGTTTTTTTAGTAAGAAAATTATACAAAAGTTTTGATTTTAAATTGCTTTATTAAAAAGAAGAGTTAACAGTTCATGTAAATATAATAAAACAATACAAAAATTAAAGGTAAAACATAAAAATTTACTTCATATACTTATCTATAATACATAAATATGTATATATAACATACAGTCGAGGAATAAACTCTACATACAACCATCATTTTTAGGGTTTGTGAAAATTTGGGAAGAAACTCAAAAAATTAATTATGCCAATATAATATATATGTATGTTTATACAAGAAAATAAAAAAATAAGTAAGTAGCAAAAATATTCCAAATAGATAGGAAACAAGTCTACATACAGGCATAAAATACATGAAAAAATACCTGCAAAATGTTTGATGTCGTCAACTTGTTTGAAAATGCGCTGATTTCCGTCAAGCCGTCAACAAATGGTATCCAAATATGGTCTAATATGTTGTTCTTATTGTAATTATATTTTTTAGTTTTTATTTTTTGTATAAACATATTTATTAGCACCCTAAATATTGGCATAATTAGTTTTTTGAATTTCTTTCCAAGTTTCCTCAAACCCCAAAAAATGATGGGTGTATATAGAGTTTATTCCTTAATGGTATATACATACATATGTACATATGAATGCATGGACAAGGTTGATATCTACCTCTTTATAAAATATGATGAAAAATGTCAACAAAATTAAAAAAAACACTTTTTGCAAATGTATTTTGACATCCATTGCACACCATAAGGCCAATTAAATTCGCCTCTGCTATCACCTCACAAAATAATTTCGGTTTAATTTCATGTTTCAGTAAGTGTCGCCATGCTAAAAAAAAATGATTAGAACTTTTACACTGAAAAAAAAAATACATAGGAAAATCAACAGAACACGTTGGTCTAAGTTTTAACATAGTAAAAACTAATTTTATTGCAAAATGTACAAATCGAAAAGTATTCGACTCAGCCGGTTTTTAAATTGTAAAAAACCGGACTATTCAACATTCGAAAAATCAACATTTTGAAAAAACCGACAACCGTATTGTGAAAAAACCGGGTTTTCAAACCGGTTGAAAAACCGAGTCGATCACCCTAATATGTACATGTAAATATTCACATGCTTACAAATTTGCTGCCTTAGAAAATGTGTTCAATTCGGCTAAAATTGTCACATTTGTATTTCGGAACAAAATTTTGTATCAAAATTTTACGGCATGTAGCCACTACTATGTAGTAATTTTAAGAAATGTAGCCAACATGCTGAAAATGTCCGTGACGTCATCGCCACATATGCATGTGGCTTTTTACATGCCGTGTACTATAGGCTTAAGGCATGCGAATAAAATTTAGCTTTTCAAATATTTTTCATTCCAAATGATATTTTACATTCCAAATGATTTGATTCGAGAAAGAAGAAGTACAACCAATAATAAAATAAGAAGCATCACCTTGAAAAATACTACTACAGGTAACAGTTAACATTCCGCATTCTTGCGGCATTTATTTTTATTCATAAATGAAAATTCCAAATGACCTGACTGCTAACAATTTCTTGGAATGAAATTTATCCTTTTGAGCGTGTTTCGTTTGTTGTTGTAGAATTAGCACACAAAATTCTAGGTAAGTAATAAAACCATCCCTTAAAAACATATTTATGTATATGTATGCGCCTCGATGTGAATTCGCACTGATATTTTTGTTATTTGTATTGCATTCCAGTAACAAATAAATAAAAAATGGACACTTGTGGGAGATTAACAAAAAAAAAAAAAAAAATGCTTTTAAACCTAAAAAACCAAAAATAAAATAAATAAAAAATCTTTGTGATGACGACAAAATTACGTCAGAACCACATGCGCACGTAGTTTTTTACATGCCGTGTACTATAGACTTTATATAAGTAAGTCAAAACTTAACTGTTTTATTATTGTTTTTAGTACATGTGCATGATTTTAATATAATTGATTTTATCAGCGCGTCCATTTTATTTTAATTCGTTGCACGTTTTATAAAAAAAAAAATATAAAAAATTAGTTCCCAAATAACATTTTCATCAACTTTGTCTGTCGAGAATTTGGTTTTATAAATTTAAATAGTAAAATAATAAAACACCAATATCTAAAATGTGCTAGAAGAAAACCCTACAAAGATATAATTGTGATAATTCTGCATTGACATTTGATTTGGGAAGAGCTTATTAATTATTTAAAATTATGATTTTATTGGACGCATAAAAAGTTTTTTTCATTATTACAACTTTAGTTTAACCTAAAGTGAGCGATAAGTTAAGGGCAAGTTTGTCCTATCTAACGTATTTTTTAGTAATATCTAATATAAATTGTAGTTTTACTATTTTGTTCATCCTAGAAGGAAATGTTTCCTTAGTGAACATTTTATTTACTTACACATTCTAAGTAAAATATATTTAAAAAAAGCAATAATTAAAATTATTATTATTATTACTATTATTATTAATAATAATAATGATAATAAGCTTTGCGTAAATTAATTAACATACGTACACACATAAATATACAACATACACACATAGTCAAATGCCCACACTAATCTTCAATCATTCCATTTTACGCATCATAATGAGTCAGAAATATAATGAGCCATAAATATGCATATTTCTTCAAAATATTTCTTGAAAATATTTTCCAAATGACAATATTTCTTGTTTGCATATCTACATATTTTTTTCTCAAATATTTCAATTTTCTCATATTTCATTTAGCATATTTTTCAGAGTAGTTGGATGGCGAAATATTTTTTAGAGTTAAAATATTTTTATATGCATATTTTTCGGTAGTTGTTATTTGTAATATTTGTGTGCTGTAATATTTTGCAGTCACAAAAATATAACACAAGCTAATATGCAAAAATTGAAATCTGAGTACTGCGTAAAATATTATTGTGGATATATTTTCAGTTTGTGTGCATAGAAAAATATTACTGCAAAAATATTTCTGTTCTGATTGCTATGGAAAATATTAAATAGTGTGAAGGTATAAAATATTTATTTGCGCATATATGTAATATCCAAATGCAATTGAATATTTTTATTATGCATTTTGTCATAAATTCAAACAAGTCATATTTTTATAATAGTCATATTTAAACTAAAAATTTTTAAAAACTAATTTTTAAACCCTGGTTCTAAATATCACTGACATATGCATACATACATACATAAGTACATACATACATACTCACACATGTACATATAGGTAAAGTTCAAAATGTAAACAAAAACGAAGCAAAATTACAACAACGTCATCTTAAAATTGGTTTAAACATGGGGGCAGTCAATTTTAAAATTTGCTGATCTACGCAAGATTTAAAAACCGTTTTTTAAGCTAAAATTCAATTATGAATACAATTTTAGCGAATTTTGCTTAAACAACATTTGAAGCGGTGTTTAAAATTTTTATAATACGGCTGTACGACTTTAACAAATAATATAAAATTCACGCGTTCAAAATAACTGGACATCATAAACAACAACAAAAATTTGCAATCAGTGCTATCACTTACAAAAAAGTGTTTGTGACAAGCTTACCACCGTGTTCAACAACCACTTCACAGCTTATGATGTACAAACTTGAATACAATTTCATTCGGGTATTCAAATATTTTTTTTATTTTATTACATATATTTTTATTATCTTGAAGTAAAGCAACCTAATTTAAAAAAAATGAGCTTCTGACTTAATAGGAAAACAGATAAACACAACCATGAAGTAAAAGTAAAAAAATTTGAAAAATTATCACAATTTGTTTTATTCGAATGAAACGAGTATTTGAATATCCAGCTTTTTTCGATTTGTTTTGATTGTATGTACATCACTAAAACATTTTTGTATAATTGTATTTATTTTAATATTTTTTTTATGGATTTTGCTATGTATTTCGAAGCAGTTGGATAATTTGGTGATGTTTCCCATTACATGACAGAAATAATAAATTTAAGATAAGAGCAGGCACTTCTAGCTTCATTTTCAGATGTAACATGAATCAGTATGTGCTATATTAGTAAAAATATTTGAGGTACAAAATACACATTTTGGAAATATCAACTTAAAGTAGTCTTAACAAACGTGGGTGCCTACTTTAGAATTTTTATAAAATAATTTTTTTAGAATACAACTTTACTTAACATTGCTTGGCAAAGCTTTATTAAGTTTTTTTTGCATAAGACCCTTATTCTCCATTGCAGTTATATTTACCTTATGGGGTGGTTTGTTGGAATGTAGTTGTTACTAGTATTTGTAACCAGTATTCGCCTGTTTTTTGTTATTTTCAAAAAATTTGTGTTTTAGATGAATGGCGCGCCATAAGGAACTTACGTTCCAAAAATAAATCCACTTTTTCTTAATATGGCACTAACGCTAAAAATTTGGCATTTTGTGTCTTCTAAAAGCTCTAAAAATAGTGCCCAAAGCACGAAGTTGGCATAGCTGCTATTTAGCATTTGAATAATCCGTACTTGAATCCAGCATTCACTACTTGATTTAAGTAAATCAATACTTACCGTACTTGTGACACCGCTTTAAATTGATTGAAGTACGGATGGATTGAATTTTCTTTTAAGTATACTACTTCCAAGTTATTTGTTGATTTGAAAATTGATGACATATTTTTTTACATGATGGCAAAATAAAAATTTCCGATTTATTTAAATTTTCTCATTTAAGATGAAAATTATTTCTATTTTCTTTGATTGCAGATTGTGGATTTTCAAACGAAGAAATAAGAATTGTTGGTGGAAAACCTACGGGAGTAAATCAGTTTCCATGGATGGCGGGAATTATTTATAATGGAAAGTTCCATTGTGGTGGTTCTTTAATTACAAAAGAATACGTTTTAACTGCTGCGCATTGTGTAAAGAAGCTGCGTAGATCCAAAATAAGAGTCGTATTTGGAGACTATAATCAACATATTACCTCCGAGTCTAAAGCTATTCAAAGAGCAATTACAAGTATAACCAAACACAGGAATTTTGATCCAGATACGTACAATAACGATATAGCTCTATTGAAACTGAGGAAAGCAGTTTTTTTTTCTAAAATTATTAAGCCAGTTTGTCTTCCCCGCTACAATTATGATCCCTCAGGTAACTATATTAGACCCACAACCAGTGATGGGAAAGTTGGTACGTTTGTACTTTCTTTATACTATTTGATATGAAAACGTACCGTAGTACTCCCTCAGCACATTCGATACTCTCACGGTCAACTTAGTAATGCTGTCAGAGTATGATTAAAAATTAAATTTCTTTTTCGACAAATAGCATGAAACTTTATTAGTGAAGATATTTTAGAAAAGTGTAACCTTTTATAATTATATATAAACGGAAACCATATTTCACTCAATGACATTTTCTGCGGCACAGAAAGAAGTTGATCTACCTACCGTCCCTACCACGTCCCATATGCAAATCGGCACTTTTCAGGAGAGCTAAAATTCCTATTCAATTGTTTACTCTAAATCAGTGAACGTTTTACATTTTTTATGCAGTTTTTAATTTCCTCTGGTATGGTAATAAGTTTTTTCAGATAACTGTTTTTCTCACCAAAAAATCAGATTCGCTACTTTGCATCTGAGTGATTATCAATGATTTTCCTTGATTCGCTGTTTCAAATGATCGAATATGGCATTTTGTATAGTTTGCTTTGTAATAATATTTAATGCTTCATATTCGACGTTGACAAAACAGAATAAATTCACAGAATAATACTGCATAAAAAACTGAATTAATAGAACCAGTTCATTAAAAATGTAAGTATACACAAATTCAAATAAAAAAATTAATTAGGGAAAAAATCAATGTTCATGATCTTTTTAAGAACTAATGGACCACCTTAATGTTTGGTTTCATACGTTATTTTCCCCTTCTTCTTCATCTTCTGCGCCGGCATGAATCTCTGGAATAGAATCTCTTACATCAGAAGACACAGGCAACGAATGAGATAGGGGATCTTTTCTTCAAAGTCTGTAATCGGAAGTTTTTCTTTGTGTGCTGTTACACAACTTTTATTTTTCTTCCTCTTTTTTACATGTCTTAGAAAACTATGGTTCGGTCTTCGGAAACCGACAAAAAAACCGTCGATTTTTTATGACGAAAAATATTTACGCAAAATGGATTCTGAATTTGAAAAAAAAATAAAACAAGCTTCTACACATACCAGCTTAAGAGCGCTAAGGGCCTGCAGATCGTATTAAAGGGCATAGATTCTTATGTTGTTCCCAAAGAAATAAAAGATGCACTCGTCCTCCCGGGGTTTAAGGTAAAAAATGTATCCAATATAATAAATAGGGAGAAGATCCCTCAATCCCTATTTCGTGTTAAGCTTGAGCCTAGTGATATAAAATTGAAAAAAAATGAGATGCATCCAATTTGTGGGTTAAAATACCTGTTATACCGAAAAATATCAGTTGAAGAACCACACAAGCGTTCTGGGACCATACAGTGCCATAATTATCAAGAATATGGCCATACGAAAACTTACTGCAATTTGCCTACTGTTTGTGTTGTGTGCGGCGAATTATACGGCACTGCTAGTTGCAATAAGCCAAAAGATCAAAGTGATAAAAATGCAGTAATTGTGGAGGTAACCACACCTCTAACAACAGAGGTTGTCCTGTGTACCCTTACGTAAAGAAGACTATGGTGCAAAAATTTAAATTAGCTCCAGCTCAATTAGCAAACGCTTACTCTGCCACTTTTGCGCAAATGAGCCAACCAGTTACTTACCGTGTATCGTATGCAGATGCTGCTAAGACAAATTTAATTCCCATACAAAATGTTTCCCCGCCAAATAATTTAAAAACTACTGACGCAAACTTTAATTTTAATCGCCTTGAAACATGGTGCAAGAAATGCTACAAATGCAGAATACACTGCTTCAAGCATTAATTAGCAAGTCATAAATACGTTAAAAATATGTTTCTGGAACGCAAACGGCATTCGCCAACATAAAAATTAACTTGAGCACTTCCTCACGGAAAAAAATATTGATATAATGTTAGTCTCTGAGACTCATTTGACTTTGAGAAGCCTTCTTAAAATTTATAGCTACACCTTATCTGATTCAAAGCACCCGAAAGGAAGAGCATGCGGTGGATCAGCAATTATAATAAAGTCAAGACTCAAGCACTATATTCTTGACAAGCAACAAATATTGGCATTGAAAGTTTTTGTACAAATTTTGTGATATCATAAATTTACTCCCCTCCCAGATTTTCAATCACTGAGAATCAATATGAGGATTTCTACAAATGTTTTGGACCTTGTTTTGTAGCAGCTGGCGACTACAATGCAAAACATACGTTTTGGGGTTCGCGTCTTATTACCCCCAGAGGTCGAGCATTGTTCAACACTATTTCAAAAATGGGCTTGGATGTCATTTCGATTGGGGAGCCCACTTATTGGCCTACTGACATACAAAAAATTCCGGATGTTATAGATTTTGGCGTCACAAAAATGTCTCTAGGGACTTAATTCAAGTTGAAGCTTCTCTAGATCTCTCGTCCGAACACTCTCCCACGTTCGTTACAATTTGTAGCCCATTAAGATGTGACTTAACTGACCCATATGTGAAGATGATCAATCGTGTTAATTGGCAGGTGTTCAAAAAATACCTTAGTAGTCATTGTACGGAAAATATTTAGCTAAGAATACCAGATGATATTGAATCCAACATTGCCAATCTTAATGAAAATATTAAGCAGGCTGCTGAGCAAGCCACTACCTCCCAACCACAGACTGGGTTTAACAGAATTTATTCTACAGACATTGATCGTCTCGTACGTGAAAAAAGATGAGCTAGAAGGGAGTGGCAACACCAAAATAAAATTATATTTAAAGAGTGCACTAAACAACTCTAAGAGCTGTGTGCATATCAAAAAACTGCATCTCTTAAAAATTATATGGAAAATCTCGATGTCACACCAGCATCTAATTACTCTTTGTGGCGTGCTGCTAGAAAGCTATAAACCACCTCTGCGCACTTCTACCGGAGGCTGGGCAAGAAGTGATACTGCATATGATAAAATATTTGCTGAGCACTTAAAATCCGTATTTACGCCAAACACATGTACTGGTGTTGTTGATTTGCCGAGTGTAGTCGCTCTACCCCCTGAATCCCTGATTTACAAAAATTAATTGCAGAAATCAACCCGAAGAAAGCTCTGGGTATTGAGGGAATTAGTAACCAGATGCTGATGAAGTTGCCTCGTATTGCAATTAGAACCCTGTTATTCATTTTTAATGCCATTTTACGTCTGGAGTATTATCCACAAGGCTGGAAGCTTGCCATGGTTAAAATGATTCCGAAGCCGGGCAAAGATCTTACCAAGGTTGAGTCATATAGGCCAATAAGTCTACTACCAACAATGTCAAAGCTTGCCGTTAAACTGCTTAAGACTAAATTGGCCCCAATTCTAATTAGTAGTGGGTGTATACCCGACCATCATTTGGTTTTAGAAGTCAGCAGAATAAGAACTTTTGAAGAAAAAAAGTATTGTTCTGCGCTGTTTATTGACGTTTCTCAGGCATTTGATAAAGTGTGGCGTGAAGGCCTAATTTTAAAATTGAAGACTTACCTACCAATAAACATTTTAAATCTTTTGGAAAGTTACATTATTTCCCGTAGGTTCACTGTTGTGGAAGGAGACTTTACGAGTATGCCTGAAACTATCTCATCCGGTGTGCCACAGGGGAATATACTGGGGCCAGTTTTGTATTTGATTTATAGTTGTGATATGCCTGTGAGCAGTAGTATCCATACTTCTACATTTGCGGACGATACAGCCTTCCTTAGTATGCACAAAAACCCTGATGTGGTATCCCGCAAACTCCAGAAACACATTACCCAGAAGGAACTATGGTAAAACTTATGGAGAATAAAGGTAAATGAACAGAAGTGTGCTCAGGTACCCTACCAAAAAATACTTCTTCCCCCATTAAAATAATTAATCAAATTATTCCTCAACATTCACATGTGAAATATCTTGATATACACCTTGATCGACGGCTTACATGAAAATACCACAATGAATTTAAGCTAACATAAATGAAACTAAAATTAACTGAGGTACATTGGCTGATTGGTAGAAATTCAACCCTCAGTCTAGATTGCAAACTTTTAATATACAAGTCGCTTTTGAAGCTAATATGGTGCTACGGAAATAAGCTATGGGGCACTGCTTCAGCTTTAAATGATGAGAAAATTCAACGAAGGCAAAGCAAAATTTTACGTTTGACAACATCGGTTCCATGGTACATCAAAACTTCTAATATATATCGTGATCTAAATATGCCACTAGTGACTGAAAATTCGCAGGCAAATACTTAACTAAACTCGAGTCACATCCTAATCCCCTATATTTATGTAAGTCAGAGAAAAAGCTTTTGAATTTCTATGTTGAAAGAGTACAAATTCAAACAGTTTTGCTTTCAATGTTTGAAATCTGAAACGGTTCGGTTTAAGTAAATTTTTAACCGAAATAACGGTTTTTAATTTTATCGGGTTTTAGCAAACTGTAAAGAAAACAATAACAACTCATTATTTATTTATTTATTTCATAAATGCTTTGCAAATTAAATTTGTAAAGTATTGTTGCACAAAGATGGGCGGAGTAAATTCACCATATGTCCGTAGTGTTAATAACAGTATTTTAGGAAAAGTTTTTTTGGCTGACTATACACGACCTATTTATGCCTTCAGACTGTAAGGCATGCCTATACCACAAGAGCATTCCGTTATCCGTGGCAAATCAGTCAACCAGTGCGAGCGAGACGAAAAACACGAAGGCCAAGCAACACACTCAAGCCTTAGCGCAATTTAGAAATAATTACGATGACGCGAGAGTGTTGTGAATCAGAATTGAACAACCCTCGTACCCGTACATTGCAGTAATTTGTTAATGCAGCAGCAACCATAGATAGTTGTAATTAGTGAGTTGTATTTAGCAGTTATAGTTATAGAGTCATATCTGCGATTCCCACGGGACCCTCCAGGCTTTAATTTGTAAAGGGTGTTTTTTATTGAGGTATAGAACTTTAAGTTGGCATCACTTTTTTAACTGGCGGCCATTTTGTCAGCTGTCAAGTGATTAATATTTAGTTTGGTTTGCCATTTCATCATGAACAGGTTGACAAAAGAACAACGCTTGCAAATCGTGCAAATTTATTTCGAAAATAATGGTTCATTTCGCGAAGTTTACCGCAAGCTCCGTCCATTTTATGGTCGACATAATCGTCCATCAGAGCAATTAATTCGGTTAACCATGGATCGTTTTCGCACTACGTTTACTCTATGTGATAATACGCATCCGCAGAGACGTCGAACAGTGCGCACCGAAGAAACAATTGCCGCTGTAGAGCAAAGTGTTGAAGAGGACCCGAATGAATCGATTCGCCACCGTGCACAGCAATTGGAGCCGACTAACCGACTATTTTGTTCCCGAATTGGATGGCATGAATGTGGATGAGTTGTGATTCCAACAAGACGGCGCTACATGCCACACAGCGCACGTCACAATCGATTTATTGAAGGAAACATTCGATGAGCGCATAATTTCGCGGAATGGACCTGTCAATTGGCCACCAAGATCGTGTGATTTGACACCATTGGATTATTTTCTTTGGGGATATGTGAAGTCGCTCGTCTACGCCAACAAACCAGAAACGTTAGGGGACTTGGAAGCCAACATTCGTGGCGTTATTGCCAACATACGGCCCCATATGCTCGAAAAAGTGGTTGAAAATTGGACCTGTAGAATTGGCTTTATTCGAGCCAGCCACATGCCACATGCCCGAAATCATATTTAAATATTAATGGCATAAAATTATCCTTCCAATAAAGCTAAATTGATGGACATTAAAACGATTTTCTTGTGTTTTCTTTCAATTCAAAGTTCTATACCTCTTAAAAAAACACCCTATAAAATATACATACTAGTTATTAGCTTAAACAGTTTTTAATAAATCCTTTTAATATACTCCAGAAAGAACCTTTGTTTAATTCAAACACAACATTTTGGCGCAGCCGGTATTAGCAAGAGTACAGTTTGATACCTTTTTAGCAGTTTGAAGGAAGTATATTGATATTGGAATGCTATTTTAGCTCAATTTAATTTTAAAATACTGAATTAAATTGTTAAAAAGATACGTTGTTCTGTATACCAACATTTACTAGACAACGCAAGGTTTTAATGAGCTATTTTAGCTGCCATAAGTTGCACAGACTTTGGTGGTAAACTCAACGACGATCAAACATTTGCTCGAGACAAATGGAACCAACACAAATGGTAAAAATATTTATATAAGTGTTGAAGTATTAAATTAAACTAGATAAACGAATAGTGAAAAATTCAAAATGCTTATCAGTATTCAAACAGAAGGAACGTTTGTTTGTGAAAGTGAACATTGAAAATAGAAATATATAAATGGCTTTAGGGAATTTTGCTTGAGCTTTATGGAGGATTTACGAAACACAAAAGAGGATACCAGGGAAATTTCTGAGCGAGTGTGGAATCTCATAAGGTACCTTTACAATACCAAATAGTATATAGAGTTAGTAAAGTATAAAGTGAGGAGCCAGGGAAACATAACCGAATTTGAAAAGATAGATATTTTATTAGAAGAACTACAAGTGCTACATGCACATCAACAAATTCCAGCTATATCTAAAGAAATAGAAGAATACTTGTATGTTAACAGGATCTTAAGGCAGCAGAGCGAAAGCTTAAGAAAAACCATTGAAGAAGCTGAACAACAGATTCAAGCCAGCGAACAGAAGACACAGGTATTTAAAGAATTTGCGCAGCGCGTTAACCCTAACTTGACTCCTGATCAGTTGTAGCAAGTCATCGAAAACAGAAAAGTGATAGAGGAAAAAACTCAGCAAGTCGAAACGCTGAAGTCAAAGATACGAAACTTACAAGGAGAGACGAGGAAAGTGATTACTATTAACACCACCACAAAAAGTAACAATATAACGACTTTTGCGGAGCTCTTGAAAACCATATCCCATGTCGTGCCAATTTTCTATGAAACTGATGGACCAGAACTGGCCAGGGAAGCAAAAAAATTTATTGAAGGATGTATGATAGCAAAGGATAAGCTAGCAGAACCAGGTAATTTGGTTGACATAATCAAATGTATCAAAACTAGATTATTTGGAAATGCTTACTCATATTTACACAATAAAGAGTTCAAAACAATAGAAGCCTTATGCCAGGCTATTAGAAAAAAGTTTATAAAGGCAAAACTTTAACAGGATTACAAGAACTAATTTTTAATAGAAAGCAAAGTCAAACGGAGACAGCATATGAATTTGGAGAGAGACTAGAAGGACTACTAACAGATGCCACAGAATTAATTGAAGCACAATCTCAAGAAGTTTCCCATCAAAAATCTATGATAGATCATTGCAACCAATCCGCAGTAAGGAGTTACATAAGACGCTTACGAGATCCTAGATCGATGTCAAAATTCATCGTACACGAAAACGAAAAGCTATCTGTCCTGCTGAAAATCACCCAGGAGGCTCAAAATCTCTTCGATTCTAATATTAATCCTTCAAATATCATGACAATGCATACCGGGGAACCTTTATATGAAACGGTTCAGCAATTTACGAAAGAAGTCAGACGATTATCAATGCATCAAAGCACTTGTAACCAATGCCAAACTGTAATACACGAGAAAACTCATTTAACAACTCAATACACTGCAGTCCTATGATAGACGAATGCTATAACCAAGGAAGCAATACATGCTATAATCAATGCAGACGACAGGGGCATAATGAATACAATTTTAGAATGAACATGAAACCTCCGGACTATGGAACAAATAGTCAAACTTTTACAAGCTCGACAACTGAAATTAAAAGTGGAACTAGGTATAACAAAAACGAGGAGTGACGCTGTTTTAGATGCAATCAACAGGGTCACATTTCTTCTAATTGCCCAAAAAACAGGCGGAGTATAAATAGCAATAGTAAGAATGGCAAAAATGGGGGCAAAAATTATGTAAACGGAAGCAGATATAATTACAGCAGCAATAATTCGGGAAACGAGAATCGGCCGGCCAAGATGAATGGAGCGGAATTCCAAATAATGTAGAGAAATTACTAATAAAGAAAATTAAAATAAAACACAATACCCCGTAAGAACTAACTATGAAGAAGATAAAGCCTTTAATATCATAAATTTAGATATTAACTACATACTCTTGACAGAAGAGCAGGATAATCAGAAACAGGCAATAAAAACAAATATCAAGAGCATAACGGCCAACGCACCAAAAGGGGTGTGTCAGGAAGACACCGAGTCAATATCTGGTGCAAGATGCACATATTCAATAAGAAAACCCCTGAATTATATGACAATGATGACAGGTAATAATATATATAATATGGTAATCAAGGACGGAAACGTCGTAGAACATTACATTTATCACTCAGAGTACAAAAATTTACTGAGACTGGAGAGTGATGTTAGTAGCAACGAAAGTTGTGAGATAAACGATGTATATATAAGCTTTCCTTGTAAAGAAGCAAAAGAGGAAAAATTACTACTTTTGGTAGACTCAGGAGCTTATACTAAACTAGTAAAGGAAGAAGCTTTGGCATCAGGTATAAAAGTTAATGAAAATGAGAAGAAAACCTTGTCAGAAGCTTTTGGAGGAAACATGAAAACCAAAGGAACTATATTTGTGAACCACAAATGCGTGGACAGACTACGTTTTAAAATGCATATAGCACCAAAGGGCAAAATTTTGCTAGCAGATAGTTTGCTGGGCCAAGATATGATGTGGAATAGGTCGGTTACAAACACAATAAACAAAAAATAAATAAATTTCCCAGGGAGTTGTATCAGTAGTAGTAACCAAGGCTACGGAAAAAATAATAGTAAACAAACTACAAATTTTACTAGGGCTTTTTGTGGGGAAAACCCTAACATCGATCAAAGTTGGAATAGAATTTGCTCCCATTCTAAACACCACCAACTGTACAGTGAACATAAACTAGAAAACAATGTTAAGTTGTGAAAACCCTGAGGACTACCAGATAGATTCGACAACAGCCATTAATACGATAAGTACTGCGGACAACAAAGAAAGAACAAAATTGCTATTGGAAACAGTACACCTTTCCGCAGATTTGAACCCGGAAGAGCGATTATCGATCGAGAGCATTTTGAAATCATACGACGACATGTTTCAATTACCCGAAGACATTTTAACTCACACAAATGTACTTAAGCATAAAATCCCAACTGATTCTAGTCAACCCCAATAAATACTAAACAATATAGACTACCTGAAGTCCACCGAAATGAAGTGGATAGACAAGTAGGCCAGATGGTCAAAGATTGAATTATCTCTCCTAGTACTTCCCCTTAGAATTCACCACTACTCCTAGTACTAAAAAAAGGCAGGAAAAGACGGAGAGACAAAATGGCGCTTAGTAGTAGATTTCAGAAAATTGAACGATGCCACAATAAAGCAAGTCTTCCCCATACCAAGAATTGACGAAATTCTAGACCAACTGGGATACAGCTGATATTTTTCTACCCTCGATCTAGCGAGTGGTGACCACCAAGCTTAAATGGACTCACGGGACAGACAAAAAATAGCTTTTTGCACAAATTAGCGAAATTTCGAGATTAATCGTATTCCTTTCGGATTAACACTCGATATTAATGGGGCTACAAGAAATCGACTGCAAGCATTTCTGGGATTGATCAACTACTACAGGAAGTTTATACCGAACTCGTCTGAAATGGCCTTACCCGTAAACAAAGTATTAAGGAAGAACGTAAACTTTGAATGGACGCAAGAGTATCAGCAAGCTATGGACCAATTAAAAGCAGCAGTTTTGAATCCACCTCTATTACAATTAGAGTTGTGCTTATCAGCTCTTTTGAGTGACCGCTCTTTTCAGCTCAGCTCACTTCACTGAAGTATTTCATTCAGTTGGCTCAGTAGCTCAGTTCAATTGTAGTGAGACATTTTATCAAGGATAAAGAAAGAGCAAAACAGAAGCATAAAAAGTGACCGATTTATACAGTGAGTATGTGTGTGTGTGGTCATACATTACAAAACAAGGCAGATGAAGTATAAAAAATAAATAAGACTAAAATACGAGTACATAGTTTAATGAGTGGAATTTGTTATGTTATGTTATGTACATATGTATGTACAATCAAAATTAAATTTATTTAAGGTTTCAGATATATTAATATTATCACAATACATTATATATGTACTTGTGCGACAAAAGAAAATTGCTAAAAACCACAAGACTTGTATCGAACTCTTTCATTAGGTCGTTTTAGACACAAACCTATTATCAAACACACCTAAAATACGTAGGTTTGTGTCTAAAACGAGCTACTGAAAGATTTTGATGGAAGTCTACATGTAATTTAAATGAGTTTGATTATAGGTTTGTGTCTAAAACGAGATACTGAAAGAGTTTGATACAAATCAAGAAACCACTCAATACTGAGCTAAAAGCGCTCAGTGGATTGACCGGCTCACAGCGTTCAGTGTGGTGAATCGTTCAATTGAAGTAATTCATTCATGAGCTGCCCAACACTAATTACAATACCCTGACTTCACGAAACCATTTATTCTGACGACGGATGCTAGCAATGAAGCCCTATGAGCTATCCTTTCTCAAGGAGAGCCTGGTAGTGATTTATCATTTTATTTTGTAAGCAGAGTTCTAAGTGCCACAGAAAAACGATACTCCACAAAAGAAAAGTTGCTCGCCATCGTATGGGCAACAAAACTTTTAGGCCATACTTACTCGGGAGACACTTCACCATTTTTACAGACCACAAAGCCCTCAAGGGTATAGCTACTCTGAAAGATCAAGAAGGCAGATTGGGGTGCCTTAGACTAAAACTTTTAGAATATGATTTTGAGATACGGTGTAAATCAGGAAAAACGAATCAAAACGCTGATGCTCTCAGTCGCCTTCCAGTAGAGAAAATTAATGTAAGGGCTCGAGAATTACAAAACAACGCGAATGAGGATAATAAAGAAATTATTTATCAAACAGAGGTAAACGAGAATATGGGAGAGGATCCACGGGATCCTCCAGGTTTAAATTTGTAAAATATAAATACTAGCTTTTTATATTTATGATTTTAACAGGCTAAGGTTCGTATCGCTTTTTAAGCCAAATTACATGTGATAATTATTAATGAACAAATAACACCAAAGTTAGTTGTAAATATTCTGACAACACATAGTTGAACGGAACAGCCAGCCGTTTTCGAAGGCCACTAAACCTTCATCATCAGCGTTCTTTTGTGTTTGGTCCACTGTGTGTGGTGTCAGTTGATGTAGATTTCTGCTTTATATACTCAGCATTATTGCAAATGGAATATGTGAATTGTTTGATTCATCGTATTTCAATTTGCTGAAAGCTTTTTTGTATTGTAAGCTCAATTTTACCATCTCTATATTTACAACAGTCTTACCATTATCGTTTTGTTCTTTTACTAATTATACACATGTTAGTTAATTTGCTTATTTTTTGTTCTACTTTTGTTCTACTTAAGACAAACTTTTTTGGTTTGTTACTATTAAGTATATTTTTATTTAATTTTTGTCACAGGCCCATGACTATTAATTTTAGTTAATTTTAATTATTATTCGAACTCCATATGTTTCTATATTTATGATTTTAACAGGCTAAAGTTCGTATCGCTTTTTAAGCCAAATTACATGTGATAATTATTAATGAACATATAACACCAAAGTTAGTTGTAAATATTCTGACAACATATAGTTGAACGGAACAGCCAGCCGTTTTCGAAGGCCACTAAACCTTCATCATCAGCGTTCTTTTGTGTTTGGTCCACTGTGTGTGGTGTCAGTTGTTGTAGATTTCTGCTTTATATACTCAGCATTATTGCAAATGGAATATGTGAATTGTTTGATTCATCGTATTTCAATTTGCTGAAAGCTTTTTTGTATTGTAAGCTCAATTTTACCATCTCTATATTTACAACAATCTTACCATTGTCGTTTTGTTCTTTTACTAATTATACACATGTTAGTTAATTTGCTTATTTTTTGTTCTACTTAAGACAAACTTTTTTGGTTTGTTACTATTAAGTATATTTTTATTTAATTTTTGCCACAGGCCCATGACTATTAATTTTAGTTAATTTTAATTATTATTCGAACTCCATATCTTTCTATATTTATGATTTTAACAGGCTAAAGGTCGTATCGCTTTTTAAGCCAAATTACATGTGATAATTATTAATGAACAAATAACACCAAAGTTAGTTGTAAATATTCTGACAACATATAGTTGAACGGAACAGCCAGCCGTTTTCGAAGGCTACTAAACCTTCATCATCAGCGTTCTTTTGTGTTTGGTCCACTGTGTGTGGTGTCAGTTGATGTAGATTTCTGCTTTATATACTCAGCATTATTGCAAATGGAATATGTGAATTGTTTGATTCATCGTATTTCAATTTGCTGAAAGCTTTTTTGTATTGTAAGCTCAATTTTATCATCTCTATATTTACAACAGTCTTACCATTGTCGTTTTGTTCTTTTACTAATTATACACATGTTAGTTAATTTGCTTATTTTTTGTTCTACTTAAGACAAACTTTTTTGGTTTGTTACTATTAAGTATATTTTTATTTAATTTTTGCCACAGGCCCATGACTATTAATTTTAGTTAATTTTAATTATTATTCGAACTCCATATGTTTCTATATTTATGATTTGAACAGGCTAAAGTTCGTATCGCTTTTTAAGCCAAATTACATGTGATAATTACACTATGGAACATTTTTGGGATTATTTTCTGGGGGGTGAGAAATTCCAAGTCAGGGTGATGGTACTAGGTCAGTATAGTAAAACCCTCAAAGGGTTTGGCGTTCGTATGTGTCAGTTTTTTATGACCTTTTAAATTTTTTCCTTATCTTGATGTTTTTTCGCTTAGTTGTAACATTTTGGAAAAAACGTAGTTTAACATAACTCGAGAACCACTTGTCCGATTTTGATGAAACAAACTCAAAAAAATTTAGAATTACAATTTCTTTAATCCGTTTATATAACGATTTTCGTGTAAAGTCACATAACCTATAAACAAAATGCGACATAGATCATAGAAATCGATTAACGCGTTCTGCTTTTATTTACAATTAAGTGAAGGTATCCCATTTTGACAAGAATATTGATATTTGTTTTTATTCAAAAAAGTGTCATTTATCGCCTTTTTTATAAATTTTCCCCAATAACTCCAGACTTCTGGCCATAAACTACTAAAAAAATTAAGTAAACATTTTTATAATTTTTTATTTTTATTTTATTTATTTATTTATATTTATTTTAATAAATATTGCCTAGACTTTTTCGATGGTGGTTGTTCGGGACTAGTGGCATCGCATTCATCGCTATCATCAGTTAATGAAACACACATAATGTCAATGTGTGACTCCACTGTTGGCCCTTCTGCATCTCCTGAAAATTCTTTATCATCAAGATCATCCTTGTCTTGCCACGCAAGCTTACTCCACCAGCAAATTTTCGCAATTATTGCACTCGGCGACTTTTTGCCTCTATATTTGTAAGTTTTTGTTTTATTAAAATGAGTTTGAAAAAATAAAAAATCAGTATTACCTCATTTCAAATGGCATAGCAACTTGATGATAGCGTTCACCTTGTTCATCAGATTCGGTAGCCAATTGTTTGCTGAAGCAGTCCAGATGATGATGTAAATAATGGATTTTCAAGGACATGTGGACACCAATTTCCGAGAATGCTCTTAACATCCTTGCGACAGAAACATCGTTGTTGTTAGAACGATGCTTTCCCAACAAGCCTTCTATTACTTCTTTGATTGCCTGCCATGCTTGTGAGTGTCAATGTTTTCTCCAAATAATGTTATGCATATCTGGAGCAAATTTTTGAAATTCATACATTTACCTAATTGTGAATAAATGAGAAACGCGTGCATCGATTTTCATGATCTATCCCTTTTTTGCTCATGAGCTATGTGACTTTACGCGAAAGTAATTAGTTTTGGTACTTTTTTCCATTTTGGATTTTTTATGAATTAAAAAAATATTTAAATTTTTAGGCAAAAAATACTTCTTTCCCTTCATACATTAATTTTTAACTTCGAAAGTGTTGCACATATAGGAAAACGGTATAGAAACAGATAAGAGAAATTGTAATTCTAAATTTTTTTGAGTTTGTTTCATCAAAATCGGACAAGTGGTTCTCGAGTTATCTTAAACTACGTTTTTGCCAAAATGTTACAACTAAGCGAAAAACCATCAAGATAAGGAAAAAATTTAAAAGGTCATAAAAAAAAACTGACACAGATTGGCTATTGTACTGTGTTATTAATGAACATATAACACTAAAGTTAGTTGTAAATATTCTGACAACATATAGTTGAACGGAACAGCCAACCGTTTTTGAAGGTCACTAAACCTTCATCATCAGCGTTCTTTTGTGTTTGGTCCACTGTGTGTGGTGTCAGTTGATGTAGATTTCTGCTTTATATACTCAGCATTATTGCAAATGGAATATGTGAATTGTTTGATTCATCGTATTTCAATTTGCTGAAAGCGTTTTTGTATTGTAAGCTCAATTTTACCATCTCTATATTTACAACAATCTTACCATTGTCGTTTTGTTCTTTTACTAATTATACACATGTTAGTTAATTTGCTTTTTTTTGTTCTACTTAAGACAAACTTTTTTGGTTTGTTACTATTAAGTATATTTTTATTTAATTTTTGCCACAGGCCCATGACTATTAATTTTAGTTAATTTTAATTATTATTCGAACTCCATATCTTTCTATATTTATGATTTTAACAGGCTAAAGTTCTTATCGCTTTTTAAGCCAAATTACATGTGATAATTATTAATGAACAAATAACACCAAAGTTAGTTGTAAATATTCTGACAACATATAGTTGAACGGAACAGCCAACCGTTTTTGAAGGTCACTAAACCTTCATCATCAGCGTTCTTTTGTGTTTGGTCCACTGTGTGTGGTGTCAGTTGATGTAGATTTCTGCTTTATATACTCAGCATTATTGAAAATGGAATATGTGAATTGTTTGATTCATCGTATTTCAATTTGCTGAAAGCTTTTTTGTATTGTAAGCTCAATTTTACCATCTCTATATTTACAACAGTCTTACCATTGTCGTTTTGTTCTTTTACTAATTATACACATGCTAGTTAATTTGCTTATTTTTTGTTCTACTTAAGACAAACTTTTTTGGTTTGTTACTATTAAGTACATTTTTATTTAATTTTTGTCACAGGCCCATGGCTATTAATTTTTTAGTTAAGTTTAATTATTATTGGAATTCCATTTGTTTCTATATTTGTGATTTGAACGGGCTAAGGTTCGTATTGCTTTTTAAGCCAAATTACATGTGATAATTATTAATGAACAAATAACATCAAAGTTTGTTGTAAATATTCTGATAACACATATTAGTTTAACGTTGAAAAATGTGTTTCCTAAGTACATACGAAACTGTTTATGTGCGTATAACACATCCCGCTTTCAAAAAGTTTTTTATTTTAAAATCCCGCTTTTTAGCCGTATTTTCATCAAAATACCGCTTTTTCATCGCTAGTGTCCCGCTTTAAAAACAAACTTCTGGACACGTTAGGTATGACACTCATTGTGGCAAAATTTTGAATCTCTCCGCCCAACCTACCCGGGAAATGCAGTTGATCAAATAATAATCGAATAATTACGTTTTTTTAAATATACATTTTTAAAAGTATCCAATATGCACAACCACTCTTTTGCACTAAATATTATAAGTTTATGACACTCTGAGACCATGTGAAACCATCAAATATATTATATTAGATACTTTAACTTGGTAGAACAATATAAACTTGTAAATTTCATGCAATTTCATAGTATCCAATATCAAATTCGTTACTAAAATATTTTATATATGTATAATTAATAGCTAGTTCTATGAACATAGGTTGTGCAAATTTCAACCTTAATAGAGTTGTTTAGTCGTGATGCAACTCTGGACTGAAGAACAGCTCTTGTGTTTGAATTAAACAAAGGTTCCTTCTGGAGTATATATAAAGGATTTATTAAAAACTGTTTAATCTAATAACTAGTATTTAAAAAAAATTTGTCTTAAGTAGAACAAAAAATAAGCAAATTAACTAACATGTGTATAATTAATAAAAGAACAAAACGACAATGGCAAGACTGTTGTAAAGTAAGGTAGCGATATGTAGATTTCGTTTTTACTGTACGATTTTTTTAATTTTTTCTATCCATACTAATCGACCCGGCCTAGTATACAAGTAAAAAAATTCATTTTGATTTGTCCGATTCTTCTGACGATTTTTCGAGTATAAAATGACGACTATTTTATAGTTTATCGGGATTTCGACGACTTTTCGATAATTTTATCTGGCAGCCCTGGTGTATCCCTCTATTTTACAAAATGTGCATTAAAAATTGATGCCTTAAGATTATATTAATAGTTTTAATGTTTAAAATAATACAAACGGTCTCTTGAGAGTGCAAATACAAAATATCGTTGTTTGTTTCGGTGTATATCCGGTGAGGTATAGTTATACAAAAAAAAAAACAAGAATTAATATTTTGTAATAAATATTGAGACGTAAATCTCTCTTTATTATCTTAAATTTTACCTCGTAAAAGGATTTATAACTGCACGTTGTGCTTCGTTGACCTCGTAAAAGGACTTATAATTGCACGTAGTGCATTCTTTGACTTCTAAAAGGCGGCTAATTATTTATAGTTAAACGCGAGTATAACTAGTGAAATTTGGCAAAACAATGGTTAAATACCGTAAGCGATTTATTCGTTGAAATGCTTATAAAAGGCTTCCAACAAGGTTAAAATAAAAGTAATTTAAATTTGTATTAAGCACTGAGAGAAAAGTATTTACCGAAACAAAGAATTTGTACTTAAACATTGCCGGCCACCTTGCAACGACGTATATTGCAAATAAAAGAAGTATAAATGAGTGTGCCATTAGGGCCTCCTGATGGATATAAAATGAGTCATTAAGGACTCCTGTAGACTGTATGTAGATTAGGTCATGAGCGACCTCTGATGATATATTACGTAATAATCAGGGACAAGAACTTCATGCATTTAAAAAAGGTATTTTAGGCGCCTAAACTATGGCACCAAAAACGCAAAATATGCACTAAAAACAATAAAATATGCACATATTTTAAAAAATTTTACCCAAAAGAAAAGTTTTCAATTTACATACAACTAAATAAAGATATATAAATATTTTATTTTCTCAAATATTTTTAAACAAGATTAGAAATGATGTAAGTATGTTTTCTGCATTATTAACTCAAACACGCAGTTTTCGCGATGTATTTATATTGCAATAACAGGGCGATCCACAAATAGAAAGAGGAAAGTGGTTTAATTAATTTATTTTCACTGAAAAATTTTATATTTTTAATATTCTCGAATGTAAAGTTCAATCAATTTGTTCTTAGAAAGCTTTTGTGCATTGAAAAGGGCCTTGTAACGTCCTCTTCAAATCATCAAAATAACAATAGTAATAGGGGAATGGGAGTTTTGGCACAATTAAAATTGTTAAATTTGGGTTGAAATTGTTAAATTTTGGCTGAAATTGTTAAATTTGGGTTGAAATTTTTAAGTTTGGGTAGTTAAAATTTGAAAATTCTTGGAAATTTGTCTGAAATTTGTGTTTTTTTTTTGTTTACATTAACTGTTGTTTGTTTACATTAAGAGTTTTTTGTTTACTTGAAGTGTATGTCTGTCTGTCTGACCGTTGGAATTTGCGTGTGGAATATTTTGTGCGAATGGGTTAAGGTGTTCATAGTTTGAAGGTTTTTATATGTGTATTGCCAACGGGGAAAATCATGAAAATGGTTTTTCAAATGCCGACGGGAAAATGATTTTTTCTAATGCCGACGGAAAAATGTGAAATTTATTTTTTCTAATGCTAATGTAGGTGCTGCTAGACTGTGGGAATTTAAGTCGGACCGTGATTTGGGTTGGTGGGGTTGCTTCCGTAATATGTAACCAAAGGAACTTGTGGGTGTGTCTGTCTGTCTGTGGGAATTTAAGCGATTCTTTGATTGGAAGGGGGCGGAGTGTAGTTGAGGTAGATCGATTGCGTGTATATATGTGTATATGTATGCACGTGTGTCTGTAGGAGTTTAAGGCTGATCGTGATTTGTGTTGTTGAGATTGATGGTTTGTATGCGTATGTATGTCTGTAATAATTTAAGGCTGATTGTGATTTAATGGGGGGGGGGGGAGTCTGTGTGTATATATGTCTGTAGGAGTTTAAGGCTGCCGTTGATTTGGAGTAAGTGAGGGTGTTGTTGTAATATGTATCCATAAGAATCTGTTTGTATGTAACTATGTATGTCTGTGGAAATTTGAGACTGATTATGATTTCTATTATCAAGACTGATGGATTGTATTTGTATGTATGACCGTGGCAATCTGTGTGTATGTATATCTGTAGGAATTTAAGGATGGCCGTGATTTGTGAGGGTGTTGTTAAAATAATTTGAATTTTTCGTAGATAAATTCTGGTATGTGTATGTGATTTTTCACGCTAGTATTTATATATACGTGGAAATAAATTGTTTTCAATATCGACATTTGGTGCTAAAAAATATTATCATATCATCAGATTTGATGAAAGTATATCGATCTAACGGGAACTTGGTAGAATTAAATGAGAGAATATTTTCATATGGCACCTGGCAACTGCCTTAATCCATAGAAAACCTCTTATTCATTTATTTATACTTTGTTTCCGATAAACACGAGTTTAGTTCAATAAGTAATCAGATTTGAAATATAATAAATAGGGAGAAGATTCCCCAACCCCTATTTCGTGTTGAGCTTGAGCCTAATGATATAAAATTGAAAAAAATGAGACGCACACAATTTATACCTTAAAATACCTGTTATACCGAAAAATATCAGTTGAAGAACCACACAAGCGTACAGTGCCATAATTGTCAAGAATATGGCCATACGAAAACTTTTTGCAATTTACCTACTGTTTGTGTTGTGTGCGGCGAAGTACACGGCATTGCTAGTTGCAATAAAAATAAAATAAAATAAAAATAAAAAATGCAGTAATTGTGGAGGTAATCACACCACTAACTACAGAGGTTGTCCTGTGTACTCTTTCGTAAAGCAGACTATGGTGCAAAAATCTAAATTAGCTCCAGGTCAATCAGCCAACGCTTACTCTGCCACTTTTGCGCAAAATTCCCGTGTATCGTATGCAGATGCTGCTAAGACAAATTCAATTCCCACGCAAAATGTTTCCCCGCCAAATAATTAAAAAAATACTGACGCAAGCTTTAATTTTAATCGCCTTGAAGCTACTATTGACAATCTGGTGCAAACTATAAACAATTTTACACAAATGTGACTAGCATGATGCAAGAAATGCTGCGAATGCAGAAAACTCTGCTTCAAGCATTATTTAACAAGCCATGAACACGTGGGATTCAAAAATATCTTAGTAGTCATTTCACGGAAAATATTACGCTAAGAACACCCCATGATATTGAATCTAGCATTGCCTATATTAATGAAAATATTATACAGGCTGCTGAACATGCCATTACCTCCCATCCGCAGACTGGGTTTAATAAACTTTATTCTGCAGACATTGACCGTCTCGTACGTGAAAAAAGAAGAGCTAGAAGGGAATGGCAACAGCAAAGATCACCCCAAAATAAAATTAGATTTAAAGAGTGCACGTAACGACTCCAAGAGTTGCTTACATCTGAGAAAACTGCATCTCTTAGAAATTATCTTGAAAGTCTCGATGTCACACCAGCATCTAATTACTCCTTGGTGGCGCGCTACTAAAAAGCTCAAAAGACCCGTTGAGTTTAAACCACCTCTGCGCACTTCGACCGGTGATTGGGCAAGAAGCGATACTGAAAAAGGTAAAGTATTTGCTGAGCATTTAAAATCCGTATTTACCCCAAATACATGTACTGGTGTTGATGATTTGCCGAGTGTAGTTGCTTACCCCCTCGACCCTTAAAGTTTAAAATTCGTGATATACATAAACTAATTGCTGAGCTAAACCCAAAGAAAGCTCCAGGTATTGATGGAATTAGTAACAAGATGCTGATGAATCTGCCTCGCACTGCAACTAGAATCTTACTATTTATTTTTAATGCCATATTAGGATTTGCCAAAGTCAAAATAATTCAAAAGCTTGGCAAATATCTTACCAAAGGCCAATAAGTTTACTATCAATAATATCAAACCTTTTCGAAAAGCTGCTCATGACAAAATTGTCCCCAATTCTAGCTGATACTGGGTGCATAGTGGACCATCAATTTCGTTTTAGAAGTCAGCATAGTACCACTGAACAAACGCATAGATTCAAGTTATAAGAAGAATATTTGAAGAAAAAAAGTTTTGTTCTACTCTCTTTATTGATGTCTCTCAGGCATTTGATAAAGTATGGCATGAAGGCCTAATTTTAAAATTTAAAACCTACTAATAAATTTTCTAAAGCTGTTGGAAAGTTATTTTCTATCCTGGAAATTCATTGTTGTGGAAGGAGACTTCATGAGTGTTCCCGAATCTATCTCTGCCAGTGTGCCACAGGGCAGTATACTGGGACGAGTTATGTATTTGATTTATACTTGTGATATGCCTGTTAGCACTAAAATCCATACATCTACTCTTGCCGATGATACAGCCTTCTTTAGAATGCACGAACACCCTCACGAGGCATCCCGATATCTTCAGGAACATATTTTCCAGCTGTAAATATGGTTAAAGTTATGGAGAATCAAATATAAATGAGCAGAAGTGTGCGCAGGTATCATTTACTCTACGAAAAGATACTTGTTCCCCCATTAGAATCAATAATAAAACTGTTCCTCAACGTTGACATGTAAAATACCTTGGTATACACCTTGATCGATGGCGTACATGGAAACAACACATTGATTCTAAGTTAACACAAATGAAACTAAAATTAGCTCAGGTACATTGGCTGATTGGTAGAAATTCAACACTTAGTCTTGATTGCAAACTTTTGATATACAAGTCACTTTTGAAACCTATATGGTGCTACGGAATTCAACTGTGGGGCACTGCTTCAGCTTCCAATGTCGAGAGAATCCAACGAAGGCAAAACGAAATTTTACGTATGATAACTTCGGCTCCATGGTGCATCAAAAATTCAAATATACATCGTGATTTGAATATGCCTCTAGTGATTGAAGAAATTGCAAAATACGCAGGCAAATATTTAACAAAACTCGAATCACATCCTAATCCGCTTGCTCGTAATATTTTGAACTTTACTGGACACATGCGCCTAAAAAAGAGGGACATCAACACTCCAGATGGGACTACTTGAAAATACTTTTTTTTTCCTTTTTGATTATCAGTTTTTATATATTATCGACTTTTCTACGCCCAGAGAAAATTCAACTTAAGATCAGTAAAACCTATGTTGAATTAATAAGAAACATTAACGAAAGTATAGTCATATTGAAATTTCTTATTTCAATATGGAAAAAATTAATTTTTAATATTCATTTATTAAGCTCATTAGTTTGTAAGTATCTCAATATACATTTTTTATTATGTAGAAAATTATTGAATTAATGTAACGCGTTGTTATTTTTAAGTTGCAGATTTTCCCTGAGTGTACGATCATGGGAATTTATAGAGTTTCTCTGTCCATAACAAGTTTGTTTATCTTTGGAATGTGCTTTGACTGAACGACGCTTCATTTACTTTCAAGATGTAGATATGTTAGCGTGATTCTTAAGATCTCATAATTACTTGAGCATTGATAAGAAATTCGATATGTGTACATACATATAGTAGACCGCAAAACTGAGGACACACCACCATATAATTAAAGTTTCTTAGATTTTTCATTTTATTTCAAAACCCAAGCAACAAAAAACGACTAAACACACAAGAGCAAAGTATAATTAATAAATTAACTCGAAAAATTATGGCCTTAATTTCGTAAATGTAGAAAAATAAAAAGTTATTACAGAAACATCGTAAGCTCGAGCGCCAAAAGTAAGGACACACCTTATATATTATGGCAATTTACTTAAAAAAATTACAAAATTTATGCAAAATATTACTTTTTAAATACTTGGCTGGTTGCATTTGATTGTGTAAAGCACTCATTTAGTCACTCATTCATTGTTTTTTGCCGTTTGGTCTCTAATTTTAGTCCCATATATCCAAGAAAATCGGTTTCACTTAAGATTTGCTTCCGATTACGCGCTTTCTAGTTTTTTGTTTGTTTAACAAGCTCAAGTGGTCGTTTTGAATAAAATGTGGACTTTGAGGAGTTCTTATTTGCTATACAGTCTCTTGAAAAAGACAAAATTTTCGCAATGTGGGCTGCGGACTCAGAGGCATTGTTCTGTGAAAAGTAGTAATCGCTAAGTAAACAGTCTTTTGATGTGAACTCATACAGATTGTTCTTTAATTTATGTAAATAGACACATTCACATCCATACAAACATAACATCAACATACATACACATAGCGGTCAGTTAATTATTAAAAATATATTTTAACATGTTTCATGGAAAAAAGTTGTTAAAAATTCTTTTGGTTACCTGCTAACAACACACACAAACTGAACTGCTTGAAAATTCACGGGTCTTAATTTGTATATCGGTTAAAAATCAATTATGTAATTACCGCCAATATTAAAAAAGGGTAAATACTACAGCAAAAACAATATTGTTTTGTCTTCTTGTTCGTAAGTACCTTGAAAAGTAAAAAAGTGGGATTATTATATGTCCACTTTTCTTCACCGAACTTAGCAAAACCAGGACTCAAATCGTTACATACGTGATCGTATCGGCAATCGTACGAAAACAAATAAAGTGTTACGTCAATCGTATAAGCTGAATAGGATTTCAGTACGTTCACGTATGTCATAAACCGAAAATGGTGCTTTTACGTGACGACTTGTACGTTCACGGATGTGACGATTTGACCCCAGTACTTGTATAGCGGTTGGCAATCCTGCAGTCAAAGTAACTTTAAAGAGTTGTATAAAAAAATAAACCAAATTATCAGCCAATAGAAGCGCAGTGTGCGTGACGGCACACGTCTACTATTTTTTTGCACTGGCGTAATCTTGTAGTTTATCATTATTGTTGCATACAT
The DNA here is from genome assembly GCA_949987645.1 of Tachina grossa. Lineage (NCBI taxonomy): Eukaryota > Metazoa > Arthropoda > Insecta > Diptera > Tachinidae > Tachina > Tachina grossa. Next base: position 101,173,867 of record OX465274.1, read on the forward strand.
ATTATTATGCTTCTATTTAATGAAAGACGTGTTGTTGACGAAGCGTTGTCAACGACTCTTTTTTATTCTTATGTACCTTAAACTCTAAACCTAAACTTTAAACTTAAGAGAGAGACTGAGAGCGAGCGCCAGCGCTGCATTACTTGGTGCTATCAGTGATGGCACTACACCTCCCCCTTTTTGGAATTAAATTTTATATAAATGTATATTTTTAATGGGATAAAATTTATTATTATTCTTATTATTTTGAATTGAAGTTTAGTTTAATTCTAATAATTTTTTTTTATCATGGTAATAATTATATATAATCTTCTTTTTTCAAAAATTTGTATGTTTTTTTTTGAGTAGTTAACATATACTTATATATTATATGTATTTTAGTTTTTGTTTGTTAATTTTCAATAAATTTGTGAATGTTTAAGTGCTAATTCACACGGTGAAATTTAGGACGTCTAGTTTTCTTAATTCTCTTTTGAAGTTGCTACCAAAAATTCCTTGCATTCATACGATATTTTTTTTTACGTCTAATTTTACTTCTCTTCACCCATATAGCCAAAAAGTTAGAAGAGCAAGAATAAAAAAATACAATAAGATAACAAGAAGAGTAACATTAAAACGTAACAACAATAACAACAAGAGCAATGTAATGAGAAATATGAAAAAACCACGGAAAACAGAAATTGAGTCATTTTTTCTACCCCTCTTTCTTCTCTACACCGTTCGCTAACAAACAAAAACTGACGTCGAAAAATAGACTTCACAAAAGTCTTCGTGTGAATTAGGTGTAAGTATAAGTGAAGGGATAAATCTGTTTTCAATTCTATGCAATGTGTATATATTTTGTTGACTTTTTGTTAAATGTTGGTTGCTTTAAAATTTTCTTGGTTTTTTTTTTCAAATTACAATAAAATTTGATTTATGTACATGAGTTGTTTACAATTTATTTTTGTTTTTTTTTTGCTTTGTTAAGAAAAAAAATTAATGGTATGTATTTAAATATATTTATAAATGAATTAAAAGATTTGCGCTATGCTTATGTGATTAATTAAGTGTTAATCAGTTTATATTTTCGCAATCTGTTTTTGTGTATTTTTTGGGTTTTATTTTGTGAAGTTTTTAAAATGCAATTACCGTAATTATCTGCGCTTATTATCCAAAAAGGTCCGGTATATAAAGATTCTAATTTGTGTCCTGCATTGTTCTCTATTAGAACTAAATCTCCAATTTTCATTTCTGTAATATTTGATTTTTTATCGTACTGTAACTTTTGCCTTATTTTTGATTTTTCAATTAATCCTTTTGCTATTGATTGCGCTGTTTGGAGCCTGAATTTTAATTCCTTTTCATACGCATCTATATTGTAGATAGGATCTATTTCACCTGTTTGTAAAAATGGATACGTTGTTGGTAATTTGCCATGAACTAACTCAAATGGGCAGTAGCCATGTACTGTGGATGGTGTCGTGTTAAAACAATAAGTGAAGTACTTTAACTAATCGTCCCAGTCAACTTTATCTGTGGACAAATAACTTCTAACAAATTCATTAAAAGTGCTATGGGATCGTTCTACAGTTCCTAAAGTTTTTGTATTCTGTTCCTAAATCTGTTAAAATTTTCCTAGGTGGTCCGTATGTTAAAATAAGGTTTTCAAAAATGGCTTTTGCTAGTGTTTGGTCGTTTTTATTTGTTATTGGTACGGATATCAAATATTTTGATAGATCGCAAATTATAGTTACAGCGTATTCGTTTCCATGGTTCGATCGTATAAATGGACCTATTGTGTCGACTATTACGGTATCAAAGGCTTTATTCGGTGTATTTGTTATACTTAGAGATTCTAGATTTTTAGGAAGGGATTTATTTTTCTGACAAAAAGGGCAAGTCCTAACGTATTTGATGACATCTTTCGCCATGTTCTTCCAATAGCAATAATTTCTCAATTTATTTCGTGTTCTCATAACACCTGAATGACCTCCTGTTAAAGGTTCATTGTGGTAAAATTTCAATAATTTTTCCTTTTCATTCCCATTTTTAACAAAATTTATCTTTGGCGTAATCATAATTACTTATGTATCTAGATACTTTTCTGAATTAGTTTTAAAATCTCCGACTGACACGTAGTTGAACAAGTCGTCGTTTAGAGATATTTGGACTCTGCTGACTTTAGAATTTTTAGCTTCAATCTCTAGCTTTGATATCAATTGTTTTAGAAAAATTTTATCATTTAAAATAATATCGTCAATGCCAAATTTACACAATATAACATTTCCTTTCTTTAAACTTACTGTTGGAGTTTTCCTATTTAGTTCGAATTTGATACGTGGTATTTTTCTTGCTTCCCCAAAATTAGTTATTTCAAAAACTTTTGGTTTGCTCACTGGACTTAAATTTTCTTTTCCGATTACGTTATCGTCTAACTTTTCACAGTTTTGTTTTCTTGTGTGACTTCTAGTTGTCACCAAACATACGTTTGCCTCGTTTGTAGCCGTGATGGACTCAATGTCAATTCTGGACAGTGCGTCTGCACCGCAAATATCTGAAGCTCTGATATATTCTATATCAAAATCATATTCCTCTATATCTAATCTCATGCGTGTCAACTTTGAAGAGAGATTTTTCAAGGAAAAAAGGTATGAAAGAGGTTTATGGTCGCTACGCACTATAAATTTTCTGCCATAAACATAGGGTCTAAAATAATTGAGTGCCCAATGTATCGCTGTCAATTCCTGTTCAATTATGGACTTGTGAGACTCTCCTTTTGTAAGCGCGCGTGAAGCGAAGCCGATTGGCATTTCTTTGCCATTCTGCTCCTGACCTAAAATACCGCCACAAGCGATCTTGCTTGCGTCGGTTGTTATATAATTTTTTTTGTCGAAATCCGGATATTTCCATACTTTAGGTCTTAGTAATGCGTTCTTTAAATATTGAAAGGATCTTTCGCATTCTTTAGACCAAATTCTACGTTTTAACGGGTGAGTTGTGTAATATAAAGTGCATACTTCGCAAAATTGGGGACACATTTCCTATAATAATTGCAGAATGGAATGAAACGTTTTGCCTCTTCAGGGCTTTTGGGAGTTGGATACTCCTGAATGATTCTGAATTTCGATTCGTCGGGGAGAATTCCCTGATTGGTACATCTATGTACCAGAAAAACTACTTCTGTACAGAAAAAACTACATTTCTGGGGATGAAGCTTTAAGTTGAATTTTCTACAAGTTTCAAAAACATCGCGAAAGTTATTAATCATGTGCTTTTCAGAACAACCTATAACAATTAAATTGTCCATATACAAAAATGCTTGGTCTAGTTTGAGACCTGCGAAAGCTAACTACATCATTCGTTGAAATGAGTTTGATGTGACTTTTAAGCCATATGGTAAACGTTTAAAGCGGTATGATAATTGCTGCGTTGAGAACGACGTTAAGTCTCTGGATTCTTCTTTAAGTTCAATTTGATGAAATCCTGACATCATGTCAAGGCACGAGAAGTATTTAGCTCTCCCTAGCTGGTCCAGGATATCGTCTATCCTTGGTAACGGATATTTATCTACTGATAACTTTTTATTTACTTGTCTAAAATCAAAAACGAGACGCCATCTTTTGCTGTTATCATTGGGAAGCGATTTCTTCGGTACGAGAAGTAGTCGGCTATTATATTCGGACAAGTATTGTTCAATTAGTTCATCATTTAAAAGTTTGTTTATTTGCTTATCGATTTCCTCTTTCTGAGTCAGTGGGATACGGTAATTTTTGATATAAATCGGTGTTGGATCTTTAACGTGAAGCGTTTACTTATAAAAATTGTTAGCAGTAATTTTCTCCTGTTTAAATGCAAAAATTTCTGTATAGTCTTTACACAGTTCCAATAGTTTATCTGACGCAAATTTAGGAAAATGTTCCTTTAACGTATGAATTACTTCATAGTTTCTTTCTACGTTTGGTTTTGAATTGTAAAAATGTTGTAGTCGCTCAAGCTTTCAAATCGAATTTGTTTATTTATAATTGTTACATTATCGCCTGTAGTGTTTAAAATTTTAATATATGGATTTGTTCCTGAAATGATACAATTTGGTATAAAAATGCTAGATTCTAGCTCCTGATTTGGGATGAAATATGATTCATTGCGGTTTAAGTTAAAAAATTTCCGAAAAGTTTCACAACGTGCTGGTACAATAAACTCATAGGCAGTTTGTACATTGATAATTGGCATGTCAACATTATAAGGCAATTCTTCAGTACGAATTTGTAAGCGGCTGTTTTCGTTACTAAAATTTAAAATACAGTTTTTAGCTTTCAAAAAGTCAAGACCAATAATACCATCACAAAGTATCGGAAAGTTGTCGTCAACTACCGAGAACTTGTGGCTAATTACACCATCTTCGATAAAAATATCACAATGAATGGATCCAATGCTACGGAAAATTCCATCTCCTACGCCTTCTATAGATACTATTTGACCTTTATTTATTCTTGCACTATTCAATCAAAGCCTAATTAAGGAAATATCGGCACCAGTGTCAAGGAGAAAAGTGGATTTTGAAATGCCTGATATGTTTAATTTAATATAACTGCAAAAATTTAAATTCAAACTGAAAATTGTTTCATTTATGAGGTTGCTACATTTAACGTTTTTTATATTTTTAAAATTTTGTAAATTTTGGTATATTTTAGGACCCCTCCCTTCTGGGGGTGTTATTCGTTTTCCGAATGGTGTTCTACCGTGCGTACATTACGGTTATTCGATGTTGAGCTACTTTGATGTGACCTACGATTGTCATAAGTACTGTTGCGGAATCTTGCATTATTGTTGTCTGGGTTTTGATAATTTTAGCTCCGACGTGGATTGTTGCTACGATTATTGGGATTTCTATTAAAATTATTACTGTTCCTATACTGTACCTATTATAATTTGTGTTCCTATACCTGTTGGTTGTGTTATTGCCCTGTGTTCGGACATGATAGATCTGTTGGTTATTTGTACTGTTGTCTGCTACGCTAGTAAATTTGGCTGTTGCTTCTGTAATATTCTCAAATCTCCCTACTTCCATTACAAGCTTAACTTTCTCATTATTTGCATTTTTAGCCATTTATTGTACCGCAATTTGAGTTGGATACTTATTCGCTGTTTCTTGTCCTAAACCATCGGCCAGATGTGCGTTGTTCAAAGCTTTTGTTAACTGCTCCATCTCCTTAGTATAGTCTGATGTGCTTTTATTTAATTGTTTATTATTTAAAATTTTACATGTTATTGCTTTTGCGTTTTCACCTTTAATCGACAATGTAAGCTTGGCTATAATGCTTTCGATTGTTGTTTCTGTAGTTATATAATTCGTTGCACTACCTAATAATTTTGTTTTTATTAACTGGATGGCTACCGCCTCGTGCATTAATAAATCGCTGTAGATTTTCAATATTGCCATCAAAGTCTGGCAGTATTTTGCATGTTAATTCTATAAATTTCAATTGGTCTGCCATTGTAGGAAAAATAGGAAAACTGTCTGATTCCGGGTTATTTTCTAAAGGAATGTACTCTTCTTCACTGTCGTCTTTTTTATTAAAAATAAATGGTTCATCTACCGCTGTTGGAAATTTGGCTTCGATATTCAGTCTCGAAAAAATATTTTCTAGCTTTGACCTAATAGATGAAATAAGTTCTTCTACCTGTTTGCTTTCAATATCGTTAAGAGTATGCCCTAAATTCTTGTACGCCGTTACGATATGATTATGGTGAAGTGCTAACAATTTTAAATGTTTATTCTGCTTGGCTTTAGTCGGTAAGTGTGACTTATTCAGACACTTGTAGGATTTTTATGTATGGTAGCATTAAATGCCAAGTTACAAATCGTTAAATATATATATATATATATATATATATATATATATATATATACATAAATATATATAATTCACACATAGAAATATTTATGAGATGCGATATTTCAGTACGATGCGATGAATATACTGATAGTAAAAATGATTAACATTATTCTGCTGAAGGACAAGTTAGTGTATATGTTGGAACCAAACAAAGCAATCAAAGCGTCTAACAATACAATTGAAAAAGCAAATGTACTTAAGCAAAATCATTTAAAATTCATATGATTGTATTTGGTTGGAGTAATGTTACGTGTTTGCTTTTAAATGCTAGATATATTTTATGAGAAGGAATGAATTATTTTCAAATATTTACAATTTTTATATACCCTTGTACCTGGAAATTGAATTTTAATGGAGTTAATTTATATATTATGTTAATATATGTGTATTTTGCGGAACTAAAAGAATTAACAATTGTATAAATCTGTAAAATATAAGGATACCAGTAGTAGGGAAATGGGGAATAGGATGAAAAAAATCATCTTTTTGGGATGATTTTTATTTTGGGATGATTTTAGAGACGAAAATTTGAGAAGAAAAAATTTTGGGATGATTTTTTTTGTGTAAAATGCAAGTGCATAAGAAAAATTTTTATGCTGTTGAATAGAATTTTTATTTTCATTGCACACTTGATGCGATGAAACATTTTAGGGATGACTTTTGTTTAACGAGCGTTTATTTTTATCTGTCGGTTTGTCTCTTTAATAATAGTTGTGTCTATTTCTCTCTCTTAAATCACTTGAAATCGTCAATAGAAACCTTTTTGTTTTTATAATTATAAACATCGTTTTTAGTTTGAGATATCGGTTGCATATCATTTTACAAATGCTGTTATCTGTACGCTCATAAATTTGCTTTTTTATTGTTGTTGGCTGGAAAGAAGAAAAAGGGAAAAGAGGATTCTTTTGTTTTATTTTGGGATGAAAGTGTAAAAAATTGAAGGAAGAATTTTATTTTAACAAGCCTTGTGTAGTAATTGTACGTTTGTTTGTTGTCCTTAAATGCTATAAATTTGCTTTTTATTGCTGTTGGTAAGAAGAAAAAGGGAAAAGAGGATTCTTTTGTTTTATTTTGAGATGAAAGTATAAAAATTTATGGAATAATTTTGTTTAAGAAGCCTTGTATAGTAATTGTATGTTAGTTTGTGTTTCTTAAATGAGTTTAATGCTGTTTTGCATATAACTATACATAAATATTTTTTACATATGTATGTTTAAGTGAATATGAAGATGCATATTTGAGAACATTTGCATATAATGTAATTATTTGAAATAAATTATTTAAAATATAAGAGGAGGCATTTTTCATTATTATGTAGAAATTAAGTAAGAGTAATTATGAATGTATGAATAAAAATATTAAGAGATCAAAATTATAGTTTCAGAAAACAAAACTCTCCTGATTAAAAATGTGTGCCAAATAAATTGATATAAAACGCAGCTTCGAAAATAATACCATTCATTACCTAATTGCCATCCTTCAGCAGTCCACTATGACTTCAAAAAATATTACAAACATTGAGATTGTTGAGGCTTTTAATAAACTGAAAGCAAAATCATATATATCTGTGAAGGATTTAGAACCATCAAGGCCATATAAAGTGATAATGATGTTTCGTCATAAGACCAAATATGGAAATATAGTTATTGCAGATTTCGAAGATGGAATGCTTTATCTTCCCAAACGCTACAATAGCTTAGAAGACAAAGTAATTGAAGAGGCTGGGGATGAAAAATTTTCTTTAATAAAAAAACTAGAAAAATATTCATACACATTAGAATTGGCTGAGATACTTCCTGACGACAACGAAAAAACTATTAAAGACAATGAAGGCTTCTACATTCCAAACTCACAACCCTTTTTTACTTGGGAAGGAGGCAAAATTCCGAGACTGTATTAAAATATTCTGATTATGTATTTGAAGTAAAAGCCTTATTTGGTAAAACGCAATGTTGTTAAATTTCTTTAAATAAAATACTATTTTAATATTTGTTCAATGAAATTTTTGGTAATGTATGTAATGTGTTTTAAATAACAGGATCTGTGGAAACTGTATATAAGCCACAAAAATTTTAACAAATTTATTAGTCGCCTTTTGTCCTTGCCTTGGAATATATGCAGAATGTCTACAAATCCAATTCGTAAATTTCTAGAGGACTTTGAAGGGCTTATATTTAAGGACCATCTCCAACTTATTGAGGATTACTTAAATGATAAAAACCAAAAAATAGCGCAAATTGAAAATTTAATAAAAAAATATTATTTATTATCAAAAAGATTATAAGCTTATCGTTAATTAAATATAATTATAAAATAAAAAAACAAATATTATTGTAATTGAAGTTGTTTAAATTTATTATAAATAATTTAAGATACATTGCATTTGGGGTACAGTATTCCAATCATCAAGATGATGATCAGCTGGAAAATCAGCTGATGAACAGCAGAAAGTAAACTAACAATAAACTAGCAAGCACTAGTTTGCACTATTATTCTAGTTGTCTCATTATATTGAAATGTATATAAACAATATCAGAGCAAGAGAGATATAATATCCCTTTTTAATATTTAGTTACAATCAAATTGTCAATAAGGTGATGATCCGGTGATTATCAGCTGGTTTTCAGAAGGAAAAATCAGTTGGTTATCAGCTGGCAATAACTAGCGAAAGAAAAACTCAAGCCTTGTTGCTTACAAATAAGAAATGTATGTTTATTCTAAGTTCTACTTTTGAACAAACTAGATAAATTAAGCGAATTAAGTAAAAATGTCATTAATGAATAGAAATGAAAATACTCGCTCAGGAAGAGCACAAATAGAAATAAAAGAAATAATAATCCTGCCGAGATTAGATCTCAACCGACTCCTATTTTTGTATGAGAACACAGATGATGAGTTACTCGACAATATAGTAACTTTAATTGACATGCTGCATGATGGTTATGACAAAATCTTGGATGAAATAGCAGCCCAATGTGAAGCTATTGTCAACATGACATGATTTTCGTAATGCTAAACTTTATATATATATATATATATATATATATATATATATATATATATATATATATATATATATATATATGTATATATATATATATATATATATATATATATATATATCTATATATATAAATTTTATATATTATTATATATGTTAAACTTTATATATTATAAATATATTATACTTTGCAGTTTATATTTTATTGAAATTGCAATTTTTACATTTAGTAACATTGTAAGTATTATAATATGTTGTCATCAGTTGCTTTGCTACTCCTTCCGCTTTCATATTTTTCCTTCGATAGTGCAAGCAGAAGCAAGTGTCCGGCCCACATGTTGTATTATCATCCGACCAAACACAATCTTCATAATGTTCTCCAAATTTACTTTTCTTTCTCTTCAATTTGTTGGCGCACTCTAGTTGATATTGAATATTAATGAGTTTGTTTTTATCTTCATCCGAAACAATATGGGAACATCTTTTCAAGAAATCATATATTTTTTTTAGCACCATTCTTATAATCGATTATGACCAAGTACTTGCACAAAGTATTTGTGAATAAGCATTAACATTTAAAGTTTGGTACTTATACTTTTTAACCTACTACATATGAGCTACCATTACATAAGTAGACATACAATTACTTACTTGCTTTCATTATTCTTGTATACATAATGAAAAGATATCAAATATTTTAATTTTTTTATTTTATTTTATTTTAATTATTTTAATATAATTAATACTAACTATAAAATATAGAAAATTAGTATGGTTACAATAGTTTTCGTACTGCGTTTTTAAGAGGAATATATTCAAACATTTTATCATGTAGTTACAATAAGTCGTCTTTTCGATGCATCGAATAAAAACATCGATGTATCGATTAACATCGTATGACACGATACATCGGCATTTATTCGATGTATCACAACCAAAACATCGATGTTTACGATGCATCGATTAACATCGAGCAGCTCTAGAATGAATACAAATGCTGTTGCATTATCTAAGATTGTAGTGAATAGTGATACACTGAAAGCAATGATACCCACGTAAATCAATGACGGACCGAAAGGAATCCTTGCAGTGACGAGGAGTATGAATAAGGAACTAGGAACACAGAACAATTACGAAGCTACAATCGGTGAATCCCATAGGAGTAAGAACAATGGATTTATGTGGGAAAGTACTTCAATAGCAGATATAAAAGGAATGAAAAAACTAAGATTTCAGATAGACTGTAATATAGAGAACCCTTTGAGTAGAATGGATAGCACAGAGATAGTAGTAAGATGTAGTGATAATCTAATGAGCACACAGATGTCTTTGGAGAAACTATCATCCCAAATGCTATCACTGGGTGTAAAAGAACTCGCTTTAAGAGATAATGATGAAATATTTAAAGTAGTCTACCATGAACAATTCAGGGATATATTTAATAATATAAAAAGAAAAAATGAGGAAAACTTAATAATTTTAATAAAGGGTGTTTTTTATTGAGGTATAGAACTTTAAGTTGGCATCACTTTTTTAACTGGCGGCCATTTTGTCAGCTGTCAAGTGATTAATATTTAGTTTGGTTTGCCATTTCATCATGAACAGGTTGACAAAAGAACAACGCTTGCAAATCGTGCAAATTTATTTCGAAAATAATGGTTCAGTTCGCGAAGTTTACCGCAAGCTCCGTCCATTTTATAGTCGACATAATCGCCCATCAGAGCAATTAATTCGGTTAACCATGGATCGTTTTCGCACTACGTTTACTCTATGTGATAATACGCATCCGCAGAGACGTCGAACAGTGCGCACCGAAGAAACAATTGCCGCTGTAGAGCAAAGTGTTGAAAAGGACCCGAATGAATCGATTCGCCACCGTGCACAGCAATTGGAGCCGACTAACCGACTATTTTGTTCCCGAATTGGATGGCATGAATGTGGATGAGTTGTGGTTCCAACAAGACGGCGCTACATGCCACACAGCGCACGTCACAATCGATTTATTGAAGGAAACATTCGATGAGCGCATAATTTCGCGGAATGGACCTGTCAATTGGCCACCAAGATCGTGTGATTTGACACCATTGGATTATTTTCTTTGGGGATATGTGAAGTCGCTCGTCTACGCCAACAAACCAGAAACGTTAGGGGACTTGGAAGCCAACATTCGTGGCGTTATTGCCAAAATACGGCCCCATATGCTCGAAAAAGTGGTTGAAAATTGGACCTGTAGAATTGGCTTTATTCGAGCCGGCCGCGGCGGCCACATGCCCGAAATCATATTTAGACATTAATGGCATAAAATTATCCTTCCAATAAAGCCAAATTGATGGACATTAAAACGATTTTCTTGTGTTTTATTTCAATTCGAAATTCTGTACCTCTTAAAAAAACACCCTATATATAGAGAACAGAAACGAATATTGGACAAAGATGTGCAAAATAAACTTATTGCAGAATAAAACGACTCAGTCTTAGGAGGACATTTGTGTATAAAGAAGACTACTTTAAAACTCAAACAACAATATATCTGGAAAAACATGAATAGAATGGTGAAAAACTACATATTAGACTACCACGATTGTAAATTAAATAAGCAACTAGACATACCAAAGAAAAACTTACCGTAACAGATACACCAAGTACCAGTTTTAAAGTCGTATCTATAGACACAGTAGGTCCACTACGATTTTTAAATGGGTTCAGGTACATAATAACTATGCAATGTGACCTATCAAAATATATTATAACATGCCCAATAGAAACAAAAGATGCCAAAACTGTTGCAAAAGTTTTAGTTGAAAATTTAATTCTAGTATACAGACATTTTAATATCCTTAAGTCGGATAAAGGAACTGAATTTACAAACAAATTAATGTCAGAAGTATTTAATTTACTAAAAATAAAACAAATTTTCAGTACACCATATCACCATGAAACCCTTGGTTCTATTGAAAGAAATCACAGGGTACTAAATGAATATCTTCTTAGCTTTTGTAAAAATGATGAATGGGACTATTAGATCCCATATTTTTGTTTCGCGTATAATACAACACCACATGTCGACATGGACTATACACCATACGAATTGATTTTCGGAAGATTACAAAACCTACCTAATGATGAAATTTTACACAATACTCCTATTTATAACATGGACAACTATGTAAATGAATTAATACTACGATTAAAATTTTCTTTACAGAAAGCCAAAGAAATATTTGAATTAGCTGAAAATAAACATGTTGAAAAATTCACAGAGAGCAATCCTTTAAATTTAGAAGTAGGAAATATGGTTTTTATTAAAAACTTCAACAGAAGAAAAAAATAGTCCACCATACCATGGCCTCTACAAAATTCTGAAAGTAAACTCTGTATTATATTTAAGAGGCAAGCTAAAAGATCATAATTCAAAATAATAATTTAAAAAAATATTAAACAGGAATTAGTATTTATATTTATACAAACAAGAAGAAAAACATATAAATACTGTAATTAGCTATTTATGTGCATATTTATATATACAAACAAAACAAAAAGAAAAAAAACCCTAAACAAAACGAAAAAACAAAAAATTTAATAATAAAAAAATTTATAAATTTTTCTTTGGGGTAAGGCTGTAGTGTATTTCATTTTATAATTGAATTTGTATCATTAATTTTACATTGCACTGTATGCTTACATACGTAACAGTTATTATGTATTTTATTCACATACATTAATGTACCCTATATTTAAGGCTATTACATTAATTATGTATTGCACTGTACTTGTGCATGAACATACTCTCATGTATACATACCCAGCAAAAAATTTCAAAAAAGGTTATCGAGTTTGGAATTAAGCATTTTTGGCGGAAGCTCTTCCCTACTGGATTACCAACTTAATGATTTTAACAAGGCGTGACACTAAAATAATCGATTCTTGAGAAGTACTTACTTTTTTTATATGTCAACATATTCACGTAATCTATTAAATCTAAAATAATCATTCTCCTTATTTAGCAACTTGTACATAATTTTTTTAAATTTTAATGTAATGTGTGTAATGAAAATTGGCAATCAGAAAAGTAAGTCATTATATGGCAAGTACTTCGATGGTAATGTGTATTTTTTTGCTGGGTATGTACACAACGTACGGTACTTTACTCAATTCATTTTTTATTTACACTATGCTACGAAACCACTCATTTATTTTTGTGACTCTTTGCTTTTACCTTTTTCATTCTTAGCAACGCAATGTATTGCATACATATATACATAAACACAATACATACCCTTATTCTTAATATTGTTCTCTTGTTTTGAGTTTATTTTTGATGTGTAAACACCTATACCATAGTCCACCATCCTATTGCCCTGAGGGCTCTGCTAGCATTCTGCTTTGCATACGTACACAGCACAACTACTAACAAAAACCTAAAGCAAGAGCATAAAACACACAAAAAGAGCAGATTTCTGTCGCATTTTTTATGAAAAAATACACCGAGAATATGCAAATACCACCAAAAGGATTTAATTTCTTTTTTCTATATTACTTATGTAAATAAATTATCTAATTTAAATTTTTTTATAACAATACTTTTTATTGCTATAAAAAATAGACAAAATATGTGGAATATAGAGTTAAAAAATAAGTTTTTATTTGGCTTAAGTATTTTTGTAGATGCTGAGTGTCGAGTATGTATCCAGAAATTGAAAAAAACTAGAACATACAGTCTTAGGCACCACTACATATAAACGTTCATTCATATAAAATTAACCTATAAAAATATTTTTCATATACCCAATTAAACATTTACAAGAGCGATTTTTTTTACTGGAATAGCACTAAACATGTATTAGTTCTGTTCTGCTTTTAAGAATTTTCTCTTCTTGGTGACCATTGATCTATGTATACGCTAAGGGGTAAAAATCTTTTTCACAATACAATCACAAATTTTGAGTAAGATGCACACCGCGTTATCAAATCGGTGTGAACTATGCATGAGAGTATTAGTGTAATCATACGGACAACAAGAAGTACAGAGAAACTTAACAATTGGACAGAGTATGTAGAACCTTGGCCGCTACAACAACAAATACATGAGAATTAAAAATTAAAGGGTGTTCCAAAACGAGCAACGAAAAATATTAAAATCCCATGTAATATACATACAATTGTATGTACATATGTATATTGACACTTGAAATTTGTAAAATTAGTGTATTTTGATGTGTAAACATCTATACGCTAGGGGGTAAAATTCTTTTTCACAATACAATCACAAAATTTTGCTGAGATTCACACCGCGTTGTCAGATCGTTGTGAGCTACATATGTATGAGCGTATTAGTGTTTGAAAGAAGCAATACCAAACAGAGAAACAAGTCGACCGGCTCGAAGCCGCCGGTTATTTTTCTGTATATCAATCCGCCGCCGATTATATCGGCCCGCATCGACTCAAAATTAGCCGAAATTTTATCTGCTCAAAGACAAATTTCCGAGAAAAAATTTTTAAAATCAATTTTCAGTTTAAATTTTTATTTTCTCTTTAAATTTTCATATGCTTATTTGCGCCGCCGAAAATTCTCTCGGCGTGCCGCCGAAAATTGCTTTGAACAACTGGATGAAAAAAACACATAGTGTATTTGTTTTTCTTCCTATTAGTTCCGAAGATCCCAACTGAATTATATCTTTAGACAAACAGGAATGAATTATTATTATTATTATTTGATTATCATTTTTTATTTTATCAGCTTCATATGTAGTTCACAAACTAGACAAATTGGACCACGCGGCGTTTTCAAGTTATATTTTATAATTCTTTACACTAAACTAAAAGTCTTTTTCGTCTTCGCGAATGTAATTCATACCAAGGCATATCAAACTATGTGAGAAGCACAGAGTTGCCACAGTGTTTTTTCTAATGCATGCACCTGTAGTAAATGTGCCTTGATTCATATATAGCGTCTATACCTGATAAAAATTTATCATAACAACTAACTAAACGTCGGTAGAGCCGTTGTCAAATTTTTGTTAATGCCAGCACACATGCGAAGACGTTGTGGTTTTTGATGTGTAAACATCTATACGCTAGGGGGTAAAAATCTTTTTCACAATACAATCACAAATTTTGAGTGAGATGCAAACCGCGTTGTCAAATCGGTGTAAGCTATATATGAGTGTATTAGTATTTGAAAGAAGCAATACAAACTTATTTAAAATATTGTAAATACATAGGAATTTGCTGGTTTTTGTTTGTTTCATTTAACTTTATAATTGCTTTATTAGGGTTCCGTACACCAAAGGTGAAAATGAACCGTAAGGGCTACGGACTTGAAATTTGGACACAGTGTGTAGACATTTGGCCACCACAACAACAAATACATGAAAATTAAAAAAAAAGGGTGTTCCAAAACGAGCAACGAACAATGTTAAAATCCCATGTAATATACATACAATTGTATGTACATATATACACTTGAAATTTTAAAAGTTAGTGTATTTTTATACAGACTACAACAATTAGCACTAAATTTAAAAAATTTAAATCAATGGGTGTTCCATCAGTTAATGCAATTTTGACTTTGTAATTTTGACGACTTCCTGTATCTTGGAAACCGTAAGAGCAAAACTCTTGAAATTTTCAAAAACGGTAAAACTAAAAAAATCAAAAAAATATAAAATCGTCAAATCTAAAAAAATCGCCAAAAACAAAAAAAAAATCGCCAAAACGAAAAAAAGCACCAAATTAAAAAAAATTTAATGAAAAAAACCCTTAAGCAAAAAAAATTGCCAAAATGAAAAAATCGCCAGAGTGAAAGAAATCGCCAAAATGAAAAAACCCAAAAACAGAAAAAAATCGCCAAAATAAAAAAAAACTGTCAAAATTAAAAAAATTGCGAAAATTAAAAAAACCAAAAAGAGAAAAAAATAAACGCCACAACGAGAAAAAAGCGATAAGACTGAGAAAATCGTTTAAACTGAAAAAACTTAAAAAAGGAAGAAAGCTAAATCAAAATAATGCTCAAAACCGAATGTGCGCGATTCAAAATCGCGCTTTACTTAATTTATTGTAATTGCAATGCGTACACAACAACAAGAACAGCAACAACTATACGATGAACAACAGGAATTAAAAAACAAAAGTAAAGACATTTACCATAGATGAGCACTGCAGTACCACTAAAGTTTCAGTAAAAATAATAAAAAAATTTTAACAAGTGATTACTAAAATTTATTTCTACAATTTTTATAAATTGCCTAAATGATTTCTTATATGATGAGGTGCATTAAATTTTCAGTAATCAGTAATGCCCGTATTCATAATGAAATTCTACCAAGTGGCTAAATGTTTTTCATACAAAAGTTTCAAAATTTGAATGAAAAAACTTTGACACTTGCTACAATTTCATTATGATTACGGGCCTACGATTTTACTGGTAATGCAAATTAATTTACTGCATTTTTTTAGTAATCAGTAAATCTACTGCTTACTGCAATTTTTGATGCAGTACATACACATATACTGCAGTGTGCCCATTTACTAACCAAATAATTTTAATAAACCAAAAACCAACAAATTCCTATGAATTTACAATATTGAAAGTTTTGATACTTTTAATTAATTAATTAAAAAAAATATACTAAAAGCATAAGTACTTCCAACTTAAAAAAAAAATTTCATTACTAGATGTTTACGCATCTCCTCTGTGATCGGACCCAGATTGTTTTTTTTTATACAGACTACAACAATTCACACAACAATTTTAAAAAATTTAATGCAATTTTGACTATACAATTTTGACAACTTGCTATAACTTGGAAACCGTAAGAGGCAAACACTTGAAATTTTCAAAAACGGTCAAACGAAAAAAATCCGAAAATCGCCAAACCAAAAAAAAAAAAAAAAAATAATCGCCAAAAACCAAAAAAAATCGCTAGAACGAAAAAAAAGCACTTAATTAAAAAAAAATCTAACACTAAAATAAATCGGCAAACTCGAAAAATTTGGAAAAATGAAAAAATCGCCAAAATGACAAAAAAAAAACGCCAAAAACCGAAAAAAATCGCCAAAACGCGAAAAAGGCGCCAAAACTAAAAAAAAAATTTGCTAAATGGAAAAAAGAATCTTCAAAATGGAAAAAATCGCCAACATGAAAAAGAAATCGCCAAAATGGAAAAAACCCCAAAAGCAAAAAAAATCGACAAAACAGGGAAAAAAGTGCCAAAACTTAAAAAACGTCAAAAACCGAAAAAATGCAAAAAAAGAAAAAAAAAACCAAAACTATATGTTATATGGGCTAAAGTTCGTATTGAATTACATATCTAGTGTCCGCACGAACCCTTCGTGCGCGGGTCAAAGTCGCACTTCACTGAATTTATTACTAATTGTCGTATTATCATGTTATCGTAGGCAAATAAAAACAAATAAATAAAATGAATACAAAAACATTTAATTTTAATAACTTTTAAAAAGATTTTTTGCACTTTTAATAAAATATTTACTAAAACAAAGCAAAATAAGTAAACCAAAAACCAGCGTTGTCAACTTTTAAATTTCAAAAAGCACTGAAACCAGGAAAAAACGCGTAATTTAAGTAAAAAAGCACTAAATTAAAATTTTTTTGATCAGAAATAATTTTTAGTCAGGCTTAAGTTCAGTAATTTCAATTCTTTTTATGGAATGAAATATTTTTTTTATATTAATTAATATGAGTTTCTAAAGAAGAGAAGAAAAATTAAATTATACTTTTAAGCTGGGGGAAATACCGATATTTTTCTGTGAAGCAACGCACTTCATCAGCACCCTAGTCTATCTACTTGGGTAGAGATTGTTATTAACATCAGCTATTTAACGTAAGTTCTAATGAAACGGAATGTGAGAAATGATTGTTGTGTACAATTATTGATTTACCTTTGGTAAATACATATGTAAATATCACTATTTATTTCCCCTGTTTTTCCATATTTTCATTTTTCTATTTAGGTTAGCACGAAGTTATATTACTCTACTCACGTATGTTTTAACTATTCTTGCTTATCTTTTACGATCATCACATTAATTATTTTTACTTATTCGATGTACCGTCGGTACATACATATAAGTATTGTAGTAGTGGATATTATGTTACTTTGTTGTTGCATTCTCCCGTTTATTTAGTTTTCGAACATTAGTGATTGCCAAGTGAACAGCGATTGCCAAGTGAACAGTGATTGCCAAGTGAACATATTTTTGTCACGTGCCCATGATGAATTAAATGAGTAATTTTTAGATTTTAATTGAACTATAGTGAATTTTTTTTTAATTTAATTTTTTAATTTAATTTTTAGATTTTAATTGAACTATAGTGAATTTTTAATCAGAAATAATTTTTAGTCAGGCCCAAGTTCAGTAATTTCAATTCTTTATTGAATGAAATATTTTTATTAATTAATATGAGTTTCTAAAGAAGAGAAGAAAAATTTAACTTAGACTTTATAGCTGGGGGAAAACCGATATTTTTCTGTGCACCCACGCACTTCATCAGCACCCACGTCTATTTACTGGTGTAGATTAAAATTTTAAAGTTTAATTACCCATAACTCCGACAAATAACACCTCCAAATTATTACACACCCCAAATCACTGACAGACTCAAATTTCTACTGTTAGGCAGACAGACAGACAGACATACACTTAATGTAAACAAAAGCTCCTTATGTAAAAAAAATAAGACGGACTTATTGAACCACCCTCGAAAAATATTTAAAGGACTTATTGAACCACCCTCGTAGGTATCAAATTTTACAAATTTTCAAGAATTTAACATTTTTCAAATTCTAATTACCCAAATTTAAAAATTTCAGCCACAATTTAACAATTTTAATTGGCGCCGGATGCCCACTTCACAACTAATATCTCAAGTTTAAAAACATACATTTATACTAAAATATGAATATATACTACTACAAATATTAATGCTTAAGGAAATTACATAATTTCATAATTAAAAGAATGTGTTATTATACATTTATTTTTTTCTTGTATTGAAGCTTAAACATTTCAATTATGATATTTGCTGATGTTGCATGTGGAAAACAGAATAATATACATACATATGTACGTGTACGTGTATATTTTTGTATGGGGCGACAGAAGAATGATGACTCATTCTACTTGTGCCAAACGTAAGCATAATTCTTAATACATGCATACATACATACATACAGACAAAGTTAAAAATATAAATAAACAAGAAGCAAAACTAGAACGACGTCAACTCAAAATTATTTTAAAAATGGGTGCATTTAATTTTTAAGATTTGGTGATTTACGCAAGTTAAAAACGTTTTTAAGCTAATATTCTATTATGAATAGAATTAAGCGAATTTTGCTCAAACAACATTTGAAATGCTGTTTAAAATTCTTATGAATACGGCTTTAAGCATTTAACAAGAGACAATGCAAATGTTATTATAATGTTTAAGTAAGATGAGAAAAATATAAAGTATGTTTATTAGGTTCATGTTGGTAGTAATATGAATTTTTAAAAGTTTTAAGAAATTTGTAGAGTTGTAGTGAGCTTGTAGCTGTAGAATTTATTTCTAACACCAATCTTTAACCCAAATATGTCTATGTATGTATATGTATATGTATATGTATATGTATATGTATATGTATATGTATATGTATATGTATATGTATATGTATATGTATATGTATATGTATATGTATATGTATATGTATATGTATATGTATATGTATATGTATATGTATATGTATATGTATATGTATATGTATATGTATATGTATATGTATATGTATATGTATATGCATATGCATATGTATATGTATATGTATATGTATATGTATATGTATATGTATATGTATATGTATATGTATATGTATATGTATATGTATATGTATATGTATATGTATATGTATATGTATATGTATATGTATATGTATATGTATATGTATATGTATATGTATATGTATATGTATATGTATATGTATATGTATATGTATATGTATATGTATATGTATATGTATATGTATATGTATATGTATATGTATATGTATATGTATATGTATATGTATATGTATATGTATATGTATATGTATATGTATATGTATATGTATATGTATATGTATATGTATATGTATATGTATATGTATATGTATATGTATATGTATATGTATATGTATATGTATATGTATATGTATATGTATATGTATATGTATATGTATATGTATATGTATATGTATATGTATATGTATATGTATATGTATATGTATATGTATATGTATATGTATATGTATATGTATATGTATATGTATATGTATATGTATATGTATATGTATATGTATATGTATATGTATATGTATATGTATATGTATATGTATATGTATATGTATATGTATATGTATATGTATATGTATATGTATATGTATATGTATATGTATATGTATATGTATATGTATATGTATATGTATATGTATATGTATATGTATATGTATATGTATATGTATATGTATATGTATATGTATATGTATATGTATATGTATATGTATATGTATATGTATATGTATATGTATATGTATATGTATATGTATATGTATATGTATATGTATATGTATATGTATATGTATATGTATATGTATATGTATATGTATATGTATATGTATATGTATATGTATATGTATATGTATATGTATATGTATATGTATATGTATATGTATATGTATATGTATATGTATATGTATATGTATATGTATATGTATATGTATATGTATATGTATATGTATATGTATATGTATATGTATATGTATATGTATATGTATATGTATATGTATATGTATATGTATATGTATATGTATATGTATATGTATATGTATATGTATATGTATATGTATATGTATATGTATATGTATATGTATATGTATATGTATATGTATATGTATATGTATATGTATATGTATATGTATATGTATATGTATATGTATATGTATATGTATATGTATATGTATATGTATATGTATATGTATATGTATATGTATATGTATATGTATATGTATATGTATATGTATATGTATATGTATATGTATATGTATATGTATATGTATATGTATATGTATATGTATATGTATATGTATATGTATATGTATATGTATATGTATATGTATATGTATATGTATATGTATATGTATATGTATATGTATATGTATATGTATATGTATATGTATATGTATATGTATATGTATATGTATATGTATATGTATATGTATATGTATATGTATATGTATATGTATATGTATATGTATATGTATATGTATATGTATATGTATATGTATATGTATATGTATATGTATATGTATATGTATATGTATATGTATATGTATATGTATATGTATATGTATATGTATATGTATATGTATATGTATATGTATATGTATATGTATATGTATATGTATATGTATATGTATATGTATATGTATATGTATATGTATATGTATATGTATATGTATATGTATATGTATATGTATATGTATATGTATATGTATATGTATATGTATATGTATATGTATATGTATATGTATATGTATATGTATATGTATATGTATATGTATATGTATATGTATATGTATATGTATATGTATATGTATATGTATATGTATATGTATATGTATATGTATATGTATATGTATATGTATATGTATATGTATATGTATATGTATATGTATATGTATATGTATATGTATATGTATATGTATATGTATATGTATATGTATATGTATATGTATATGTATATGTATATGTATATGTATATGTATATGTATATGTATATGTATATGTATATGTATATGTATATGTATATGTATATGTATATGTATATGTATATGTATATGTATATGTATATGTATATGTATATGTATATGTATATGTATATGTATATGTATATGTATATGTATATGTATATGTATATGTATATGTATATGTATATGTATATGTATATGTATATGTATATGTATATGTATATGTATATGTATATGTATATGTATATGTATATGTATATGTATATGTATATGTATATGTATATGTATATGTATATGTATATGTATATGTATATGTATATGTATATGTATATGTATATGTATATGTATATGTATATGTATATGTATATGTATATGTATATGTATATGTATATGTATATGTATATGTATATGTATATGTATATGTATATGTATATGTATATGTATATGTATATGTATATGTATATGTATATGTATATGTATATGTATATGTATATGTATATGTATATGTATATGTATATGTATATGTATATGTATATGTATATGTATATGTATATGTATATGTATATGTATATGTATATGTATATGTATATGTATATGTATATGTATATGTATATGTATATGTATATGTATATGTATATGTATATGTATATGTATATGTATATGTATATGTATATGTATATGTATATGTATATGTATATGTATATGTATATGTATATGTATATGTATATGTATATGTATATGTATATGTATATGTATATGTATATGTATATGTATATGTATATGTATATGTATATGTATATGTATATGTATATGTATATGTATATGTATATGTATATGTATATGTATATGTATATGTATATGTATATGTATATGTATATGTATATGTATATGTATATGTATATGTATATGTATATGTATATGTATATGTATATGTATATGTATATGTATATGTATATGTATATGTATATGTATATGTATATGTATATGTATATGTATATGTATATGTATATGTATATGTATATGTATATGTATATGTATATGTATATGTATATGTATATGTATATGTATATGTATATGTATATGTATATGTATATGTATATGTATATGTATATGTATATGTATATGTATATGTATATGTATATGTATATGTATATGTATATGTATATGTATATGTATATGTATATGTATATGTATATGTATATGTATATGTATATGTATATGTATATGTATATGTATATGTATATGTATATGTATATGTATATGTATATGTATATGTATATGTATATGTATATGTATATGTATATGTATATGTATATGTATATGTATATGTATATGTATATGTATATGTATATGTATATGTATATGTATATGTATATGTATATGTATATGTATATGTATATGTATATGTATATGTATATGTATATGTATATGTATATGTATATGTATATGTATATGTATATGTATATGTATATGTATATGTATATGTATATGTATATGTATATGTATATGTATATGTATATGTATATGTATATGTATATGTATATGTATATGTATATGTATATGTATATGTATATGTATATGTATATGTATATGTATATGTATATGTATATGTATATGTATATGTATATGTATATGTATATGTATATGTATATGTATATGTATATGTATATGTATATGTATATGTATATGTATATGTATATGTATATGTATATGTATATGTATATGTATATGTATATGTATATGTATATGTATATGTATATGTATATGTATATGTATATGTATATGTATATGTATATGTATATGTATATGTATATGTATATGTATATGTATATGTATATGTATATGTATATGTATATGTACTATGTATATGTATATGTATATGTATATGTATATGTATATGTATATGTATATGTATATGTATATGTATATGTATATGTATATGTATATGTATATGTATATGTATATGTATATGTATATGTATATGTATATGTATATGTATATGTATATGTATATGTATATGTATATGTATATGTATATGTATATGTATATGTATATGTATATGTATATGTATATGTATATGTATATGTATATGTATATGTATATGTATATGTATATGTATATGTATATGTATATGTATATGTATATGTATATGTATATGTATATGTATATGTATATGTATATGTATATGTATATGTATATGTATATGTATATGTATATGTATATGTATATGTATATGTATATGTATATGTATATGTATATGTATATGTATATGTATATGTATATGTATATGTATATGTATATGTATATGTATATGTATATGTATATGTATATGTATATGTATATGTATATGTATATGTATATGTATATGTATATGTATATGTATATGTATATGTATATGTATATGTATATGTATATGTATATGTATATGTATATGTATATGTATATGTATATGTATATGTATATGTATATGTATATGTATATGTATATGTATATGTATATGTATATGTATATGTATATGTATATGTATATGTATATGTATATGTATATGTATATGTATATGTATATGTATATGTATATGTATATGTATATGTATATGTATATGTATATGTATATGTATATGTATATGTATATGTATATGTATATGTATATGTATATGTATATGTATATGTATATGTATATGTATATGTATATGTATATGTATATGTATATGTATATGTATATGTATATGTATATGTATATGTATATGTATATGTATATGTATATGTATATGTATATGTATATGTATATGTATATGTATATGTATATGTATATGTATATGTATATGTATATGTATATGTATATGTATATGTATATGTATATGTATATGTATATGTATATGTATATGTATATGTATATGTATATGTATATGTATATGTATATGTATATGTATATGTATATGTATATGTATATGTATATGTATATGTATATGTATATGTATATGTATATGTATATGTATATGTATATGTATATGTATATGTATATGTATATGTATATGTATATGTATATGTATATGTATATGTATATGTATATGTATATGTATATGTATATGTATATGTATATGTATATGTATATGTATATGTATATGTATATGTATATGTATATGTATATGTATATGTATATGTATATGTATATGTATATGTATATGTATATGTATATGTATATGTATATGTATATGTATATGTATATGTATATGTATATGTATATGTATATGTATATGTATATGTATATGTATATGTATATGTATATGTATATGTATATGTATATGTATATGTATATGTATATGTATATGTATATGTATATGTATATGTATATGTATATGTATATGTATATGTATATGTATATGTATATGTATATGTATATGTATATGTATATGTATATGTATATGTATATGTATATGTATATGTATATGTATATGTATATGTATATGTATATGTATATGTATATGTATATGTATATGTATATGTATATGTATATGTATATGTATATGTATATGTATATGTATATGTATATGTATATGTATATGTATATGTATATGTATATGTATATGTATATGTATATGTATATGTATATGTATATGTATATGTATATGTATATGTATATGTATATGTATATGTATATGTATATGTATATGTATATGTATATGTATATGTATATGTATATGTATATGTATATGTATATGTATATGTATATGTATATGTATATGTATATGTATATGTATATGTATATGTATATGTATATGTATATGTATATGTATATGTATATGTATATGTATATGTATATGTATATGTATATGTATATGTATATGTATATGTATATGTATATGTATATGTATATGTATATGTATATGTATATGTATATGTATATGTATATGTATATGTATATGTATATGTATATGTATATGTATATGTATATGTATATGTATATGTATATGTATATGTATATGTATATGTATATGTATATGTATATGTATATGTATATGTATATGTATATGTATATGTATATGTATATGTATATGTATATGTATATGTATATGTATATGTATATGTATATGTATATGTATATGTATATGTATATGTATATGTATATGTATATGTATATGTATATGTATATGTATATGTATATGTATATGTATATGTATATGTATATGTATATGTATATGTATATGTATATGTATATGTATATGTATATGTATATGTATATGTATATGTATATGTATATGTATATGTATATGTATATGTATATGTATATGTATATGTATATGTATATGTATATGTATATGTATATGTATATGTATATGTATATGTATATGTATATGTATATGTATATGTATATGTATATGTATATGTATATGTATATGTATATGTATATGTATATGTATATGTATATGTATATGTATATGTATATGTATATGTATATGTATATGTATATGTATATGTATATGTATATGTATATGTATATGTATATGTATATGTATATGTATATGTATATGTATATGTATATGTATATGTATATGTATATGTATATGTATATGTATATGTATATGTATATGTATATGTATATGTATATGTATATGTATATGTATATGTATATGTATATGTATATGTATATGTATATGTATATGTATATGTATATGTATATGTATATGTATATGTATATGTATATGTATATGTATATGTATATGTATATGTATATGTATATGTATATGTATATGTATATGTATATGTATATGTATATGTATATGTATATGTATATGTATATGTATATGTATATGTATATGTATATGTATATGTATATGTATATGTATATGTATATGTATATGTATATGTATATGTATATGTATATGTATATGTATATGTATATGTATATGTATATGTATATGTATATGTATATGTATATGTATATGTATATGTATATGTATATGTATATGTATATGTATATGTATATGTATATGTATATGTATATGTATATGTATATGTATATGTATATGTATATGTATATGTATATGTATATGTATATGTATATGTATATGTATATGTATATGTATATGTATATGTATATGTATATGTATATGTATATGTATATGTATATGTATATGTATATGTATATGTATATGTATATGTATATGTATATGTATATGTATATGTATATGTATATGTATATGTATATGTATATGTATATGTATATGTATATGTATATGTATATGTATATGTATATGTATATGTATATGTATATGTATATGTATATGTATATGTATATGTATATGTATATGTATATGTATATGTATATGTATATGTATATGTATATGTATATGTATATGTATATGTATATGTATATGTATATGTATATGTATATGTATATGTATATGTATATGTATATGTATATGTATATGTATATGTATATGTATATGTATATGTATATGTATATGTATATGTATATGTATATGTATATGTATATGTATATGTATATGTATATGTATATGTATATGTATATGTATATGTATATGTATATGTATATGTATATGTATATGTATATGTATATGTATATGTATATGTATATGTATATGTATATGTATATGTATATGTATATGTATATGTATATGTATATGTATATGTATATGTATATGTATATGTATATGTATATGTATATGTATATGTATATGTATATGTATATGTATATGTATATGTATATGTATATGTATATGTATATGTATATGTATATGTATATGTATATGTATATGTATATGTATATGTATATGTATATGTATATGTATATGTATATGTATATGTATATGTATAGTATATGTATATGTATATGTATATGTATATGTATATGTATATGTATATGTATATGTATATGTATATGTATATGTATATGTATATGTATATGTATATGTATATGTATATGTATATGTATATGTATATGTATATGTATATGTATATGTATATGTATATGTATATGTATATGTATATGTATATGTATATGTATATGTATATGTATATGTATATGTATATGTATATGTATATGTATATGTATATGTATATGTATATGTATATGTATATGTATATGTATATGTATATGTATATGTATATGTATATGTATATGTATATGTATATGTATATGTATATGTATATGTATATGTATATGTATATGTATATGTATATGTATATGTATATGTATATGTATATGTATATGTATATGTATATGTATATGTATATGTATATGTATATGTATATGTATATGTATATGTATATGTATATGTATATGTATATGTATATGTATATGTATATGTATATGTATATGTATATGTATATGTATATGTATATGTATATGTATATGTATATGTATATGTATATGTATATGTATATGTATATGTATATGTATATGTATATGTATATGTATATGTATATGTATATGTATATGTATATGTATATGTATATGTATATGTATATGTATATGTATATGTATATGTATATGTATATGTATATGTATATGTATATGTATATGTATATGTATATGTATATGTATATGTATATGTATATGTATATGTATATGTATATGTATATGTATATGTATATGTATATGTATATGTATATGTATATGTATATGTATATGTATATGTATATGTATATGTATATGTATATGTATATGTATATGTATATGTATATGTATATGTATATGTATATGTATATGTATATGTATATGTATATGTATATGTATATGTATATGTATATGTATATGTATATGTATATGTATATGTATATGTATATGTATATGTATATGTATATGTATATGTATATGTATATGTATATGTATATGTATATGTATATGTATATGTATATGTATATGTATATGTATATGTATATGTATATGTATATGTATATGTATATGTATATGTATATGTATATGTATATGTATATGTATATGTATATGTATATGTATATGTATATGTATATGTATATGTATATGTATATGTATATGTATATGTATATGTATATGTATATGTATATGTATATGTATATGTATATGTATATGTATATGTATATGTATATGTATATGTATATGTATATGTATATGTATATGTATATGTATATGTATATGTATATGTATATGTATATGTATATGTATATGTATATGTATATGTATATGTATATGTATATGTATATGTATATGTATATGTATATGTATATGTATATGTATATGTATATGTATATGTATATGTATATGTATATGTATATGTATATGTATATGTATATGTATATGTATATGTATATGTATATGTATATGTATATGTATATGTATATGTATATGTATATGTATATGTATATGTATATGTATATGTATATGTATATGTATATGTATATGTATATGTATATGTATATGTATATGTATATGTATATGTATATGTATATGTATATGTATATGTATATGTATATGTATATGTATATGTATATGTATATGTATATGTATATGTATATGTATATGTATATGTATATGTATATGTATATGTATATGTATATGTATATGTATATGTATATGTATATGTATATGTATATGTATATGTATATGTATATGTATATGTATATGTATATGTATATGTATATGTATATGTATATGTATATGTATATGTATATGTATATGTATATGTATATGTATATGTATATGTATATGTATATGTATATGTATATGTATATGTATATGTATATGTATATGTATATGTATATGTATATGTATATGTATATGTATATGTATATGTATATGTATATGTATATGTATATGTATATGTATATGTATATGTATATGTATATGTATATGTATATGTATATGTATATGTATATGTATATGTATATGTATATGTATATGTATATGTATATGTATATGTATATGTATATGTATATGTATATGTATATGTATATGTATATGTATATGTATATGTATATGTATATGTATATGTATATGTATATGTATATGTATATGTATATGTATATGTATATGTATATGTATATGTATATGTATATGTATATGTATATGTATATGTATATGTATATGTATATGTATATGTATATGTATATGTATATGTATATGTATATGTATATGTATATGTATATGTATATGTATATGTATATGTATATGTATATGTATATGTATATGTATATGTATATGTATATGTATATGTATATGTATATGTATATGTATATGTATATGTATATGTATATGTATATGTATATGTATATGTATATGTATATGTATATGTATATGTATATGTATATGTATATGTATATGTATATGTATATGTATATGTATATGTATATGTATATGTATATGTATATGTATATGTATATGTATATGTATATGTATATGTATATGTATATGTATATGTATATGTATATGTATATGTATATGTATATGTATATGTATATGTATATGTATATGTATATGTATATGTATATGTATATGTATATGTATATGTATATGTATATGTATATGTATATGTATATGTATATGTATATGTATATGTATATGTATATGTATATGTATATGTATATGTATATGTATATGTATATGTATATGTATATGTATATGTATATGTATATGTATATGTATATGTATATGTATATGTATATGTATATGTATATGTATATGTATATGTATATGTATATGTATATGTATATTATATGTATATGTATATGTATATGTATATGTATATGTATATGTATATGTATATGTATATGTATATGTATATGTATATGTATATGTATATGTATATGTATATGTATATGTATATGTATATGTATATGTATATGTATATGTATATGTATATGTATATGTATATGTATATGTATATGTATATGTATATGTATATGTATATGTATATGTATATGTATATGTATATGTATATGTATATGTATATGTATATGTATATGTATATGTATATGTATATGTATATGTATATGTATATGTATATGTATATGTATATGTATATGTATATGTATATGTATATGTATATGTATATGTATATGTATATGTATATGTATATGTATATGTATATGTATATGTATATGTATATGTATATGTATATGTATATGTATATGTATATGTATATGTATATGTATATGTATATGTATATGTATATGTATATGTATATGTATATGTATATGTATATGTATATGTATATGTATATGTATATGTATATGTATATGTATATGTATATGTATATGTATATGTATATGTATATGTATATGTATATGTATATGTATATGTATATGTATATGTATATGTATATGTATATGTATATGTATATGTATATGTATATGTATATGTATATGTATATGTATATGTATATGTATATGTATATGTATATGTATATGTATATGTATATGTATATGTATATGTATATGTATATGTATATGTATATGTATATGTATATGTATATGTATATGTATATGTATATGTATATGTATATGTATATGTATATGTATATGTATATGTATATGTATATGTATATGTATATGTATATGTATATGTATATGTATATGTATATGTATATGTATATGTATATGTATATGTATATGTATATGTATATGTATATGTATATGTATATGTATATGTATATGTATATGTATATGTATATGTATATGTATATGTATATGTATATGTATATGTATATGTATATGTATATGTATATGTATATGTATATGTATATGTATATGTATATGTATATGTATATGTATATGTATATGTATATGTATATGTATATGTATATGTATATGTATATGTATATGTATATGTATATGTATATGTATATGTATATGTATATGTATATGTATATGTATATGTATATGTATATGTATATGTATATGTATATGTATATGTATATGTATATGTATATGTATATGTATATGTATATGTATATGTATATGTATATGTATATGTATATGTATATGTATATGTATATGTATATGTATATGTATATGTATATGTATATGTATATGTATATGTATATGTATATGTATATGTATATGTATATGTATATGTATATGTATATGTATATGTATATGTATATGTATATGTATATGTATATGTATATGTATATGTATATGTATATGTATATGTATATGTATATGTATATGTATATGTATATGTATATGTATATGTATATGTATATGTATATGTATATGTATATGTATATGTATATGTATATGTATATGTATATGTATATGTATATGTATATGTATATGTATATGTATATGTATATGTATATGTATATGTACTATGTATATGTATATGTATATGTATATGTATATGTATATGTATATGTATATGTATATGTATATGTATATGTATATGTATATGTATATGTATATGTATATGTATATGTATATGTATATGTATATGTATATGTATATGTATATGTATATGTATATGTATATGTATATGTATATGTATATGTATATGTATATGTATATGTATATGTATATGTATATGTATATGTATATGTATATGTATATGTATATGTATATGTATATGTATATGTATATGTATATGTATATGTATATGTATATGTATATGTATATGTATATGTATATGTATATGTATATGTATATGTATATGTATATGTATATGTATATGTATATGTATATGTATATGTATATGTATATGTATATGTATATGTATATGTATATGTATATGTATATGTATATGTATATGTATATGTATATGTATATGTATATGTATATGTATTATATGTATATGTATATGTATATGTATATGTATATGTATATGTATATGTATATGTATATGTATATGTATATGTATATGTATATGTATATGTATATGTATATGTATATGTATATGTATATGTATATGTATATGTATATGTATATGTATATGTATATGTATATGTATATGTATATGTATATGTATATGTATATGTATATGTATATGTATATGTATATGTATATGTATATGTATATGTATATGTATATGTATATGTATATGTATATGTATATGTATATGTATATGTATATGTATATGTATATGTATATGTATATGTATATGTATATGTATATGTATATGTATATGTATATGTATATGTATATGTATATGTATATGTATATGTATATGTATATGTATATGTATATGTATATGTATATGTATATGTATATGTATATGTATATGTATATGTATATGTATATGTATATGTATATGTATATGTATATGTATATGTATATGTATATGTATATGTATATGTATATGTATATGTATATGTATATGTATATGTATATGTATATGTATATGTATATGTATATGTATATGTATATGTATATGTATATGTATATGTATATGTATATGTATATGTATATGTATATTATGTATATGTATATGTATATGTATATGTATATGTATATGTATATGTATATGTATATGTATATGTATATGTATATGTATATGTATATGTATATGTATATGTATATGTATATGTATATGTATATGTATATGTATATGTATATGTATATGTATATGTATATGTATATGTATATGTATATGTATATGTATATGTATATGTATATGTATATGTATATGTATATGTATATGTATATGTATATGTATATGTATATGTATATGTATATGTATATGTATATGTATATGTATATGTATATGTATATGTATATGTATATGTATATGTATATGTATATGTATATGTATATGTATATGTATATGTATATGTATATGTATATGTATATGTATATGTATATGTATATGTATATGTATATGTATATGTATATGTATATGTATATGTATATGTATATGTATATGTATATGTATATGTATATGTATATGTATATGTATATGTATATGTATATGTATATGTATATGTATATGTATATGTATATGTATATGTATATGTATATGTATATTTATATGTATATGTATATGTATATGTATATGTATATGTATATGTATATGTAGGCAATAAACTAAAAAAAAATTAAAACCCAAAAATTTTGGCCAGGAGGGCGGGGCTACGCCCATAATGGAAGCTATTTTATTGAAATTCGGCATACATACTGCGTTAGGGCAAGCCTATACATTTTTCACTAAAAAAGTGGGCGTTGACACGCCCATACAACATGAAGAACCGTCACCTAGACTTCATAAGTCAATATACAACGAACATACAATACTTGCCAGGTGCCGAGAATAATGTAGCCGGATTGCTTTCACGCATAAACGTAATTTCAAACGATATGAACTTTGATGGAATCGCGACACAACAACAATCTGATACGGAACTTCAAAGTTTGCTAAGCAATGATAAGATTGAAGCGATTACGCTGACCACGTTGACTATTCCATATTCGAGAAACACTTTGCACTGCAACATTTTTCAGGATCGTATAAGACCTTACGTACCAAAAAGTTTAAGCCGAGTCGTGGTTGGCAAACATCACTCTTTGTCACATCCTGACATTAGAGCAACCAAAGAATTAGTTGCGGACCACTATGTCTGGCCTTCAATGTCAAGGGATGTGGCAGCATACGTGCGAGCATGTTTATCTTGTCAAAAATCGAAAGTTTATCTGCATACGAAGGCACCATTCAGCAATTAAGCATCTGTTGAAGCACGTTTTGAGCATATCAATATCGATATCGTAGGCCCATTGCCAACGTCCAATGGATTTCGATACGGTTTGACATGTATCGGTCGGTTTACAAGATGGCCCGCTGCAATTCCAATGGTCGATATAACAGCTCAAAACGTTGCCACCGCTCTTGTAAATGGTTGGATATGCACTTATGGCATTCCTTTACGTATTTCTACGGACTTGGGACGACAGTTTGAATCTGCGGTGTTTAAAGAATTAATGGAGATGCTGGGAGTCAAACATTTGCGTACGACGCCATACCATCCTCAGTCCAACTGCATCATAGTGGCACCGATCACTAAAAGGTGCGATCAAGTGCTCGGAAACATATAGTTGGAGTTCAGCCTTGCCGATGATATTACTTGGTATGCAGTCCACTATTAAAAGCGATATCGGATTGAGTCCAGCGGAGTTGGTATTTGGTGCACCTCTAAGAATCCCTGGACAGTTTCTTGTTCTCCGAATATATAACACAAACGTTACGGAATTTTCGGAATCACTTCGAAAAGCAATCCTCAGTTTGCCACTGACAAAACCAGAACGTCATGGTGTAACACAAAATGTTGTCCAACCAGCATTAAAAGAGTGCAAATTTGTTTTCGTTAGAGTCGACCGCATTAAAAAACCCTTGGAACCAAGTTACGAGGGACCATTTACAGTTTTATCTAAGCATGAAAAATATTTTACCATTGATATTCACCAGCGTAAAGCTAAAATATCAATTGATTGACTTAAAGCTGCCTATATTTTTAACGATGCGATGAACACAGAAACAAATTCTCAGTGCAACAACGTAAGCCCACAGCACGTTAATAACAATGACTTGAGGCCACGAGAGGAAACCGACGGAAGCGGAGAATACAGTAAAAAACGAACACAAGTAATATCATCACGCCGTCATGTACGTTTCCCTCTTAAGTATCGTTAGCGTGCTAACGATGGTCTACCATCACTCATTCACCCTTATTCTATTTGGCGTCGGCAACATCGTCATCAATTTTAAAACAATATCAATATAACACAACATCAATGCTAACTTTGTATTCCCTAACAGTGTTATGACGACGTTGCCTATTTATCGATAAATACAATACACATATCTAATATTTGAGTCAGCTGGTTCATTTTGTTTACTATTTTTGGTAAAAGTATTTTTGTATAAGTAAAAGCTTTGTAAATAAATTAAAATAAAATGTTTTTCTTTCCTATTGGGACGATGAAAATAAAAAAAAATTAATAGTGAAAATAAGATTTCTCAGACAAAAGTAATGCATTTGCCAGTTACCCACGGAGAAAAGTAAGTGATAAGTAAATAATGGGTAATGTTCATCCTTTTAATATTTTACAAATATTTTAGGATGAACAAAACATCTTTAGGAATGTATTGGATACAATAGAGCCTAACTTTTGAAACAAAAGGGATCAGATCAAGGTTTATTGGAGCTTGGAGCTTCCTCCAAAGGTACTCAAATTTTATCATACAGTAAAGTATACTACTGTATACAAAACACTATTTACCTTACATTTTGCCATCCACCACTAGTTCTAATTGGTGGACCGAGGGAATTTAGTGCAGTCTCATTTTCCCACTGCACCTTGAAATTATTAGGAATACTGCCCCTGCGGAATCCTCTAGCAAAAGAAGGACTTTTCCAACTCTTCCACAAGCTTTTCAAATTGGTTGGGTTTGGTAATTTTAATTTTTTCCATATTATATTTTTCACTTTTTTTAATAACTTTTTTCAAATAAATATGTACATTTTTATATCTATTTATATTTCACGTTTTTACCATTTAAATTATTTTTCAAATTCGTTGAGGCATGCACACAACAGAACACGACATCAAAAACACTGACGACAAAATGAACGGCAACATCAACATCAATGTTTCTTTCAGAATACCAAACATATGCTGACAGTCATCGATAAATGGCAATACTATCTACGGGAATACAGATTTGCTAAACAACATTAAAAACGACGTCGTTATATTGCCGACGCCAAATAGAATAAGGGTGATTATCTCTAGCCGGTGTAGACAGTTTTGCAGAGATAATAAAATCGCCTACCAACATTGTTGGGGTGTGGCTGAATATCGTTTTTTAACTCTCTTCGCTTGGCTTTCGCAGAACATTCGATATTTTTATAATAACATTTTTGTAAATTTTTATTACTCTTAAGCCTGAACATAATAAATAAATTTATTGTGGAAAATTATCCACAGATATGACAGTAGTCAAAACTCAATATGGCGGCCAACAGACGTCATTTTTTAAATACGACAGGTATTTTAAAATCATCCTTAGGTTTCTCTTGTGATTTTTCATTTCGAATGACCATTTAGAATATTTAACGGTTCAAAGTTGGTCGCAGTCGGGTTTTTTATTTTTTTTAATTACTACTTGCTTACTGTGTTTTTTTGCTAACTAACATCCAAACTTAAACGATACAACTTCAAAAGTAAAACGATACGATTTGACTAACGAAGCCATATTTCACAAATGCCACTTCAAGCATTAAAATACTTTCTGGTTTATTCTTTAGTAACAAATCGATTGATTAAGAATCGTCAAAATCGGTCCACGCGTTCGGTTTATATAGTGTCTCAGGCTGACAGCGAACGTGTCAGTTGTTATTGTATTTCTCTTTGCTTGTGTTTGTATGTATGTAAGCCAGAAGTTGAAGTTGGCTACAGAAAAATCTATTTTCTGTAGATTTTTACTTAGCAAACGTTGCCAATACATTTTCAATAAGCATCAGCCTGTTTATTAAACTTACAATTTCACTAACGAACCCAATATTAAGCGAATGATACAAATGTCACGATATCTTTAAAACTACACCTTTTTAAGTTGAAATTGGGAAAATTCAAATTTATTTGAGAGAATACAAATTGATATCGAGACATCTAAATTGATATTTATATCGAGATATCCAAATTGCTATTGAGAAACAACAAATTGATAATGAGAAATCCAAATTGTTATTGAGAGAATTCAAATTGATAATGAGAATTTCAAATTAATATTGAGAAATCCAAATTGATATTGAGAAAATACTAATTGATGGTGCGAAATCCAAATTAATATTTAGAAATTTAAATTGATATTGAGAGAATTCAAATTGATGTTGAGAATTGAAAATTGATATTGAGAGAATTGAAGTTGATAACGAGAAATCCAAATTGATATTGAGAAAATACAAATTGATATTGAAATTTCCAAATTGGTATTGAGAACATACAAATTGATATTGAGAAATCTAAATTGATATTGAGAGAAGACAAATTGACATCGAGATATCCAAATTAATATTGAGAAAAACCAAATTGAAATTGAGAAAATCCAAATTCATATTCATAATTTTTTGTTCAATGTTTTTGGAAGAATGTACGTAACTTAAAACGAAAAGTTTTGAATTATGTAAAATTTGCTATTTATTTTTCGTTCTTTACTATGTATTATGTATGTATGTGAAACATAGTTTTTTTGCAGTACTGCATACTACATACCTAAATATGCTTCTTTTTTACCCGACTGCCATTGAGGGTTGTATTTTTTAGACAGGTGTCCAAACAAAAAACAAAATGGCGAATGTTTCCTGAGAAATAGCAACACGTCAAAAAACTTTTTTATCAAACCTATCAAGTGGAGTATCAAAATAAAGAGAATCAAAAGGCAATTACAAAAGTGTTTATAAGTTTTAACCCGACTGCCATGAAGGGTTGTATTTTAGCGCCTTTCTTGTAAACATTTTTGTAAATTTTTTTTATTACCACTTATCTCCCAAACGGCTGCATGGATTTCAACAAATAGGCATCGTTATATTTGTCTTAAGGCAGAATTACCCGACTGTAAATGTAGAACTGTAAATGTAAATGTGTCAGCTGATCGAATCTGTTGCATGAAAAGCTATGCAAACGCTTACCTGACTTGAAATGGCACGTAAATGTAACGTCTGAACCTGCAGAAAATAGAATTTCATGACGACGTTACGTGACATTTGTAGACAGCGATGGGATGTATGTATATTGAATGAGAGTGTGGCACAATAGCCCTGATTTGGTACTTTTGTTTCTTTTAATAATTTAAGCTTTTGAGTGGTTAATTTGTATACGTACATGGCATATTTAATAAATTTAGTTTTCTAAAAAAATTTTTTTATAAAATATAACCAGAGTTTGCCAATCGTATGTGTTTATTTTTTGTTAATATACATACATACACATATGTATATGTACATATGTATGAATATGTAAAATATATATACATATGTGCGTACAAACATACATTCAAGCGTACAAAAAACTATTTTTATTTAAAAATAATACCAATAACAATAAAAATAGGTACTTATAATCATAATAATTATAATGATAATAAAAATATAAATATTTTTTATAATTATAATACGTTGTAACGTAAATATGTATATACGGGTATGAAGCTTAAATTGTAATTTCACTAAATGTCAAAGTCATTACAATGTTTGTAAGTATAAAATAATGATTTTATACCATATAAATAATTTGGTATTTTTTCCATGCAATCAAAAATAATGTGAAGATGTTGAACTCTCATCAATGTTTCGAACAGCTGTTTTCCATTTTATATGATTTTTTATACTGATAAACACCCAGCAAACAAACAGTCATGTGTATGTACATGTATGTATTTTTGTTAAAAAATATACATATGTATATTGTTTGTAAATAAAACTAAATTATTATGAGTAGGTACGAACATTAATAAGGGTTAATTTCACCAACTCTATTTAAATATCAATTCATATTTAAATGTCGATTTTGATTAATTTTTGTATGGAAAAATTATTTTTAAATATGAATTGATATTTAAATAAGTTGGTGAAATTGGCCCTAAGAAAAGGATAAAACGAGAAAGTAAAGATTTTATTGAGGTGCTACTGCATGCATACACATTCTTCGAAATTAAGGAGCTAAATACTTCGTCTTTCCGATGAAGTTGCTCAAAATCTGTTCTGGTAATGTACAATGACAAATATTACGGTTGAGCATTACAGCTGCTATTAAAATTATTATAATTGAGTTCATTTAAATAAAATAATAATAATAATTTTCAAAACCTCTAAGCGCATTTTCATTCTAAAAGGTGTTATTTCAAAAACTCAATTGGTTTTTTCCAACAGGCTAAATCTTGCCATCAAAAGAAAGTAAATTAAGGTAGCTTCAGCGAAATTATTAAAAAATCTTGGATTAATTAAAACATTACTATTTTATATATTATTTACTTATAAGTTCTAATACATACATGCATACTCGTATATATGTCCGTATATATATGTATGTATGTACATTTCAATCAAAATGAATTTCATGAATTCAAATATTATACATATCACTAGCTTAGAGTGCAAAGGCGCCAACTGCACTTTTTTACAAAATTGAGATTTTAATGCAGAACCAAAGAGATTCAAAAAATACATCGTTAAAAAAAAGTTTGGTAACTTTTTTTTTTCATATGATTTCATGTTGATGCGCAAAGGTGCCATGTACATAGCTGTCAAAAAGCACGCGCTAAGTTCATTAAACAAATGTGATTGTTGCTAAATTGTGCTGGTTGTTCGTTCGTCATCCGTGAAAATTAATTTATTGCTGTTTCTAACATTTATTTTACTCTTATTTTGTGTCACAAATATCAACTGAGAGTGCAAGTTAAACACGCAGATTGGATGAGCAGCCAAAACAAATATCGAAGACAAAGCGGCAAATCATATTATAGAAAAAAGAAAGAAAATAACGTTTGGTGCTATAAAAAAAAAGAAAGATGCAAGAGCAATGAAGCAGCGATCTAAATGTAGAAGTAAAACTGACAAATCAGCCATACAATGCACGCAAATCACTGACGACGAGAGACGTATACTATTTAATAAATTTTGGAGTATGGATATAAAACAAAAGCGAATTTATGTAAATACCTTGATACAAAATACCCCACCAGTTAGACAACCAAAGAGATGTCAAACTTTAAAAATATTACCTAAAAATAGATAACAAAAATATGCGTGTATGCAGAACGTTTTTTTTAAATACACTGGACATTGGTAGACATGCAATGCTGAATATGGTAAAGCGGTCTGTAACCAGTAACAAAAATTCAAATACAAAACCGATGAAAAATTTTGCAAATCAACGAAAATGTTTGAATTCTTTCTTGGATGCTTTGCCAGTTATGGAGTCAAACTATTGTCGAACATCGACACAAAAAAGATATCTTCTACCGGACTGGAATTCAAAACGAATGGTTTACAATTTTTATGTAAACGATTGGTGTCCAAAACATAAAATAAAGCCGTTTTTAATTTCGGTATTTTATGAAGCATTTGAACTAAGAAATTATGGATTATTTTCGCCCAAAAAAGATCAATGCGAAATTTGTGTGCGTCATTCTATGGATAACATTTCGCATGACGAATACGCTCTTCATCAAGAAAGAAAAGAAGAAGCAAGAAATTAAAAGCAAAAGGACAAAGCCAGAGCGTATCGTGCTAACTGTAGATCTGCAAGCGGTTTTGATGGCACCAAAATCGGAAGCAAGCAGCCTATACTATCGTACAAAATTGCAAGTGCACAACTTAGTTTTCTATAATTTGATAAACCATAAAGGTTAGTGCTTTATTTGGAATGAGGTTGAAGGTGGCGTGTCTGCGGAAGAGTTCGTAAGCATTTGGGTATATTTTGTTGAACAAAAAATTATCCCTTTCCTCAGTGATACTGAAATCCCAGAAAAAATTATATTTTACATCGACGGATGCTCATACCAAAACAGAATTGTGACTTTGAGTAATGCTTTATTGAATGCAGTTGTTAAGCATCAAATAACGATAGAACAAAAAATTTTAGAAACTAAACACACGCAAATGGAGGCTTACAGCGTTCACTCACTCATCGAGCGTGCGTTGAAGCATCGGACTATAGACGTACCGGCAGAATATATTGCTATTTGTAAAAATGCTCGAAAGAACCCAGAACCTTATGATGTGGAATATTTGGATCACACTTTTTTCAAAACATTTAGAGACCTTCAATTCGTGAAAAGCATTCGTCCTGGCCGGGAAAAAGGTGATACCAAAGTCACTGATATTCGTGCGATAAGATACACAGCAGAAAAAGAAATGTTTTACAAATTGAGATTGCCAAATTCATGGCAACAACATCCCCAAAGAATAAATAAAACTATTTATACCTTAGATTGGTCTGATTTACCGGAACTTCACAGTGAGAGAAAAAAATTACAACTAGGAAATATGACGATTTGCAATATTTAAAAATGACCTTGCCAAAAGATCACCACAAGTTTTATGACGAATTATCTCACGAGTAACATACATACATACATATGTATATCTTCAATGTAGGCGCTACATATTTTTTATTTTATATAAGTAGCAACGAAGTAGGACTGCAAACATGATTTCATGTGATAAAAACCTAATAAATTATGTTTTTATTATTAAATTTAAGCCACAGCAATGAAGTAAGACTGTATACAATGCAAATATTTTTTTTACAATAAATATTAAATGCTATTGACATTAAAAACACAAATAAAGTCATATTATTTCAGTCAAATAAGAAAAATGTTCATATTATTTTTTTATAGAAAAGGTGCTAAATTTATGCACAAATCAAAAAAGCAAGAGAAAGGGTGTTAAATAACAAAAACTCTTCTAAATCAAAGATACTAATATTTTTTAATTTTTTTACTTGCTGTATATGTATGTAACAAAAATGCAAATAAAATTCCATTAAAAAAAATTTACAAAATATAATGTAGATTTTTTTATACAGTTTTTTGTCTCTCCTGAAAAATTTAAGGAAATGCAGTTGGCGCCTTTGCACTCTAAGCTAGCGA
Source organism: Tachina grossa (assembly GCA_949987645.1). Taxonomy (NCBI): domain Eukaryota; kingdom Metazoa; phylum Arthropoda; class Insecta; order Diptera; family Tachinidae; genus Tachina; species Tachina grossa. The sequence goes on from OX465274.1 coordinate 101,216,103, forward strand.
TATATGAACTTTCGCGTTTGACTTCAAATAACTCGCAATTTAAAATCAAAAATGCGTGTTTGCTGAGCACAATGCAATTAGTATGTATGTATGTGTGTGTGCACAAAGAAGTTTTTTTTGTGTCGAAAACACATGACACGTTTTTAAGTATTCTATAAGCGCTCAAACGTTTACATTTACATTACATTTACCTTACAATTGCGATTTCTACAGTCGGGTAACGGAGCCTTTAAGCACTCAAGTGTTTTTAGACAGGTATTTAAAAAATAAAAACAAAATAGCGGATTTTTCGCGTGAAGTATTACGCCAAAATTTTTTTTACAAACCTATCGAGTGGGGTATCAAAAGAAGAGTTGCCGGGACACTAAAAAGCTTGAAGTAACAAATAAATTTAAAAAATCAAAAACCCGACTCACAAAAACAGCTGAAAAGGAAAAAAACAAGTTCAGTAGTGCAAAACATAGTGACTTTTACAAGATTTCAAGATTCGGTTTTTAATGCTTTCTGACTGTAAAAGTCATTATGTTCCGCAATAAAACTATGTATTAATGAATATCTTATTTTAAAATTGGGGTTTCTCAATATAAATTTGGATTTTCTCAATTTCATTTTGGTGTTTCTCAATATCAATTTGTATCTCTCGATCAGCCTGACCATTTTAGCATTTTTGCAGCTAAATTTAGCTTTTTTTTTGTCGATTTAGCTGCAACATTTTCGTTTTAGCAGTTAGCATTTTCTTTAGCATTTTTCAATTATTTATTTAGCATTTTCTAGCATTTTTTCATAATAAAATCTACATAACTTTTAACAATTTTGGTTATACATAAAAAAGGCTGACTTCCAAAACGTCAACTGCCTTACCTTCCAACAAAGTGTAGTATTCCATAACACAGCAGAATAAAACATTGACAATGCATACCCTTTCAAAACGTCCTTGACAAGTATTAAGAACACCGAAAACAATCAATCAGCGCATCGGTTGCAAAGTTGGTGCTAATGGTTACAATGTTTTGAGACTTTGGATCTGTGCACGTAATAAATACAGTACAAACTTTGTACTTTTTACGCAAAACTGGAATAGAGAAAAGCTATAGAGTATTTTTAAAAAGTTCCTTCGATACTTTTTCGACATTATGTATAGTGAAAAACTGGTATGCAGTTAGCATAACCCAGAAAAAATTACTGCCTCCCAAAAGCGTATTTGTACGGGAGACAATGTTACAGACTCACTTGCTGATGCGCATCAATAAGGCGTTTTTTTTAGATGAGCCAGCTAGAATTAATACCTTTAGTTTCATAAAAGCCATGAATTTTTTGTCTTACTAAAGTGCTTCATAAAAGTAATACTCAGATGCAAAAGTTACTGGTTTGCAAAATTTTTTGTAATAATTTTCTCTTTTGTTAGAGAGCCCCCCTTATGTTATTGCTTTTCAGAAGCATTGTTATCAAGTAATTAATGTATTGCTTCCCTCAGTTGATAATGCTTCCAAATCACATTTTTTTGCTGGAAAGTGACGAATTTACTAGTAACTCAGTTTTAACGAGTTCCACCATACAGTTTGTCATTAAAAATCGGCGCATAATGTAGTTTTCACCCACTATTAAATCCTAGCGTGACTTTTAATCTAATAAAAATATAGGCAAAAATCGTTAAGCGTATGCTTCAAGAAAGAATTTGTAATTTAAAAAAAATCTGTTTCATTCAAAGGAAATAAATATACATAAGGCAATGTAAGCAGAAATTAAATGGAACAAATCTAGTTTAGGGACACCTCCCCAAACTTAAAAAAAAGTATCCCATCCTATAGTAAATTGAAAAATAAGAAAAAAAAATTAAATAAAAATATTGGCGGCGAGGCTTAGTTTCCGAGTTATGGGCCTCTGAAATTCTAGTACAATATTTTGATTATAAGGTGTTTTTCAACGAATATGACAATGCAAATATTTTTTTTACAATAAATATTAAATGCTATTGACATTAAAAACACAAATAAAGTCATATTATTTCAGTCAAATAAGAAAAATGTTCATATTATTTTTTTATAGAAAAGGTGCTAAATGTTATGCACAAATCAAAAAAGCAAGAGAATGGGTGCTAAATGACAAAAACTCTTCTAAATCAAAGATACTAATATTTTTTAATTTTTTTACTTGCTGTATATGTATGTAACAAAAATGCAAATAAAATTCCATTAAAAAAAATTTACAAAATATAATGTAGATTTTTTTATACAGTTTTTTGTCTCTCCTGAAAAATTTAAGGAAATGCAGTTGGCGCCTTTGCACTCTAAGCTAGCGATATATGAACTTTCGCGTTTGACTTCAAATAACTCGCAATTTAAAATCAAAAATGCGTGTTTGCTGAGCACAATGCAATTAGTATGTATGTATGTGTGTGTGCACAAAGAAGTTTTTTTTGTGTCGAAAACACATGACACGTTTTTAAGTATTCTATAAGCGCTCAAACGTTTACATTTACATTACATTTACCTTACAATTGCGATTTCTACAGTCGGGTAACGGAGCCTTTAAGCACTCAAGTGTTTTTAGACAGGTATTTAAAAAATAAAAACAAAATAGCGGATTTTTCGCGTGAAGTATTACGCCAAAATTTTTTTTACAAACCTATCGAGTGGGGTATCAAAAGAAGAGTTGCCGGGACACTAAAAAGCTTGAAGTAACAAATAAATTTAAAAAATCAAAAACCCGACTCACAAAAACAGCTGAAAAGGAAAAAAACAAGTTCAGTAGTGCAAAACATAGTGACTTTTACAAGATTTCAAGATTCGGTTTTTAATGCTTTCTGACTGTAAAAGTCATTATGTTCCGCAATAAAACTATGTATTAATGAATATCTTATTTTAAAATTGGGGTTTCTCAATATAAATTTGGATTTTCTCAATTTCATTTTGGTGTTTCTCAATATCAATTTGTATCTCTCGATCAGCCTGACCATTTTAGCATTTTTGCAGCTAAATTTAGCTTTTTTTTTGTCGATTTAGCTGCAACATTTTCGTTTTAGCAGTTAGCATTTTCTTTAGCATTTTTCAATTATTTATTTAGCATTTTCTAGCATTTTTTCATAATAAAATCTACATAACCTTTAACAATTTTGGTTATACATAAAAAAGGCTGACTTCCAAAACGTCAACTGCCTTACCTTCCAACAAAGTGTAGTATTCCATAACACAGCAGAATAAAACATTGACAATGCATACCCTTTCAAAACGTCCTTGACAAGTATTAAGAACACCGAAAACAATCAATCAGCGCATCGGTTGCAAAGTTGGTGCTAATGGTTACAATGTTTTGAGACTTTGGATCTGTGCACGTAATAAATACAGTACAAACTTTGTACTTTTTACGCAAAACTGGAATAGAGAAAAGCTATAGAGTATTTTTAAAAAGTTCCTTCGATACTTTTTCGACATTATGTATAGTGAAAAACTGGTATGCAGTTAGCATAACCCAGAAAAAATTACTGCCTCCCAAAAGCGTATTTGTACGGGAGACAATGTTACAGACTCACTTGCTGATGCGCATCAATAAGGCGTTTTTTTTAGATGAGCCAGCTAGAATTAATACCTTTAGTTTCATAAAAGCCATGAATTTTTTGTCTTACTAAAGTGCTTCATAAAAGTAATACTCAGATGCAAAAGTTACTGGTTTGCAAAATTTTTTGTAATAATTTTCTCTTTTGTTAGAGAGCCCCCCTTATGTTATTGCTTTTCAGAAGCATTGTTATCAAGTAATTAATGTATTGCTTCCCTCAGTTGATAATGCTTCCAAATCACATTTTTTTGCTGGAAAGTGACGAATTTACTCGTAACTAAGTTTTAACGAGTTCCACCATACAATTTGTCATTAAAAATCGGAGCATAATGTAGTTTTCACCCACTATTAAATCCTAGCGTGATTTTTAATCTAATAAAAATATAGGCAAAAAATCGTTAAGCGTATGCTTCAAGAAAAAATTTGTAATATAAAAAAAATCTGTTTCATTCAAAGGAAATAAATATACGTAAGGCAATGTAAGCAGAAATTAAATGGAACAAATCTAGTTTAGGGACACCTCCCCAAAATTAAAAAAAAAGTATCCCATCCTATAGTAAATTAAAAAATAAGAAAAAAAAATTAAATAAAAATATTGGCGGCGAGGCTTAGTTTCCGAGTTATGGGCCTCTGAAATTCTAGTACAATATTTTGATTAAAAGGTGTTTTTCAACGAATATGACCAATATTGGTATCACAAAATTTTTAAAAAAGTACCGTATCTTATAAAAATTGTAAAATAAGAAGAAAAAATTAAACGAAAAGACTGGCGGCGAGGCGATAATTATGGTGTTTCCCTAGACGGCACAGCCTAGTAAAAATGTTCTGCTGCCCTTCGGCCGGGCTTAAGGATTTTCTCTACCATGGTGTTTCCCGAGACAGTGCAGCCTAGTAAAGATTTTCTGCCTTGCTAAGTTTTCTTGCCTAATATCGTTTTCTGGCATTGCCGGCCTTCGGCCGGGCTTAAGGATTTTCTCCACCATGGTGTTTCCCGAGACGGCGCAGCCTAGTAAAGATTTTCTGTCTTGCAAAGTTTTCTTGCCTAATAACGTTTTTTTGCATTGCCGGCCTTCGGCCGAGCTTAAGGATTTTCTCCACCATGGTGTTTCCCGAGACGGCGCAGCCTAGTAAAGATTTTCTATCTTGCAAAGTTTTCTTGCCTAATAACGTTTTCTTCAATTGCCGGCCTTTGGCCGGGCTTAAGGATTTTCTCCACCATGGTGTTTCCGGAGACGGCGCAGCCTAATAAAGATTTTCTGCCTTGCAAAGCTTTCCTGCTTAATAGCGTTTTCCTGCATGACCGACCAAGAGTCTATTTACCATTTCATGAAATGAATTCTCAAAAGCTTTAAGATGATACCAATATTGGTCATATTCGTTGAAAAACACCTTATAATCAAAATATTGTACTAGAATTTCAGAGGCCCATAACTCGGAAACTAAGCCTCGCCGCCAATATTTTTATTTAATTTTTTTTCTTCTTTTTCAATTTACTATAGGATAGGATACTTTTTTTTTCATTTTCGGGAGGTGTCCCTAAACTGGATTTAAGCCAATTAAATAAAAAAAAGGTGTAGATGGCTGAGCCGATTTTTAGAAATTAAAATTTTTGTTTTTTTTACCTACACAGTAGGTTTTTTTTGTTGTTTAAATAAAAATAGCTGATTTTTATGTACTTTTATCTTTTCACTACGATGGCGTTATTAGTTTTTCCCTAGCAGGTCTACAACTTTTTAACTTGTAATTGAGAAAATACAAATTGATAATGAGAATTACAAATTGATATTGAGAGAATACAAATTGATGTCGAGAAATCTAAATTGAAATTGAGAAAATACTAATTTATATCGAGAAATCCAAGTTGCTATTGAGAAACAATAATTTGATAATGAGAAATACAAATTGATATTGAGAGAATTCAAATTGATAATGAGAATTTCAAATTAATATTGAGAAATCCAAATTGATATTGAGAAAATACGAATTAATAGTGCGAAATCCAAATTAATATTGAGAAATGCAAATTGATATTGAGAGAATTCAAATTGATAATGAGATATCCAAATTGATATTGGGAAAAATCAAATTGATATTGAGAAATAAAAATTGATATTGAGAGAATTGAAATTGATAACGAGAAATCCCAATTGATATTGAGAAAATATAAATTGATATTGAGAATTCCAAATTGTGATTGAGAACATTGAAATTGATATTGAGAATTCCAAATTGGTATTGAGAAAACACAAATTGATATCGAGAGATACAAATTGATATTGAGAAAAACCAAAATGAAATTGAGAAAATCCAAATTTATATTGAGAAACATTTTAAAATAAGATATTAATTAACACATAATTTTATTGCGGAACATAATGACCTTTACAGTCAGAAAGCATTAAAAACCTATGTTTTGCACTACTGAACTTGTTTTTTTTCCTTTTCAACTGTTTTTGTTAGTCGGGTTTTTGATTTTTTAAATTTATTTGTTACTTCAAGCTTTTTAGTGTCCCGGCAACTCTTCTTTTGATACCCCACTTGATAGGTTTGTAAAAAAAATTTTGACGTAATACTTCACGCGAAAAATTCGCTATTTTGTTTTTATTTTTTAAATACCTGTCTAAGAACACTTGAATGCTTAAGACAAATATAACGATGCCTAATTGTTGAAATCCATGCAGCCGTTTGGGAGATAAGTGGTAATAAAAAAAATTTACAAAAATGTTTACAAGAAAGGCGCTAAAATACAACCCTTCATGGCAGTCGGGTTAAAACTTATGAACACTTTTGTAATTGCCTTTTGATTCTCTTTATTTTGATAATCCACTTGATAGGTTTGGTAAAAAAATACAACTCTCAATGGCAGTCGGGTAAAAAAGAAGCATATTTAGGTATGTAGTATGCAGTACTGCAAAAAAACTATGTCTCACATACATAATACATAGTAAAGAACGAAAAATAAATAGCAAATTTTACATAATTCAAAACTTTTCGTTTCAAGTTACGTACATTCTTCCAAAAACATTGAACAAAAAATTCTGAATATGAATTTGGATTTTCTCAATTTCAATTTGGTTTTTCTCAATATTAATTTGGATCTCTCGATGTCAATTTGTCTTCTCTCAATATCAATTTAGATTTCTCAATCATAGGCGTGGCTAGGCCTATATTATTTTGCCTGTAATATTAAAAAATTCTATTTTTTATTTATTTTAAAATTACTCGTGAAAATCACCATTAATTTTTATACAAACTTTTCGAATAATCGCAAAATATGCATACATTTATTAGATAACAAATACCCAAAAAACTATTATGGGTCTTATGCAAAAAAAAACTTAATAAAGCTTTGCCAAGCAATGTTAAGTAAAGTTGTATTCTAAAAAAATTATTGTATAAAAATTCTAAAGTAGGCATCCACGTTTGTTAAGACTACTTTAAGTTGATATTTCCAAAATGTGTATTTTGTACCTCAAATATTTTTACTAATATAGCACATACTGTTTCATGTTACATCTGAAAATGAAGCTAGAAGTGCCTGCTCTTATCTTAAATTTATTATTTCTGTCATGTAATGGGAAACATCACCAAATTATCCAACTGCTTCGAAATACATAGCAAAATCCATAAAAAAATATTAAAATAAATACAATTATACAAAAATGTTTTAGTGATGTACATACAATCAAAACAAATCGAAAAAAGCTGGATATTCAAATACTCGTTTCATTCGAATAAAACAAATTCTGATAATTTTTCACATTTTTTTACTTTTACTTCATGGTTGTGTTTATCTGTTTTCCTATTAAGTCAGAAGCTTATTTTTTTTAAATTAGGTTGCTTTACTTCAAGATAATAAAAATTTATTTAATAAAATAAAAAAATATTTGAATACCCGAATGAAATTGTATTCAATTTTGTACATCATAAGCTGTGAAGTGGTTGTTGAACACGGTGGTGTTACCAGTATTTATTATTAAATCACAAAATATTTAAAGTTGTCTTTTGCATATGATTTTTTAATAAAGCTATGTTAGCCTTAAAGTGCTTATCAACTACTATGAACTTTAAAGCTAAAGTAAAATATTTTTTTGCATAAGGGGGTATAAGTTTACAGCACTTCAAAACATCACAAATAGTAAACTCCATGTGAATTTATAATGCATGTGTGTAGATATGTATGTGTGTATGTAGCTTTCAACAAATTCTTAATAAAATTGTATTAGTGTAGGTAGTTAGTAGCAAGACAAGTTGTTTTAAGGTGTTCTTAAGATTTTCTACTGTCAAATTGTTTGTAACAATAGCCACCAATTTTTATTTAGAGTAAAATTAAAAAATAGCGAAAAATTATGATCTGCAAATACCTTGTATATATTCATATACTATATAAATTATGTATTTTTAAATTTTATTCATTAAAAAAATATATCTTTATTGATCCGTTTTCAAAATACAACTAAACTTATGAAATTAATTTTGTTCTTACAATAACTTAAACTAAATATTAATTTGCATGGTAATCAAAATGACACGCGCTGTTGTTATTTTGCAATATTGGTTACTAAGAATTTATTTACCTGTCTGCAATTTGTGTCAGCGATTTAATTATTGTGAAATAATTTGTAATAGGGGCATTCAACGTTTTCTGCGTTAACACCTCCCTTTTTAATTTCGCGCGTCCCGTTCGATCAAAAATATGGAATATTAGAGATTCTTGTTATGCTAGGTTTTTCAGGCTTTTTGGTGTCCGACAATTCTGGCATGGATGTATGTACCGATGCGATTGCTTCTAGCGTTGTTGGAATAAGGATTGTTTTACTTCTTCTTTTTAGTATCTTTGTTTTGACCAACAGAATAACCATGGATATTATCGTCATTAGAGAGAGACTGAGATTAACTGCAAATCCGTTTTTTGTTTTTGTCATCCAGAAGATCTATTGCTTCGGTGTTATTTGCTCGTAATTCTTTCACCATTTCCAATGATAAAGTTTCTTCTATATTTTGGTGCAAATACTTAGTTTGTAAAATAGCTGGTAACGGTTGTAATCGTATTGTTTCAAAAAAATCATAGGTTTTGTTGGCTATCGTCACAGATGTATTGCAGAACTGTATCACATAGGTTCCCGTAAGATTCTGTGGTTCATTATCGACAAGAATTGTTCCATTGAATTGGTTGAGAAGAATCGTTCCTGGTGCAATTTCTTCAAGAGTGGGGATGCTTCGATTGTCTATTAAGGTGCATTTTGCTACTTTACGTTTAATTAAGTTCGCTAGACACATATCGCTTTCAATATCATCCAAATTATTTATATTGCATATTGTTATATTATTATAATCCTTGCATTCATTTTTCATACCATACATTACATTATCGCATATGAGAATATTTCGATATTTTATTTTGTTTACATATTTTCCGAACTTAATTGGTCTTACTAACATTTTATTACATGAATTTAGATGTGTGATAGGTATGCTTAATATATAAATGATAGAATCATGATTAGACGCTATTTTTATTTCAGAAAATTCAAATGCTTGTTCCAGGTTTATAAAAGGTATGGAATCTGTATTTATTATTTGCTTTACGATATCAATTTCTCCAGCTGTTAATAAGAAGGAATTAACTACACCTGCTTTTGCCCAATGCATGGCATGTTGAATGTTAGTCAATTCTTCCTTAACACTGTCTAGTTTATATTTTAGTACTGTTATTAGTTGTTCTTTTAAATTTTCACTTTTATTATAATTATTCTTATGATTAAATGTTTCAATTATACTATTTGTTATGTGGGTTAGTTCATTAATTTTTTCCAATGTTACTTTATTAATAACAACTTGTTTGTTGTTATTTCTTAGTACTTTATTTGTCTTTTTAGTTAGTATTTCGAAATCTTCATGATCAGGACTTCCTGCAATCCACTTCCAAGCAGAACCTATAAAATCTAGGGATCTTTTTGACCTTGGTTTTAGTCTGTCCAGATATGATTGAAGTTCTGTAACTTCATGATTTAAAAAGGGTTGCAGAGGGTGAGAAGAGCTAATGTCATGGTTTAATGTTTCTTGCAGTTTATTTATTAAGTTCTGATATACGTTTGTGTCGATGACGTGGATTAATTTAAATGTACCAGTCTGTAATTTTGCTAGTCCTGAGTTCCATGTTACTATTTGTGAGTTGGAATAGTCCAAAATCTTTACCTCGGCCGAAACCAGTGTTAGAAATGACCTGAAAATTAAAGCTTTTTTAGTTCTTGATATTATTTTTGTGTACTATTTTTCCTGATTCTGTTAAGACTGTTGTGTTTCTATTTTCTTTAACTGTTTCCTTTCGGTATGTTCTGCTAAGTTTCGTTCCTAATCTTTTATTTTCTTTTACATAAATGGTTTCTCCAGGTTCATAAGTCTTGGGTACTATTTTTTTTTGTTATGGTAATTCATGTCTTCTAACTGTTTCTCTTGAAGTCTCTTGATAGTACCTAGTTTAAACTTTTCTATTTCTTGCGGATTGGTACTTACTCTACCCAAAAAAAATAATTCTATTGGCTTTTTTTTATGGTTGAATGTACGGAATTATTGTATTCATAGACTGCTCTATGCAATAGTTCTGAAAATGTTTTGTGTAAGTTTTCGGTTTTTAAACAACGCATTAATTCTGCGATTGTGGAATGGAACCTTTCTATTTGTCCATTTACACTACTACTATATGGTGGAATCTTAAATACCTTTATATTATATTCATTTTCTAGCATAAAAACAATAGTTGTAGAATTGAAGGATTTTTCGTTATCCACAACGATTGTTTCTGGTATACCAAAGGAAAGTACGAGTTCTCTTAGAGGTTCCTTAACATCCTCAATGGCTCTGGACTTCAATATTCTTGTTTGCGCAAATTTGGAAAATTTATCTATAGCAGTTAATATTGCTTTTTTTCTGTGATGAAAATATCTATGTGTATGATCTGGCCAGGATATGTTGGTATTGGTGTCTCTTGGAGGGCGATTTTATTAGGGTGCCTATCGTATTTATTTTCTTTACACACTTTACATAAATTAGTGATCTTTTTTATCTTAGAATGCATTTGGGGAAAATAAAATTTGGTTATAAGTTGTGTTCTATTTTCTCTGCTATTTCTGTGTGCCCTATTGTGTTCTTTTATTATTTCACTTTCCTGTTCTTCTTCATTCTTTAAATCTGTTACCATGGTTCGAGTATATTTTGCTCTATATTGTGTAAAATTATCTCTATAAATCTCCTGCAATTTTCCTAAGATGTCATCAGAAGTTTTTATACAATTTGTCACAGAGGGATTTAAGTATTTTTTTAAGAGTTGAATTAGAAAATCTTCTGTAATATTGGGTTCATTTATGGTATGCCTATGAAAAGTGGGGAATACGATTTCAAAACTGTAAGCTGATTGTATTTCTTCATTGGAAATTATTATTTGATTTTTAAAAGCATTGAGCGGTGCGTCTGTAAATTGTATAAGATTATGAGATGAGCTTTCGTCGCTATGTTGAGTGGCAGTTAATGTATTTATTTGAGAGTTTTCCTGCGAAGGTCTTGACAAAGCGTCGGCGACAACATTAGTACTACCTGGTTTATAATGCAACTCATAGTTATAATCTTCAAGAAATGCTTTCCATCTTTTCAATTTGAAATTAGAATTTTTACAATTTAAGGCATATGTGAGTGGAAGGTGATCAGTATAAATTTTTAATTTTGGAGACCCATATAAATAGTTTCGGAGCGACTTTAATGACCATACGATTGCGAGCATTTCTTTTTCGTTAGTAGCGTATTGCTCCTCTGCTCTGCTAAGTTTTCTAGACAGAAATACAATTGGCCTATTGTCTTGTGATAGAACGGCTCCGAGAGCATAATTTGAAGCATCTGTCGTTAGACAAAACTCTTTATTGAAATTTGGGTATGCCAACATTACATCCTCGGAAGTTAGTGCTGTTTTTAGTTTACTAAAGGCATCTATAGCGTCTTGTCCCAGTTCTATTGGTATTTTTTTGGAGGTGTGCTTAGACGAACGTCCTGCCTCCCCTCTCAAAAGCATTGTCAGGGGCTTAGCAATTTTAGCGTAGTCCCTGATAAAGCGCCTATAGTAATTTGAAATTCCCAGAAATGACCTCAACTCCTTAAGTGTTTTGGGTCTTGGGAAGTTTAAAATTGCTTCCACTTTCTTTGGGTTAGTTTTTATTCCTTTGTTTGAAATTATAAAGCCTAAAAATTCTACTTCTTCCTTCAAAAATTCACATTTGTCCAATTGTACTTTCATGTTTGCACGCTCTAAGGTTTTAAATATAGTATCTAAATTTTCATAGTGTTTCTTTTCGTTTTCTGCAAATATAATTATATCATCCATATAAACAAAGCATATCTTCCCAATATACTCCCTCAAAATATCATCTAAAGTACGTTGGAATATGGATGGTGCGTTTTTCAATCCAAATGGGAGTCGTGTAAACTCGTATTTGCCGTTATTCACTGAAAACGCTGTTTTTTGCCTATCTATTTCTTTGGGTGGTATTTGGTGGAAACCACTTTTAAGGTCCAAGACTGAGAAGAACTTATTTTGACCAAGTTGCGAAAGTACGTCGTTTATTTCCGGAATTGGGTATCGGTCTGGTGTTGTTTGTTCATTCAGTTTTCTGTAGTCAATTACCATCCTAAATTTCTTTTGTCCCGATGCGTCAGCTTTCTTTGGAACTATCCAAATCGGCGAGTTGTAGGGCGATCTGGAAGGCCGAATAATCCCCTGTTGCAAGAGCTCTTGTATTTGTTTTTCTACCTCTTTTTTTTAAATGCATAGGGTAGGGATAATAACGAGAATATACTGGTTCGTCTGTTTTTGTATGGATTTCGGCCACTACAGCCGAAGTATATGTTAAGCTCTCATTTGGTTCACTGAAAAGTAATCTGTTTCTTAAAATTATTCCTTGTAAATTGTCTTTCTGTTCTTTGGTCAAGTGTTCCGTTCTAATGTCGATATTGTTCACTGAATGAGATGTTTTTTGTTTTATTCTAACTTTTAATCTTCCATTTATTATCATATAATTTCCGGCTGAATAAATTATTGCCGAAATTTCTTTAAGGCTATCATTTCCTAAAATGCCATGAAAAGACTTAAGTGTTGGTAATAAGAAGAACTTTAATTTTTTAGTATGATCATCGAATAAATTTATAAAAGTATGTTCAGTAATTTTAATATGTCCTCCTACCGAGTTGGCTGAGAAGGATTCTTGATTTGGTATAGGATTCGGTACTAGGCTTGGCTGAATATAGTTCTTGTTCGATCCAGTGTCAATCAAGAAATTTAGAATCTGTCCGGTTTTCGTCCTGCATTCAATATAGGGCAAGGACGAATTAGTTAGTCTAAAAAATGGATGTCAACAAAGTCGTTAACTTCTAATTGATTTGAAGATTCTGGTTCATTTTCTAAATATTCATTTAACGTTGGTAGTCCTTCCTGATTTTCATAACTAAGTAATTGCTGTTCGTAATATTGTTCGTCTAAGTCCTCATTTTGCTGAGTTTCTATATGGAAATTTCTTTGGATTTTTGGAGGAAGTCTTCTTTGTTCAGATTGTTGTACGTTTGGTCTTTTTCCGAAAAATTTATCGTTTTGAGCAGGCCTATTCATATAATTAATGGCCCTGGTTCTAACTGACGGGTCTATGTCCATTGGTTCGGGTCTTGGTTGAGGTTTAGGTTCAGTTGGTCTTGGTGGAGGAAAATTTTGATTTATGTAACCCTGGGGGCGCATTTGATTGAAATTGTTCCTGTGGTAGATCGGAGCAGGTACATGATAGGATCTTTGGTGAGAGGAAGGTTGTGGCATGTGTGCCAACTGCGGAAAAAATTCTTGTTGGTAGTTATAACGGTTGTTCTGCTTATTATTGGTAGGCTTGGGATGGTTATGCGAGTTCGCAAATTGCGTTCTCACAAACTAATTTTCCATCTTTAAGCACAGATGAAGTGCTTGTGGCAAGTCCCTTGGTTCCTTCATTCCCAAATGTAAGGACATATTTCCTCTAAGGCCTCTAATAAAGGTGTCTAAGGCTTTATCTCGATACGTTTGTGTAAGTAGATCGAGGGCCTCTCTTCCTATATCCATGCAGGATAATTTATTCATGATTAAAGAAAGGTGAGAGTATACCTGTTGGTAGAACTCTTGAATTTTATTGTTACCCTGCACAAGAGTACTCATTTGGTACTCCAATGTAGTAAGGTCCCTTTTGTCTGCATAATGTAATGCAAGACATTTTGTAATACTTTCCCAGTTTAGGGGCGTATTATAAGATTCCAGCGCAGCATCTGCGTTACCCACAATTTTGTTTCTGATAGTGGTTAAAATTGCATAATATTTTGGAGTTCCTTTCATGTTTTCGTAAATTATAAGTATTCTATCTACGCTCTTTTTCCAAGAGCTAAACTCTGAAGGGTTTCCTGAAAATTCCCTTAAGCTCCGGACAACGTCAGGGACTTTGTCCAGGTCAGTTAAATTGTTCCTGAATCTTTCTTCTATCACTTGGTCTTCACCACCTATGTTCATATTTGGATCTAAAAATCGTCTGAATGCAAGTTCACACTGATGTGCGCAGATTCTAGCTATCCTGTCGTCTTCATTTTCTCTATTTCCCTCAACTACGGGTGCCGCATTTGGAAGGTTTGCGTTGTTAAGGACTGCAGGCCTGATCAAATTGTTTGGGTTTGACATGATCTTTTTTTTTTTTTAAGTAAGTCTTTATTCTTATTGAAGTTTTTTGTAAAAAAAATTTTCTTTAACTAAGAGGAGGGTTTCTTTTTTTTTTTATTTTTTTATTTTGTTATTTCTGTTGGAGGGTCCCGTAGGAATCGCAACAGTTTTATTTATTATAGTTATATATTTCTTCCCTTTTTTACTATTGGTTCTCCGGGAATCACAATAGTAGTTCTAATCAATAATGCTCACTCTTTAATTAAGTAAAATAATTTTTGGTAAAATTTTCCGATTAATTTATCTATAATTTTTTGAACAAATGCTTTATAAGCTTTCAAAACTTCACTATTAAATTTTTTTTTTTTTTTTTTTTTTGATTAATTTGATAATAATTTGTTTAAAATTTCTCAATTGCCTTAAGAGCTTTAAGTAATTCACTATATAAAATTTTATATATATATATATTTTTTAACTTTCCACTTTTTAAATTAAAATAGCTTACATGACTAATCTTAGAATCATCCTTATGAAGCTGGTAGAGGGTATTTTATCCTTTTCTTCAATATACTGGGGTTACCGCACTACTCCAAGTTCCTCACTCCAAACGTCCTTATTTATTACAGCCTGTGGGGTGTTGATTTTTGGAAAAACTTCTTCTAGCTTGCAGCCTATGGGGTGTCTTTGAGATGAAGCTTCCTTCAGTTAACAGCCTGTGGGATGTTTTTTGTTTGTTGTTGGAGTCTCCTTCTTATTACAGCCTATGGGGTGTTTATTTAGATGGAGATCCTTTCACGTTGGGCGCCAATTATGTATTTTTAAATTTTATTCATTAAAAAAATATATCTTTATTGATCCGTTTTCAAAATACAACTGAACTTATGAAATTAATTTTGTTCTTACAATAACTTAAACTAAATATTAATTTGCATGGTAATCAAAATGACACGCGCTGTTGTTATTTTGCAATATTGGTTACTAAGAATTTATTTACCTGTCTGCAATTTGTGTCAGCGATTTAATTATTGTGAAATAATTTGTAATAGGGGCATTCAACGTTTTCTGCGTTAACATATATACTCGTACACACACATGTATGTATGTGTGTATGCATATTTATGGTTCAATCCAGGGCTGCCAGATAAAATGATGGAAAAATCTCCGAAATCCCGAGAAAATATAAAATAATCGTCATTTCATGTCCGAAAAATCATCAGAAAATCGAACAAATCAAAATTTCCTCTTTAAACATGTCTACATATGTTTTATTTTTATTAGAAAACAAAACAAAACAATTCATGTTCATATACAACTTTGTTAGACTAGTGGAAAACTTGTGAAAAATATTCCTAAGTCCAAATTTTGGTATCAGTACTTTTGATGACCGAAATTTTTGATAGGATATCAACTTACACAGGTCAATATATCGTTGGTCTCAAATGGAAAGGCCCTAACGCAAATAATTGTAACTTTACAGGAGAAGGTAAAACATAATAGAAAGTGTAATATTCAAAATGTAACTTTTTTGTACAACTGCTTGTAAAAGCGCTATTTTTTACACTATTGCAATAAATTTTTGTGATGAAGTGTATTAGTGTGAAATTTATTGAAATCACTGAAAAACTCAACTATCGATATGTATGCATGCATATATATGCACATAAAATTTTTTTCAATTGAACACGTATACATACATAATTGCATACATATGTTTGTACTTATTTATGTATGTATGTTCATTCATCGTAACAATATAGTATTGATTCAGAACTTCAATATTGGAAGGGTAACTAAATAATAAATGGCAATTTTCTATTTTTATTTATGCACCAACAGATAAATTTTTTTTAAATTAAATAATAAATTATTAAGAAGTGAAATCATGAATGATGAATGAAATCATTTCTTGCTTGTATCTTTTCAAAATATTGTATTCAAATATAGTATATAAATAAATAATTTTTCCATATGAACATATAAACTTGTTGGAAACGAATATTAATTTTATTATTATTTAGTTTATTATTATTAGATTATTATTATTATTATTATTTAGTTTTCTTCTAATACATACTTTACTTTTTGTCTATATATTGTTTTTGTTTTGAATGTTTTGTTTTTCTAGTTTTAATTATAACTTAATTTTTATCCCCGACTAAAAAAAGGGGTGTTATAAGTTTGTAGTGTGTGTATGTGTGTCTGTGTATCTGTGTGTCTGGCTGTGTCCACGTACAGGCCAAACGGCTGGACCGATTTTCATTTAGTTTTTTCTGTTTGAAAGATGACTTGATCGAGAGGGTTCTTAGCTATGTTTGAAAAAAATCGGTCCAGCCGTTTAGAAGATATACATCTTTTCTGAAAAAAGTCGGAGGTTTTTAAAATTTTTAATTTTTGTTATTGTTATTGAAACTGGACTGTTAATTTATGTTTTAACTTAAATAAAAAAAATGTTAAATAAAAAAATCTGTATAAAATTTTTTAAACGCACTAATCCAAACCAATATTTTACTTATTAAATATACATATACATATACATATACATATACATATACATATACATATACATATACATATACATATACATATACATATACATATACATATACATATACATATACATATACATATACATATACATATACATATACATATACATATACATATACATATACATATACATATACATATACATATACATATACATATACATATACATATACATATACATATACATATACATATACATATACATATACATATACATATACATATACATATACATATACATATACATATACATATACATATACATATACATATACATATACATATACATATACATATACATATACATATACATATACATATACATATACATATACATATACATATACATATACATATACATATACATATACATATACATATACATATACATATACATATACATATACATATACATATACATATACATATACATATACATATACATATACATATACATATACATATACATATACATATACATATACATATACATATACATATACATATACATATACATATACATATACATATACATATACATATACATATACATATACATATACATATACATATACATATACATATACATATACATATACATATACATATACATATACATATACATATACATATACATATACATATACATATACATATACATATACATATACATATACATATACATATACATATACATATACATATACATATACATATACATATACATATACATATACATATACATATACATATACATATACATATACATATACATATACATATACATATACATATACATATACATATACATATACATATACATATACATATACATATACATATACATATACATATACATATACATATACATATACATATACATATACATATACATATACATATACATATACATATACATATACATATACATATACATATACATATACATATACATATACATATACATATACATATACATATACATATACATATACATATACATATACATATACATATACATATACATATACATATACATATACATATACATATACATATACATATACATATACATATACATATACATATACATATACATATACATATACATATACATATACATATACATATACATATACATATACATATACATATACATATACATATACATATACATATACATATACATATACATATACATATACATATACATATACATATACATATACATATACATATACATATACATATACATATACATATACATATACATATACATATACATATACATATACATATACATATACATATACATATACATATACATATACATATACATATACATATACATATACATATACATATACATATACATATACATATACATATACATATACATATACATATACATATACATATACATATACATATACATATACATATACATATACATATACATATACATATACATATACATATACATATACATATACATATACATATACATATACATATACATATACATATACATATACATATACATATACATATACATATACATATACATATACATATACATATACATATACATATACATATACATATACATATACATATACATATACATATACATATACATATACATATACATATACATATACATATACATATACATATACATATACATATACATATACATATACATATACATATACATATACATATACATATACATATACATATACATATACATATACATATACATATACATATACATATACATATACATATACATATACATATACATATACATATACATATACATATACATATACATATACATATACATATACATATACATATACATATACATATACATATACATATACATATACATATACATATACATATACATATACATATACATATACATATACATATACATATACATATACATATACATATACATATACATATACATATACATATACATATACATATACATATACATATACATATACATATACATATACATATACATATACATATACATATACATATACATATACATATACATATACATATACATATACATATACATATACATATACATATACATATACATATACATATACATATACATATACATATACATATACATATACATATACATATACATATACATATACATATACATATACATATACATATACATATACATATACATATACATATACATATACATATACATATACATATACATATACATATACATATACATATACATATACATATACATATACATATACATATACATATACATATACATATACATATACATATACATATACATATACATATACATATACATATACATATACATATACATATACATATACATATACATATACATATACATATACATATACATATACATATACATATACATATACATATACATATACATATACATATACATATACATATACATATACATATACATATACATATACATATACATATACATATACATATACATATACATATACATATACATATACATATACATATACATATACATATACATATACATATACATATACATATACATATACATATACATATACATATACATATACATATACATATACATATACATATACATATACATATACATATACATATACATATACATATACATATACATATACATATACATATACATATACATATACATATACATATACATATACATATACATATACATATACATATACATATACATATACATATACATATACATATACATATACATATACATATACATATACATATACATATACATATACATATACATATACATATACATATACATATACATATACATATACATATACATATACATATACATATACATATACATATACATATACATATACATATACATATACATATACATATACATATACATATACATATACATATACATATACATATACATATACATATACATATACATATACATATACATATACATATACATATACATATACATATACATATACATATACATATACATATACATATACATATACATATACATATACATATACATATACATATACATATACATATACATATACATATACATATACATATACATATACATATACATATACATATACATATACATATACATATACATATACATATACATATACATATACATATACATATACATATACATATACATATACATATACATATACATATACATATACATATACATATACATATACATATACATATACATATACATATACATATACATATACATATACATATACATATACATATACATATACATATACATATACATATACATATACATATACATATACATATACATATACATATACATATACATATACATATACATATACATATACATATACATATACATATACATATACATATACATATACATATACATATACATATACATATACATATACATATACATATACATATACATATACATATACATATACATATACATATACATATACATATACATATACATATACATATACATATACATATACATATACATATACATATACATATACATATACATATACATATACATATACATATACATATACATATACATATACATATACATATACATATACATATACATATACATATACATATACATATACATATACATATACATATACATATACATATACATATACATATACATATACATATACATATACATATACATATACATATACATATACATATACATATACATATACATATACATATACATATACATATACATATACATATACATATACATATACATATACATATACATATACATATACATATACATATACATATACATATACATATACATATACATATACATATACATATACATATACATATACATATACATATACATATACATATACATATACATATACATATACATATACATATACATATACATATACATATACATATACATATACATATACATATACATATACATATACATATACATATACATATACATATACATATACATATACATATACATATACATATACATATACATATACATATACATATACATATACATATACATATACATATACATATACAAGTAGTAGGGAACTGTTCATCCTGCCCCACAGTGGGTCGGTTCGCTAACCTGGCAGGTCAAAATTATTTGATGGTCAGTCTATACGGTTTTGAGGATGCTGAGTTCGACAAAAATAATTAAAAAATTCTAGCTCAATTTGTTAGGAAATATTACAGAGTTTTGCTATTGCGAACTTCGGTAGTATTAATTTTTCATGTAATATTTTCAATATTTAATTTTTCATATAATATTTTCAGTACTTTTAGAACAAGTTCTTAGCTGTCCAGAAATCCTTTTATTTTTTTGATATTGAAATGGTAATATTTATGGTTTTAGTCCAGATAAATTAAGCATTCATTCCACTGTGCACCCCCAAATTGTTAAATTTGGGTAATTAAAATTTGAAAATTGTTAAATTCTTGGAAATTTGTGTTTTTTTGTTTACATAAGGAGTTTTTTGTTTATATAAGGAGTTTTTTTGTTTACATTAGGAGTTTTTTGTTTACATTAGGAGTTTTTGTTTACATTAAGTGTATGTCTGTCTGTCGGTCTGTCTGTCTGCCTGCCTGACCGTGGGAAGTTTGTGTGTGGAATATTTTGTGTGAATGTATTAAGGCGGTTTATAGTTTGGCGGTTTTTATGTGTGTATGTGACGACGGGGAAAATCATGAAAATGGTTTTTCCTAATGCTGACGGAAAATCATCTAATGATTTTTCGTAATACCGAAGGCAAAACATTATAATTTTTCCTAATGCCTACTGCAATACATGATAATTTTTCCTAATGCCTACTGCAATACATGATAATTTTTCCTAATGCCTACTGCAATACATGATTATTATTTTTTTCAAATGCCGACGGCAAAAAATGAATATAATTTTTTCAAATGCCGACGGGAAAATGATTTTTCCTAATGACGACGGGAAAACGTGAAAGTTATTTTTTCTAATGCTAATGTAGGTGTTGCTAGACTGTGGGAATTTAAGGCTGACCGTGATTTGAGTGGGCGGCGTTGTTGCCGTAATATGTAACCATAGGAATTTGTGGATGTGTCTGTCTGTCTGTGAGAATTTAGGTGAA
The DNA here is from genome assembly GCA_949987645.1 of Tachina grossa. NCBI lineage: Eukaryota > Metazoa > Arthropoda > Insecta > Diptera > Tachinidae > Tachina > Tachina grossa. Next base: position 101,238,150 of record OX465274.1, read on the forward strand.
GGTTTGATTGGCAGGGGGCGGGGTGTAGTTGAGGTAGATCGATTGCGTGTGTAGTTGTGTGTGAATGTATGTGTATGTGTGTGTGTGTGTGTGTGTGTGTGTGTATGTGTATGTTTGTAGGAATTTCAATGTGTGTATTTCTGTAGGAGCTTAAGGCTGATTGTGATTTATGAGGGGTGAGGTGTTCTAGTAATATGCAACCGGGGGAATCTGTGTGTTTGTATGTCTGTAGGAGTTTAAGGCTGACCATGATTTGGGTGGGCAGGGTTGTTGACGTAATATGTATCCATGGGGATTTGTGGATGTGTCTGTCTATAGTAGTTTAAGGCTGATCGTGATTTGAGGTGGGTGAGGATGTTGTTGAGGTAAATTGGTTATGTGTATGTATGTATATATGTATTTTTGTAAGAATTTAAGATGATTGTGATTTATTAGGGCCGAGGTGTTCTTGTAATATGTAGCCGTGAGAATCTATGTGTATAGACGTCTGTAGAAGTTTAAGACTATCTGTAATTTCAGGTAGGTGAGAGTGTTGTGTTGTTGAGATTAATCTTATATATTGTATATGTATGTATGATCATGGGAATTTGTGTATGTATATCTGAGGGAGAATTTAAGGCTCGTCATGATTTGCAAAAGGTGGGGTGTTGTTGAAATTTTCTTGGATATTTCTTATATGAATTCTGCTATGTGTGTGTATTTGAGCTGGTATTTATGTGTAGGTAGAAATAAATTGTTTTCAATATCGACATATGGTACTATAAAATACTATCATATATCTGGACTTCCCTAATCCTAGTATGCTTTTATACTTACGATTGCTTTATATTTTCTCATGCTTAAATTTGTCTCGCGTTGAAGTCAGTCTGTGTGAAATTTGTTTATATTACAGATTTTGTTTATTTAACTACATTCGTCTTCTTTGACTGAAAGAGTTATCTACACACAGAGAAAAACCAACTTGAAATCAGTAAGAACCATGCTGAATTAATAAGAACCATTAGCGAAGGTTTAGTCATATTGAAATTTCTTATTTCAATATGGACAAAATATTAATTTACAGTATTCATTTATTAAACTCATTAGTTTGTAGATATCTCAATATACATTTTCTATTATATTAAAAATTATTGAATTAATGTGATGAATTCTTATTTTTAAGCTGCAGATTTTCCCTGAGTGTATTGATTGTTTATATTTGCATTGTGCTTTAACTAAACGACGCTTCATATATTTTCATGATGTAGGTCTAATAAATACTTAAGCATTGATAAGAAATTTGATATGTATACATACATATCTACAAATTGATTTTATGTATGTATGTATGTATGTATGTATGTACATATATATGTACATACAAATAAGTGTTCAATTCAATCTTTGAATACATTTTTTATTTTATTTTTTGTCATGTGATGTCTGTTGTTGATGAAATTAAAAACATTTTAATTTTTATCTGCGTTTACTTAAAAGTTTGTGAGGATTTTCTGTTGTAAGTAAAACTGAATTCTTGAAGATATGTGCTTACATACTCTATAGTAATAGTAACTATAATAGAAATATTTCTTATACTTAATTTACAGTTTTTTAAAGTATAGGGTATAAAATTTTTTCTAGCTATAGCCTTCTACATTTATTTTGGAAAGCTTGCTTTGCTTTTTGAAAATGTATAAACATTTTTAAATGAAACTGATCCGGCACTCCAGCTTAGGTACTGATAGTTTTTTTTGTTGTTAGTTAACTTACTTATTTTTTATTTTTTATTGATAAACATTGGAAATCAAAAGGGAGTTTTATATTGTAATTATTATTTTCATAATTGTTGAAAACAATCGCTGCTTTTTGTTTGTTTTTTGCGATGAAATCATTTGAATTACTTTTGCAACTTTACGCGTTTATAAAAATTATGTTATTTTCTATATTTCTTAATTTATAAGAAATTTAGACTTTGTCCTTTAGGGGTTATATATTCTATTATACGATTATGAATAAGAATGCAGTAAGCTGATGTATTTGCTTACTGCTTCAAATTAAAATTTTATTAAATTGAATAAAATGAGTTTTTTTTTCTTTAACTCTGATGCAGTTAGAAGCGCTGGAGATTCTTTCATATAACAGCTTTTTTGAAATTTTTGATACATAGTATAATATAGAATTGGATAACATTTATTTTTAATTTTTATGTTAAGAAGTACGGGTATGAGACTGAATTTAAATGTACTTTTAAATTAGTTAAATCATAATGAACAAACATATTTTCTTCTTTAATAGCGATCAACAGAAAACGAACTCGTTTTCATATAATTTAGGTATACCCTATCGACGGCTCCTCTAGGATACAAGATGACTTTGTATGACGAAATTTCTGTTGCTTTATACTGATAATATGTTTACATTAATAAGATACATATACATATGTTTATTTTATGAACGGTGAGCACCTATGGCTTTTATTTAATGTTCTATATGACTTTTTTTTTCATTTTCTTTAATAATTTTCTCCCCATAATAGCATTCTAAATATTTCAAGGGCTCAAATGCTGTGTAGTCTTCTTCTGCAAACTTAACTAAACGTCTAACTTCTTCCAATGCTTCTTTATAAGAAGATATTTTGTTATGGTCTTCTTCTACGATACGTGCCCATCGGGCAGAGTGTACGTATTAGTTGGTCAGTCAGTCTCTATTTTTATTTATTTTTTTTTTCTTCTAATGTGCCACTCCTTTTTTTAGATTTTACTACTTGGAATAGAGAATTTTTGTCTAATTTTTTGGTGGGTATATACATTAGGTATGTAGAAATTAGTTTAGATACAAAGAAATGCATGTTTAATATACAACTATTGTATCAAATCGATCTCAAATAACTCAGTTACCTCTACCAGCAATTCACCGTTGGTGTATTCATAAAGTGTTAGAAACAATGAAATATCTATGTTTTGAGAGAATTTTTCCCCTCAAGTATTTCTACATGAGGTTTGAGGGGTCAATCACTGTCGCATTCATATGTAATGATTATTCACTTAAAAAACGTCATCATCACCATCAATCATCTCCGTATAAAATACATTCATGAGTTGGGTTGATCCAGATACAATTGCTGTTTCATCACCTTCTAACAGCTTTATATATTTTGCTAGTATGCATGCCTTAGCATGCTTCTATCGATAGTGACGTAAGAGTCCGAGATGTAGAGTGTTACAATTAAAAATCTTTACTATTAGAATATACCAGTTCGCTCTTTTGAATTTTTACAAAGTAGATACATATGTATGTATTTCATTGACCACAAAATCATAAAATTTCTTTGCTTACAAAATTGTATGACGTGAGGATTTTTTTTTTTTTTTTTTTTTTTTTAAATTATACATGCTTCGGCATGCTTTCATTTTTTTTTCTATAAATTTATGTAATACTCATACAGATACAGATATAAAGTAAGATCTGTTTACTGTACATTTTAAAACTTATGCATGCTTCAGCATGATTCTAGTTGAAGCGTATATTCATTCACTAAGTTTGTTTGATACTTATTCATACACATGTACATTCTTAAAGATTGGATATCAAAGTCCAATTTCCGTAGTTTATCTATATTTTCTAAAGATCTTATAGCTAAAGAAATAAATAGAGTGAAGATCTTCTATAATAATCCCATTTTCATATTGTAAAATTTTGCGTGCTAGCGCTTTCGATGGGAAAATATACATACAACTTTATAAAAAGTGATAATATGATGTGCTGCTGAATATTGCACTATGTTATAGTTCATTTTAAACACTGAAGTTTTAGCAATATTTCATTCCGACCAGAATTCCACTACATTTAGTTAATTATCTTTCTTAAGACTCATCATTCCTAATCAATCCTGCAAAAACAACACAAACTAGATTTTTCGTTTTAATTTTATTTTTTTTTTTAAATTCAACATTCATTCTTCAAATTACTTTATACTATATTAAGTAGCTTTTCCTCATTTGTTGAGTTGACTTTAATAGGAGACATTTTAATGGTACGATGAACTTTTCTATTGCATGCATTGAGTAAATCTTTATACATACCAATCCACTTATATGAACCATTAAAGCTAATTCTTTTCACATCATACCTTTCAATGATCTATTAAATCATTCTAATATTGATGCTTTCATATTAAGTAATCTTTAATCTTCTATTTATGTATGAGTTTTCCCAAGTATTTATTAAAAAATTCTTTAGAATCATCTGTTTGTAAGTTTTTTGGTACCCGTACCACTTCAAAAATATTTTCCATTGCCTTGGTTTTTAGAGTGCAGCTTTTATTTTCAGCTGTACTTTGAGAATGTGTCAATTACAGTCTTCAAAAATCAACAATTTCTATTTTCTGTAGAATAGTTCTACATTTCACCTAACTTAGCTCCATAAAACATCATATATTCCTGTCATTACATCTCTACAAGCACAAACAGTTGTTGAAATTTAATATGGACTTCGTTAACTAAATTCCTTTTTAAAAACATTGAATTGTTTCACAGATTTTTTCGAAAGTGTTGTGATCTACATCTTGCACTTTCAGCTATTTATACTAACATGTAGTTAATTTTCTAATCTATATATTTAACCGTAAACTCTTCAATTTGTTTTTAATTATTTACTTTTTAGAATTGCTTTTTCAATTTTATAACTGTCTTCTTTCTCTAATTTTATTTCACGTTGTTGTTCCTCAATTTGCATTTAAATATATTCTTGAATATTAATGCTTTAAGCTATATTATTAATTTGTCTTGTATTTTATCTTCATTCAGTTTAATGTAACTATCAACAATAGTTTGTATCTAATTCATTTATGCCTTCCAATACTGATAAGTCAGTATAAATGTCTTCAGAATTGGAAGTCTATGAGTAAAATCATCGTCATCATCATTCTCAGTATTAGCATCATTAAATATGATGGTATTATCAAATATTGTTCCTTCTACTAGTTTCTTTTGGGGTACTTGTCTATATCTTGAGTGAAGGTTTCTCAGGCTTTAAACTTGTATATTTTCAACTTCTGTCTTGATTTTACTTTATTCTTTCATAAGAATTCTTTTAATATTTTTAGAACTATTTATGAATTCTTCTGCTATAGGTTTAAATGTATCTTTTAGTTGTTCACTTGTATCTATTTCACCAGTTTTTATACTACGAAGCTTTTTCTTCAACACATTTCTTGTCAACACCAACTGTTTTAAAATTTTCTCATCCAGGGCAAATAACAGGTATCAGCAATCATACCAGCTTTTCAGGAGCTGGTCTGGTTTTCAGATCAGCTTATCAGGACCTGGTCTGGTTTTCAGATCAGCTTATCAGGAGCTGGTCTGGTTTTCAGATCAGCTTATCAGGAGCTGGTCTGGTTATCAGATCAGCTTATCAGGAGCTGGTCTGGTTTTCAGATCAGCTTATCAGGAGCTGATCTGATTTTTAGATCAGCTTATCAGGTAACAGATCAGGCTATCAGGAGCTATTCAGATTTTCATTTCAAGATATCTGAGTTAGATTTAGTTATCAGTGTACAAGTAGCTAGCCATTTATAACATTTATATACATGAAGTTTAAAGTCAGATGAAATACGAAAAAGTAAAGTTTTATCTAGTAAAATTATTTTCTATAACGATCATCGTTTAATTCACTATCTTTGCTTATAATCAAAAATCCATATTTATCCTTTCAACATGCTTTTTATTTTTCTCACCTAACTTAAACATTAAATATACATTATGATGATCTCTTATTAAATGTTTGGTGATTCTGGTGTAAGTTTTACATAAGTAGAATGAATCAACATTCTTATCTCTCCCCATACAAAAATATGCTTCCCATACGCATCATCGTTAAATATCATATTGGAATTACTTTGGACTGAAATAACAGATTCACTATCGGTAAATTTTGTAATATATTATTATTTTAATTGATGTAATTAATTTCTTCAGATATTTATATCTGGGGTGATATAAAGATTTTGAGTATAAATAAATGTTCTCAAAATTTAAGTCCATTAGGACTTTCTAGCAAGCCAATCATAGCGTTTTTTTTTTTTTTTTTTTGTAATTTGACAGGTCAACTATTGTTGCACGAATAGAATTTGATATAAAGGAACTATGATTTATTTTTGAACTATCGTTCGATGAATCATCAATATTTCGTACCAAGAATTATTTATGTTGTTTTGACTAAGGGTATGAGTCAATATTTATAAAATCCATTTCATAAATATCAGCTCATGCTCATAGTCAAAACAAATTATGCTTTAAGTGTTTAAAACCGGTATTACCATAAAATGGTGGTCTTAAACACTTAAAATATACTTTGTTTTACTAACCGCATTTTATAACTAAATGCATTTCATAAATATTGACGCATACTCATAATCAAAACAGCATATAAATATCCTTTGTTTTGACTATGAGTATGAGTCATTATCTCTTATTATAGAAAAAATAAAATAGTATAATTATATGATATCAGAAATCATGTTTTCTAGTATCATATAACCATACTATTTGATTCTTTCTATAATAATAGATAATATTTATGAAATGCATTTATTTACAAAATGCGATTAGTAAAACAACATAAATATAGGATGGTATGAAATTTTGATGATTCATCAATATTTCGTACCAAGGTATTTTTAGGTTGTTTTTACTATGAGTATGCGCCAATATTTATGAAATGTATTTCATAAATATTATCTCTTATTATAGAAAAATTAAAAATGTAGCTATACGATATCAGAAAATATTTTCTGATATCGTATAGCTACATTTTTAATTTTTCTATAATAAGAGATAATGGCCCCTACTCATAGTCAAAACAAAGAATATTTTAAGAGTTTCAAATCAGTATTATCATAAAAAATACTGATTTTAAACTCTTACAGCCTTATTTATAATACTTATTAAGGCTTTGGAAAGGCTTTTTAAAACAAATTTTTTATAAAAATTTTTTCTTAAAAAGTCTTTATAAAGCCCTAATAAGTGATATAAATAAGGCTGTTAAAATATACTTTGTTTTACTAACCACATTTTTGTAACTAAACACATTTCATAAATATTGATGCATACTCATAGTCAAAAAAGGATATTTTTATGCTGTTTTGATTATGAGTGTGGATCATTATCTCTTATTATAGAAAAAATAAACTAATGCAGCTATACGATTTCAGAAAATATTTTCTGATATGGTATAGCTGTATTAGTTTATTTTTTTATAATAAGAGATAATATTTATAAAATGTATTTAGCTACATAAATGCGGTTAGTAAAACAACCTAAAATACCTTGGTACGAAATATTGATGAATCATCAAAATTTCATACCATCCTATATTTATGTTGTTTTACTAATCGCATTTTGTAAATAAATGCATTTCATAAATATTATCTATTATTATAGAAAGAATCAAATAGTATGGTTATATGATATTAGAAAACATGATTTCTGATATCATATAATCATACTATTTTATTTTTCTATAATAAGAGATAATGACTCATACTCATAGTCAAAACAAAGGATATTTATATGCTGTTTTGATTATGAGTATGCGTCAATATTTATGAAATGCATTTAGTTATAAAATGCGGTTAGTAAAACAAAGTATATTTTAAGTGTTTAAGACCACCATTTTATGGTAATACCGGTTTTAAACACTTAAAGCATAATTTGTTTTGACTATGAGCATGAGCTGATATTTATGAAATGGATTTTATAAATATTGACTCATACCCTTAGTCAAAACAACATAAATAATTCTTGGTACGAAATATTGATGATTCATCGAACGATAGTTCAAAAATAAATCATAGTTCCTTTATATCAAATTCTATTCGTGCAACAATAGTTGACCTGTCAAATTACAAAAAAAAAAAAAAAAAAACGCTATGATTGGCTTGCTAGAAAGTCCTAATGGACTTAAATTTTGAGAACATTTATTTATACTCAAAATCTTTATATCACCCCAGATATAAATATCTGAAGAAATTAATTACATCAATTAAAATAATAATATATTACAAAATTTACCGATAGTGAATCTGTTATTTCAGTCCAAAGTAATTCCAATATGATATTTAACGATGATGCGTATGGGAAGCATATTTTTGTATGGGGAGAGATAAGAATGTTGATTCATTCTACTTATGTAAAACTTACACCAGAATCACCAAACATTTAATAAGAGATCATCATAATGTATATTTAATGTTTAAGTTAGGTGAGAAAAATAAAAAGCATGTTGAAAGGATAAATATGGATTTTTGATTATAAGCAAAGATAGTGAATTAAACGATGATCGTTATAGAAAATAATTTTACTAGATAAAACTTTACTTTTTCGTATTTCATCTGACTTTAAACTTCATGTATATAAATGTTATAAATGGCTAGCTACTTGTACACTGATAACTAAATCTAACTCAGATATCTTGAAATGAAAATCTGAATAGCTCCTGATAGCCTGATCTGTTACCTGATAAGCTGATCTAAAAATCAGATCAGCTCCTGATAAGCTGATCTGAAAACCAGACCAGCTCCTGATAAGCTGATCTGATAACCAGACCAGCTCCTGATAAGCTGATCTGAAAACCAGACCAGCTCCTGATAAGCTGATCTGAAAACCAGACCAGGTCCTGATAAGCTGATCTGAAAACCAGACCAGCTCCTGAAAAGCTGGTATGATTGCTGATACCTGTTATTTGCCCTGGATGAGAAAATTTTAAAACAGTTGGTGTTGACAAGAAATGTGTTGAAGAAAAAGCTTCGTAGTATAAAAACTGGTGAAATAGATACAAGTGAACAACTAAAAGATACATTTAAACCTATAGCAGAAGAATTCATAAATAGTTCTAAAAATATTAAAAGAATTCTTATGAAAGAATAAAGTAAAATCAAGACAGAAGTTGAAAATATACAAGTTTAAAGCCTGAGAAACCTTCACTCAAGATATAGACAAGTACCCCAAAAGAAACTAGTAGAAGGAACAATATTTGATAATACCATCATATTTAATGATGCTAATACTGAGAATGATGATGACGATGATTTTACTCATAGACTTCCAATTCTGAAGACATTTATACTGACTTATCAGTATTGGAAGGCATAAATGAATTAGATACAAACTATTGTTGATAGTTACATTAAACTGAATGAAGATAAAATACAAGACAAATTAATAATATAGCTTAAAGCATTAATATTCAAGAATATATTTAAATGCAAATTGAGGAACAACAACGTGAAATAAAATTAGAGAAAGAAGACAGTTATAAAATTGAAAAAGCAATTCTAAAAAGTAAATAATTAAAAACAAATTGAAGAGTTTACGGTTAAATATATAGATTAGAAAATTAACTACATGTTAGTATAAATAGCTGAAAGTGCAAGATGTAGATCACAACACTTTCGAAAAAATCTGTGAAACAATTCAATGTTTTTAAAAAGGAATTTAGTTAACGAAGTCCATATTAAATTTCAACAACTGTTTGTGCTTGTAGAGATGTAATGACAGGAATATATGATGTTTTATGGAGCTAAGTTAGGTGAAATGTAGAACTATTCTACAGAAAATAGAAATTGTTGATTTTTGAAGACTGTAATTGACACATTCTCAAAGTACAGCTGAAAATAAAAGCTGCACTCTAAAAACCAAGGCAATGGAAAATATTTTTGAAGTGGTACGGGTACCAAAAAACTTACAAACAGATGATTCTAAAGAATTTTTTAATAAATACTTGGGAAAACTCATACATAAATAGAAGATTAAAGATTACTTAATATGAAAGCATCAATATTAGAATGATTTAATAGATCATTGAAAGGTATGATGTGAAAAGAATTAGCTTTAATGGTTCATATAAGTGGATTGGTATGTATAAAGATTTACTCAATGCATGCAATAGAAAAGTTCATCGTACCATTAAAATGTCTCCTATTAAAGTCAACTCAACAAATGAGGAAAAGCTACTTAATATAGTATAAAGTAATTTGAAGAATGAATGTTGAATTTAAAAAGAAATAAAATTAAAACGAAAAATCTAGTTTGTGTTGTTTTTGCAGGATTGATTAGGAATGATGAGTCTTAAGAAAGATAATTAACTAAATGTAGTGGAATTCTGGTCGGAATGAAATATTGCTAAAACTTCAGTGTTTAAAATGAACTATAACATAGTGCAATATTCAGCAGCACATCATATTATCACTTTTTATAAAGTTGTATGTATATTTTCCCATCGAAAGCGCTAGCACGCAAAATTTTACAATATGAAAATGGGATTATTATAGAAGATCTTCACTCTATTTATTTCTTTAGCTATAAGATCTTTAGAAAATATAGATAAACTACGGAAATTGGACTTTGATATCCAATCTTTAAGAATGTACATGTGTATGAATAAGTATCAAACAAACTTAGTGAATGAATATACGCTTCAACTAGAATCATGCTGAAGCATGCATAAATTTTAAAATGTACAGTAAACAGATCTTACTTTATATCTGTATCTGTATGAGTATTACATAAATTTATAGAAAAAAAAAATGAAAGCATGCCGAAGCATGTATAATTTAAAAAAAAAAAAAAAAAAAAAAAAATCCTCACGTCATACAATTTTGTAAGCAAAGAAATTTTATGATTTTGTGGTCAATGAAATACATACATATGTATCTACTTTGTAAAAATTCAAAAGAGCGAACTGGTATATTCTAATAGTAAAGATTTTTAATTGTAACACTCTACATCTCGGACTCTTACGTCACTATCGATAGAAGCATGCTAAGGCATGCATACTAGCAAAATATATAAAGCTGTTAGAAGGTGATGAAACAGCAATTGTATCTGGATCAACCCAACTCATGAATGTATTTTATACGGAGATGATTGATGGTGATGATGACGTTTTTTAAGTGAATAATCACTACATATGAATGCGACAGTGATTGACCCCTCAAACCTCATGTAGAAATACTTGAGGGGAAAAATTCTCTCAAAACATAGATATTTCATTGTTTCTAACACTTTATGAATACACCAACGGTGAATTGCTGGTAGAGGTAACTGAGTTATTTGAGATCGATTTGATACAATAGTTGTATATTAAACATGCATTTCTTTGTATCTAAACTAATTTCTACATACCTAATGTATATACCCACCAAAAAATTAGACAAAAATTCTCTATTCCAAGTAGTAAAATCTAAAAAAAGGAGTGGCACATTAGAAGAAAAAAAAAATAAATAAAAATAGAGACTGACTGACCAACTAATACGTACACTCTGCCCGATGGGCACGTATCGTAGAAGAAGACCATAACAAAATATCTTCTTATAAAGAAGCATTGGAAGAAGTTAGACGTTTAGTTAAGTTTGCAGAAGAAGACTACACAGCATTTGAGCCCTTGAAATATTTAGAATGCTATTATGGGGAGAAAATTATTAAAGAAAATGAAAAAAAAAGTCATATAGAACATTAAATAAAAGCCATAGGTGCTCACCGTTCATAAAATAAACATATGTATATGTATCTTATTAATGTAAACATATTATCAGTATAAAGCAACAGAAATTTCGTCATACAAAGTCATCTTGTATCCTAGAGGAGCCGTCGATAGGGTATACCTAAATTATATGAAAACGAGTTCGTTTTCTGTTGATCGCTATTAAAGAAGAAAATATGTTTGTTCATTATGATTTAACTAATTTAAAAGTACATTTAAATTCAGTCTCATACCCGTACTTCTTAACATAAAAATTAAAAATAAATGTTATCCAATTCTATATTATACTATGTATCAAAAATTTCAAAAAAGCTGTTATATGAAAGAATCTCCAGCGCTTCTAACTGCATCAGAGTTAAAGAAAAAAAAACTCCTTTTATTCAATTTAATAAAATTTTAATTTGAAGCAGTAAGCAAATACATCAGCTTACTGCATTCTTATTCATAATCGTATAATAGAATATATAACCCCTAAAGGACAAAGTCTAAATTTCTTATAAATTAAGAAATATAGAAAATAACATAATTTTTATAAACGCGTAAAGTTGCAAAAGTAATTCAAATGATTTCATCGCAAAAAACAAACAAAAAGCAGCGATTGTTTTCAACAATTATGAAAATAATAATTACAATATAAAACTCCCTTTTGATTTCCAATGTTTATCAATAAAAAATAAAAAATAAGTAAGTTAACTAACAACAAAAAAAACTATCAGTACCTAAGCTGGAGTGCCGGATCAGTTTCATTTAAAAATGTTTATACATTTTCAAAAAGCAAAGCAAGCTTTCCAAAATAAATGTAGAAGGCTATAGCTAGAAAAAATTTTATACCCTATACTTTAAAAAACTGTAAATTAAGTATAAGAAATATTTCTATTATAGTTACTATTACTATAGAGTATGTAAGCACATATCTTCAAGAATTCAGTTTTACTTACAACAGAAAATCCTCACAAACTTTTAAGTAAACGCAGATAAAAATTAAAATGTTTTTAATTTCATCAACAACAGACATCACATGACAAAAAATAAAATAAAAAATGTATTCAAAGATTGAATTGAACACTTATTTGTATGTACATATATATGTACATACATACATACATACATACATACATAAAATCAATTTGTAGATATGTATGTATACATATCAAATTTCTTATCAATGCTTAAGTATTTATTAGACCTACATCATGAAAATATATGAAGCGTCGTTTAGTTAAAGCACAATGCAAATATAAACAATCAATACACTCAGGGAAAATCTGCAGCTTAAAAATAAGAATTCATCACATTAATTCAATAATTTTTAATATAATAGAAAATGTATATTGAGATATCTACAAACTAATGAGTTTAATAAATGAATACTGTAAATTAATATTTTGTCCATATTGAAATAAGAAATTTCAATATGACTAAACCTTCGCTAATGGTTCTTATTAATTCAGCATGGTTCTTACTGATTTCAAGTTGGTTTTTCTCTGTGTGTAGATAACTCTTTCAGTCAAAGAAGACGAATGTAGTTAAATAAACAAAATCTGTAATATAAACAAATTTCACACAGACTGACTTCAACGCGAGACAAATTTAAGCATGAGAAAATATAAAGCAATCGTAAGTATAAAAGCATACTAGGATTAGGGAAGTCCAGATATATGATAGTATTTTATAGTACCATATGTCGATATTGAAAACAATTTATTTCTACCTACACATAAATACCAGCTCAAATACACACACATAGCAGAATTCATATAAGAAATATCCAAGAAAATTTCAACAACACCCCACCTTTTGCAAATCATGACGAGCCTTAAATTCTCCCTCAGATATACATACACAAATTCCCATGATCATACATACATATACAATATATAAGATTAATCTCAACAACACAACACTCTCACCTACCTGAAATTACAGATAGTCTTAAACTTCTACAGACGTCTATACACATAGATTCTCACGGCTACATATTACAAGAACACCTCGGCCCTAATAAATCACAATCATCTTAAATTCTTACAAAAATACATATATACATACATACACATAACCAATTTACCTCAACAACATCCTCACCCACCTCAAATCACGATCAGCCTTAAACTACTATAGACAGACACATCCACAAATCCCCATGGATACATATTACGTCAACAACCCTGCCCACCCAAATCATGGTCAGCCTTAAACTCCTACAGACATACAAACACACAGATTCCCCCGGTTGCATATTACTAGAACACCTCACCCCTCATAAATCACAATCAGCCTTAAGCTCCTACAGAAATACACACATTGAAATTCCTACAAACATACACATACACACACACACACACACACACACATACACATACATTCACACACAACTACACACGCAATCGATCTACCTCAACTACACCCCGCCCCCTGCCAATCAAACCTTCACCTAAATTCTCACAGACAGACAGACACATCCACAAATTCCTATGGTTACATATTACGGCAACAACGCCGCCCACTCAAATCACGGTCAGCCTTAAATTCCCACAGTCTAGCAACACCTACATTAGCATTAGAAAAAATAACTTTCACGTTTTCCCGTCGTCATTAGGAAAAATCATTTTCCCGTCGGCATTTGAAAAAATTATATTCATTTTTTGCCGTCGGCATTTGAAAAAAATAATAATCATGTATTGCAGTAGGCATTAGGAAAAATTATCATGTATTGCAGTAGGCATTAGGAAAAATTATCATGTATTGCAGTAGGCATTAGGAAAAATTATAATGTTTTGCCTTCGGTATTACGAAAAATCATTAGATGATTTTCCGTCAGCATTAGGAAAAACCATTTTCATGATTTTCCCCGTCGTCACATACACACATAAAAACCGCCAAACTATAAACCGCCTTAATACATTCACACAAAATATTCCACACACAAACTTCCCACGGTCAGGCAGGCAGACAGACAGACCGACAGACAGACATACACTTAATGTAAACAAAAACTCCTAATGTAAACAAAAAACTCCTAATGTAAACAAAAAAACTCCTTATATAAACAAAAAACTCCTTATGTAAACAAAAAAACACAAATTTCCAAGAATTTAACAATTTTCAAATTTTAATTACCCAAATTTAACAATTTGGGGGTGCACAGTGGAATGAATGCTTAATTTATCTGGACTAAAACCATAAATATTACCATTTCAATATCAAAAAAATAAAAGGATTTCTGGACAGCTAAGAACTTGTTCTAAAAGTACTGAAAATATTATATGAAAAATTAAATATTGAAAATATTACATGAAAAATTAATACTACCGAAGTTCGCAATAGCAAAACTCTGTAATATTTCCTAACAAATTGAGCTAGAATTTTTTAATTATTTTTGTCGAACTCAGCATCCTCAAAACCGTATAGACTGACCATCAAATAATTTTGACCTGCCAGGTTAGCGAACCGACCCACTGTGGG
>OX465274.1:101253331-101540831 GCA_949987645.1 Tachina grossa
TTTTTCGTTGCTCGTTTTGGAACACCCTTTAATTTTTAACTCTCATATATTTGCTGTTGTAGCGGGCAAATGTCTACACACTGTGCCCGAATTTCAGGTCCGTAGCTCTTACGGTTCTCGAGGAAATACCCTGTAACAGAGGAACGGACAGCGTAGCGAAAACAATAGGGTCCATTTTCACCTTTGGTGTACGGAACCCTAATAAAGCAATCATTATTTTCACCTTTGGTGTACGGAACCCTAATAAAACAAAAAACCTAACGACCCTAACAAACAAAAACCAGCAAATTCCTATGGATTTACAATATTTTAAATAAGTTTGTATTGCTTTTTTCAAACACTAATTCACTCATACATAGCTCACACCGATTTGACAACGATGTGTGCATCTCTGCAAAGAAAACTCAGTGAAAAAGATTTTTACCCCCTAGCGTATAGATGTTTACACATAAAAAATCACACCTTATTTTAGATTTTTTATAGCAAATATAAAGTAAATCTTATTCACTCACGGGTTACAAAAACAAACCACTTCGCTCCAATGACACGCTAATGTAAAATTCACTACTTTTTGCTCAGAGTTTGAAGTGCTTCGTATTAGTAGTTGAGGTGCTTTTTCTACTTTTTTTCACCACTTTTTTTACTAGGTATACATACATATGTACATATGTAAGTATATAAAGTCAATTTTTATGTTTTACCTTTAATTTTTGCATAGTTTTATTGCATTTACATGAACTGTTGACTCTTTTTTTTAATAAAGCAATTTAGAATCAAAACTTTTGTATAAGAATTTTTTTACTGAAAAAAACCGGTTGACCAGTTTTTTCTGAATTGTAAAAACGGAAACTGGGTTTTTCATAATTTCAACTATTCGAAAACCGGTTTCTGGAAAAAGTCGAATAATCGATCACCCTAATTTTAATACTTTAAGATGGTCTGGCAAGTTTGTTGTTTTTGTTTTGTATGTAAATCAAATTAATAACCATGTGGTAAATTTGAAAGTATAAAAAGCATGTCATTTTCAATATAGCAATATGGTAATATTAAACTAAACATGTTAAAACTGTCAACGCAGATGTAGTTGATGAAAAAATATTTGTATTTTTCGCAGAGCAAAAGTTATTTTGATACATTTATCCAATAATAATTTCTAATTTAAAAAATTTTGTAATTTTAATACGTACGGAAGAAAATATTCAGTCTCTCATAAGTATTCGCACAAACATGCATTTTACTCTCGCTCTCTCTCATATTACACAATAATATATAAATAATTTTAAGATGTATGTGTGTTTGCCTGACTTTGATATACACAGTATAGCAACAAAAAGAAAAAAGTGTTTTCAAGCAGCTTCATCATCTAGAGTGCTGAATATTAGAGCCCATGTATCTCTCTTTTTTAAGCGGATGTGTTCAGTAAAGTTCAAAATATTACGAGCAAGCGGATTAGGACGAGACTCGAGTTTTGTTAGATATTTGCCCGCGTATTTTACAATTTCCTCAGTCACTAGCGGCATATTCAAATCGCGATGTATATTTGAATTTTTGATGTATCGGGTGTTTTTTTTAGAGGTATAGAACTTCGAATTGAAATAAAACACAAGAAAATCATTTTAATGTCCATCAATTTGGCTTTATTGGAAGGATAATTTTATGTAATTAATGTTTAAATATGATTTCGGGCATGTGGCCGCCGCGGCTGGCTCGAATAAAGCCAATTCTACAGGTCCAATTTTCAACCACTTTTTCGAGCATATGGGGCCGTATGTTGGCAATAACGCCACGAATGTTGGCTTCCAAGTCCCCTAACGTTTCTGGTTTGTTGGCGTAGACGAGCGACTTCACATATCCCCAAAGAAAATAATCCAATGGTGTCAAATCACACGATCTTGGTGGCCAATTGACAGGTCCATTCCGCGAAATTATGCGCTCATCGAATGTTTCCTTCAATAAATCGATTGTGACGTGCGCTGTGTGGCATGTAGCGCCGTCTTGTTGAAACCACAACTCATCCACATTCATGCCATCCAATTCGGGAACAAAATAGTCGGTTAGTCAGCTCCAATTGCTGTGCACGGTGGCGAATCGATTCATTCGGGTCCTCTTCAACACTTTGCTCTACAGCGGCAATTGTTTCTTCGGTGCGCACTGTTCGACGTCTCTGCGGATGCGTATTATCACATAGAGTAAACGTAGTGCGAAAACGATCCATGGTTAACCGAATTAATTGATCTGATGGACGATTATGTCGACCATAAAATGAACGGAGCTTGCGGTAAACTTCACGAACTGAACCATTATTTTCGAAATAAATTTGCACGATTTGCAAGCGTTGTTCTTTTGTCAACCTGTTCATGATGAAATGGCAAACCAAACTAAATATTAATCACTTGACAGCTGACAAAATGGCCGCCACTTAAAAAAGTGATGCCAACCTAAAGTTCTATACCTCAATAAAAAACACCCTTTACCATGGAGCCGATGTTATCATGCGTAAAATTTTATTTTGCCTTCGTTGAATTTTCTCTACATTTGAAGCTGAAGCAGTGCCCCATAGTTGAATTCCGTAACACCATATTGGCTTTAAAATCGACTTGTATATTAAAAGTTTGCAGTCTAGGCTAAGTGTTGAATTTCTACCAATCAGCCAATGTACCTGAGTTAATTTAAGTTTCATTTGAGTTAACTTAGAGTCAATGTGGTGTTTCCATGTAAGTCGTCGATCAAGGTGTATACCAAGATATTTCACATGTGAATGTTGAGGAACAACTTGATTGTTAATCCGAATGGGGGAGCAAGTATCTCTGCTTAGGGTGAACGTTATATGGACACACTTTTGTTAATTGACTTTAATTCTCCATAAGTTTAACCAAAGCTCCATCTGGCTAATGTGTTCCTGGAGTTTGCGGGATGCCTCATCAGGGTTTTCGTGCATACTAAGGCAGGCTGTATCGTCGGCAAATGTGGAAGTATGGATACTACTGCTCACAGGCATATCACAAGTATAAATCAAATATAAAACTGGTCCCAGTATACTCCCCTGTGGCACACCGGATGAAATAGTTTCAGGCCTACTCGTAAAGTCTCCTTCCACAATAGTGAACTTACGGGAAATAATGTTACTTTCCAAAAGATTTAAAATGTTTATTGGTAAGTAAGTCTTCAATTTTAAAATTAGGCCTTCATGCACGCATTGCACGATAAATTAATAGCATCTTGTTACAAGCTAATGTAAGGCAATTGTCAAACTACATACAAAAGCATAGATACGTATAGAATTTGACAGTTCTTTGTATAACCCAATGCTTTGAGTAGTTTATCTTGCTATGTTTGTGTTGCATACATTCATGTGCAAAAATCAAAAATTTAGATTTTGCATCAAGCATCGTCGGTGTGACTCATACAAACAAAATTTCACAAATATTATCATAACACAGGTCATGCATTATGACCGTGAATAATGTGCTTAATGTTGCTTGCCCACAATGAAAAAATTAAGATGGCACAATTTTGCCACATTAAAATTTTAATATACTCATTGTGAATTCTCTAAATGTATGGACCGATTATATTCAATTATATAAGCTTTCGAAATTGATAATTTGGAGTTACCCTGTTATACTAGATAGTGAGTTAGAGAGTGCTTAAGCTGACCACCCCGAGATGGAAGAGACTTTCAGTCAGGCCTAAGTTGACTGGTGTTTTAAGTTTCTTCTTGTAGCTTTTCAATTCTTATATCTAGTAGTGAGTAAAAGAGTTCTCAAATTGATTAAAAAATAAATATATTGAAAAAAATCATATTTGTTTCCGACAAAATATGTTAACTCTAAAAAAATATTTGTTTTTTGATGGACTAAATAATGCTATCTCATAAAAACACGCAAACCAGTGCAAAATTTTATTTTTGATGTGTAAACATCTATACGCTAGGGGTAAAAATCTTTTGACTTTGATTTCTTTGCTGAGATTTCTTTGCTTTTTTGCTTTTGCTTTGCATTGTCAGATCGGTGTGAGCTATGTATGAGTGTATTAGTGTTTGAAAGAAGCAATACCAAGCAGAGAAACAAGTCGGCCGGCTCGAAGCCGACGGTGCGCCGCCGCCGGTTATTGTTCTGTATATTTCCGTACACCAAAGCTGAAAATGAACCGTAAGAGCTACGGATTTGAAATTTGGACACAATATCTACACATTTGGCCACTACAACAACAAATACATGAGAGTTAAAAACTAAAGGGTGTTCCAAAACGAGCAACGAAAAATTTTAAAATCCCATGTTATATACATACAATTGTATGTACATATATACACTTGAAATTTTAAAAGTTAGTGTATTTTTATACAGACTACAACAATTAACACTAAATTTAAAAAATTTAAATCAATGGGTGTTCCATCAGTTAATGCAATTTTGACTTTGTAATTTTGACAACTTGCTTTATCTTGGAAACCGTAAGAGTAAAACTCTTGAAATTTTCAAAAACGGTAAAACTAAAAAATCCAAAAAATATAAGATCGCCAAATATAAAAAAATCGCCAAAACGAAAAAAGCACCAAATTAATAAAAATCTCTAGGACTAAAATAAATCGCGAAAAACCGCAACAAACGCCAAAATTAAAAAAATCCTTAAACAAAAAAATCGCCATTATGAAAAAATCGCCAAAATGAAAATATCGCCTAAATAAAAAACCCCAAAAGCAGAAAAAAATCGCCAAAATGAAAAAACCCAAAAAACAGAAAAAAATCGCCAAAATGAAAAAATCGCCAAAATGAAAAAAATTGCTAAAATTAAAAAAACCCAAAGAGAGAAAAAAAATGCCAAAACGAGAAAAAAAGCGATAAAACTGAAAAAAATTCGTTTAAACTGAAAAAACTTAAAAAATTAAGAAAGCTAAATAAAAAAAAAATTATCAAAACCGAATGTGCGCGAGTCAAAGTCGCACTTTACTGAATTTATTTTAATTGCAATGCGTACACAATAACAAGAACAACAACTAAACGATGAACAACAGGAATTAAAAATTAAAAAGTAAAAGTAAAGGCATTTACCATAGATGAGCACTGCAGTACCACTAAAGTTTCAGTAAAAACAAAAAAAAATTTACTGATTACTAAATTTTTTTTCTACAATTTTTATAAATTGCCTAAATGATTTGTTATATGATGAGGTGCATTGAATTTTCAGTAATCAGTAATGCCCGTATTCATAATGAAATTCTACCAAGTGGATAAATGTTTTTCATACAAAAGTTTCAAAATTTGAATGAAAAAACTTTGCCACTTGCTACAATTTTATTATGATTACGGCCCTACGATTTTACTGGTAATGCAAATTAAATTTCATTAGCAGTAACAATTTACTGAATTTTTTTAGTAATCAGTAAATTTACTACTTACTGCAATTTTGAATGCAGTACATATACATATACTGCAGTGTGCCCATTTACTAACCAAATAAGTTTAATAAAACAAACAAAAACCAACAAATTCATATGTATTTACAATATTGTAAGTTTTGATACTTTTAATTAATTAATTTAAAAAAAGATACTAAAGGCATAAGTACTTCCAACTTAAAAAAAATTTTCCTTACTAGATGTTTACACATCTCCTCTGTGATCGGACTCAAATTGCTTTTTTTTAATGACAATTAATTTTTAGTCAGGCTTAAGTTCAGTAATTTCAATTCTTTTTATTGATTGAAATATTTTATTAATTAATGTAAGTTTCTAAAGAAGAGAAGAAAAATTAAATTAGACTTTTAAGCTGGGGGAAATACCGATATTTTTCTGTGCAGCAACGCACTTCATCAGCATCCTAGTATATCTACTTGGGTAGAGATTGTTATTAACATCAGCTATTTAACTTAAATTCTAATGAAACGGAATGTGAGAAATGATTGTTGTGTACAATTATTGATTTACCTTTGGTAAATACATAAGTATCACTATTTATTTCCCCTGTTTTTCCATTTTTCATTTTTCTATTTAGGTTAGCACGAAGTTATATTAATTACTCTACCTACGTATGTTTAACTATTCTTGCTTATCTTTTACGATCATCACATTAATTATTTTTACTTATTCGATGCACCCTCGGTACATACATATAAGTATTATAGTAGTGCATATTATGTTACTTTGTTGTTGCTTTCTACCGTTTATTTGGTATTCCAACATTTGTGATTGCCAAGTGAACAGTGATTGCCAAGTGAACATATTTTTGTCACGTGCCCATGATGAATTAAATGAGACATTTTTAGATTTTAATTGAACTATAGCGAATTTTTAATCAGAATTAATCAGGCTTAAATTCAGTAATTTCAATTCTTTTATTGAATGAAATATTTTTGTTAAATAATAATAATAATTAATTAATTAATTAACAGGGAAAATTAATAGTGATACTTACATATGTATTTACCAAAGGTAAATCAATAATTGTACACAACAATCATTTCTCACATTCCGTTTGATTAGAATTTAAGTTAAATAGCTGATGTTAATAACAATCTCTACCCAAGTAGATAGACTAGGGTGCTGATGAAGTGCGTTGCTGCACAGAAAAATATCGGTATTTCCCCCAGTTTAAACGATTTTGTCAGCTTTGTCGCTTTTTTCTCATTTTGGCAGTTTTTTTCTCTTTTTGGGTTCTTTTAATTTTCGAAATTTTTTTCATTTTGGCGATTTTTTCCTTTTTGGTGACTTTTTTCGGGTTTTGGATTTTTTTTTATTTTGGCGTTTTTTGCGTTTTTTTTTATCTAGGCGATTTTTTCATTCTGGCGATTTTTTCGTTTAAGGGTTTTTTTTAATTTTTGCGATTTTTTTTATTTTGGCGATTTTTTTTCATTTTGGCGACTATTTTTCTGTTTTTTTGGGTTTTTTTTACTTTGGCGATTTTTTTCATTTTGACAACTTTTCCGGGTTTTCGCGATTTATTTTAGTCCTAAAATTTTTTTTAATTTGGTGCTTTTTTCGGTTTTGGCGATTTTTTAGATTTGGCGATTTTATAATTTTTTGATTTTTTAGTTTTACCGTTTTTGAAAATTTTAAGAGTTTTGCTCTTATGGTTTCCAAGATACAGCAAGTTGTCAAAGTTACAAAGTCAAAACTGCATTAAATGATGGAACACCCTTTAAATTAAATTTACTGTTAATTGCTGTAGTCTGTATAAAAATACACTAACTTTACAAAATTCAAGTGTATGTATATTACATGGGAATTTAACATTTTTCGTTGCTCGTTTTGGAACACCCTTTAATTTTTAACTCTCATATATTTGCTGTTGTAGCGGGCAAATGTCTACACACTGTGCCCGAATTTCAGGTTCGTAGCTCTTACGGTTCTCGAGGAAATACCCTGTAACAGAGGAACGGACAGCGTAGCGAAAACAATAGGGTCCATTTTCACCTTTGGTGTACGGAACCCTAATAAAGCAATCATTATTTTCACCTTTGGTGTACGGAACCCTAATAAAACAAAAAACCTAACGGCCCAAACAAACAAAAACCAGCAAATTCCTATGGATTTACAATATTTTAAATAAGTTTGTATTGCTTCTTTCAAACACTAATTCACTCATACAGGGTGGGCCAAAAGAAACCAAGGGGTGTAAAAGTTTAATAACTTTTTTGTTTATTAACTTTTTTTTATTTTTTCTTTCAGATTATATAATATACAAAATGGAAATTTTTTTACACTAAGTATGAAAAATTATGTCTCTCAAATGACCACCGTTTTCAGCTTCGCACTGATGGGCTCTTTTTAGAGCATTTTCCATAACATCTTTCAAAACTTGTGGCTGTAGCGTTCGAATTTCTGCAACAATGTTTGCCTTGAGTTCAAGGATTGTCTCTGGCTTGTTCACATACACTCGCTCCCTCAAAAAACCCCAAAGAAAATAGTCGGGTGCTGTCAAATCTGGCGATCGCGCTGGCCAAATAATTTCCGAATTTCGAGAAATTATTCGCTCTCCAAAAATTTGACTTAAAAGTGCCATTGTGTCTCGGGCAGTATGGGCTGTGGCTCCGTCCTGCTGAAACCACATACCAGGTCTGTTTTCAAGAGGAGGACGTAAAAAATTTTCTATCATAAACCGATACCGCTCTCCATTTACGGTTACAGCACTTCCATCTTCATTCTCGAAGAAGTAGGGCCCAATGACATTTTCAGATGTGATCCCACACCATACTGTACACCTGATGGGGTGCAATTGGCGTTGATGAATGGCTCTTGGATTTTGAGAACCCCAGAACCTACAGTTCTGCTTATTAACAAAGCCATTCAAATGAAAATGAGCTTCATCACTCATAATCAAATTTTCAATAAAGTTGATTTCATAAAATTCTATTGTTCTGGTCTCTGTTCAGTTGTGAACCTCTCCATTATAAATTCTCCAAGTGTTGTCTATATAATCTGAAAGAAAAAATAAAAAAAATTAATAAACAAAAAAGTTATTAAACTTTTACACCCCTTGGTTTCTTTTGGCCCACCCTGTACATAGCTCACACCGATTTGACAACGATGTGTGCATCTCTGCAAAGAAAACTCAGTGAAAAAGATTTTTACCCCCTAGCGTATAGATGTTTACACATAAAAAATCACACCTTATTTTAGATTTTTTATAGCAAATATAAAGTAAATCTTATTCACTCACGGGTTACAAAAACAAACCAATTCGCTCCAATGACACGCTAATGTAAAATTCACTACTTTTTGCTCAGAGTTTGAAGTGCTTCGTATTAGTAGTTGAGGTGCTTTTTCTACTTTTTTCCCCCACTTTTTTTACTAGGTATACATACATATGTACATATGTAAGTATATAAAGTCAATTTTTATGTTTTACCTTTAATTTTTGCATAGTTTTATTGCATTTACATGAACTGTTGACTCTTTTTTTTAATAAAGCAATTTAGAATCAAAACTTTTGTATAAGAATTTTTTTACTGAAAAAAACCGGTTGACCGGTTTTTTCTGAATTGTAAAAACGGAAACTGGGTTTTTCATAATTTCAACTATTCGAAAACCGGTTTCTGGAAAAAGTCGAATAATCGATCACCCTAATTTTAATACTTTAAGATGGTCTGGCAAGTTTGTTGTTTTTGTTTTGTATGTAAATCAAATTAATAACCATGTGGTAAATTTGAAAGTATAAAAAGCATGTCATTTTCAATATAGCAATATGGTAATATTAAACTAAACATGTTAAAACTGTCAACGCAGATGTAGTTGATGAAAAAATATTTGTATTTTTCGCAGAGCAAAAGTTATTTTGATACATTTATCCAATAATAATTTCTAATTTAAAAAAATTTTGTAATTTTAATACGTACGGAAGAAAATATTCAGTCTCTCATAAGTATTCGCACAAACATGCATTTTACTCTCGCTCTCTCTCATATTATACAATAATATATAAATAATTTTAAGATGTATGTGTGTTTGCCTTACTTTGATATACACAGCATAGCAACAAAAAGAAAAAAGTGTTTTCAAGCAGCTTCATCATCTAGAGTGCTGAATATTAGAGCCCATGTATCTCTCTTTTTTAAGCGGATGTGTCCAGTAAAGTTCAAAATATTACGAGCAAGCGGATTAGGATGAGACTCGAGTTTTGTTAGATATTTGCCCGCGTATTTTACAATTTCTTCAGTCACTAGTGGCATATTCAAATCGCGATGTATATTTGAATTTTTGATACACCATGGAGCCGATGTTATCATGCGTAAAATTTTATTTTGCCTTCGTTGAATTTTCTCTACATTTGAAGCTGAAGCAGTACCCCATAATTGAATTCCGTAACACCATATAAGTGTTGAATTTCTACCAATCAGCCAATGTACCTGAGTTAATTTAAGTTTCATTTGAGTTAACTTAGAGTCAATGTGGTGTTTCCATGTAAGTCGTCGATCAAGGTGTATACCAAGATATTTCACATGTGAATGTTGAGGAACAACTTGATTGTTAATCCGAATGGGGGAGCAAGTACCTCTGCTTAGGGTGAACGTTATATGGACACACTTTTGTTAATTGACTTTAATTCTCCATAAGTTTAACCAAAGCTCCATCTGGCTAATGTGTTCCTGGAGTTTGCGGGATGCCTCATCAGGGTTTTCGTGCATACTAAGGCAGGCTGTATCGTCGGCAAATGTGGAAGTATGGATACTACTTCTCACAGGCATATCACAAGTATAAATCAAATATAAAACTGGTCTCAGTATACTCCCCTGTGGCACACCGGATGAAATAGTTTCAGGCCTACTCGTAAAGTCTCCTTCCACAATAGTGAACTTACGGGAAATAATGTAACTTTCCAAAAGATTTAAAATGTTTATTGGTAAGTAAGTCTTCAATTTTAAAATTAGGCCTTCATGTACGCATTGCACGATAAATTAATAGCATCTTGTTACAAGCTAATGTAAGGCAATTGTCAAACTACATACAAAAGCATAGATACGTATAGAATTTGACAGTTCTTTGTATAACCCAATGCTTTGAGTAGTTTATCTTGCTATGTTTGTGTTGCATACATTCATGTGCAAAAATCAAAAATTTAGATTTTGCATCAAGCATCGTCGGTGTGACTCATACAAACAAAATTTCACAAATATTATCATAACACAGGTCATGCATTATGACCGTGAATAATGTGCTTAATGTTGCTTGCCCACAATGAAAAAATTAAGATGGCACAATTTTGCCACATTAAAATTTTAATATACTCATTGTGAATTCTCTAAATGTATGGACCGATTATATTCAATTATATAAGCTTTCGAAATTGATAATTTGGAGTTACCCTGTTATACTAGATAGTGAGTTAGAGAGTGCTTAAGCTGACCACCCCGAGATGGAAGAGACTTTCAGTCAGGCCTAAGTTGACTGGTGTTTTAAGTTTCTTCTTGTAGCTTTTCAATTCTTATATCTAGTAGTGAGTAAAAGAGTTCTCAAATTGATTAAAAAAATAAATATATTGAAAAAAATCATATTTGTTTCCGACAAAATATGTTAACTCTAAAAAAATATTTGTTTTTTGATGGACTAAATAATGCTATCTCATGAAAACACGCAAACCAGTGCAAAATTTTATTTTTGATGTGTAAACATCTATACGCTAGGGGTAAAAATCTTTTGACTTTGATTTCTTTGCTGAGATTTCTTTGCTTTTTTGCTTTTGCTTTGCATTGTCAAATCGGTGTGAGCTATGTATGAGTGTATTAGTGTTTGAAAGAAGCAATACCAAGCAGAGAAACAAGTCGGCCGGCTCGAAGCCGACGGTGCGCCGCCGCCGGTTATTGTTCTGTATATTTCCGTACACCAAAGCTGAAAATGAACCGTAAGAGCTACGGATTTGAAATTTGGACACAATATCTACACATTTGGCCACTACAACAACAAATACATGAGAGTTAAAAACTAAAGGGTGTTCCAAAACGAGCAACGAAAAATTTTAAAATCCCATGTTATATACATACAATTGTATGTACATATATACACTTGAAATTTTAAAAGTTAGTGTATTTTTATACAGACTACAACAATTAACACTAAATTTAAAAAATTTAAATCAATGGGTGTTCCATCAGTTAATGCAATTTTGACTTTGTAATTTTGACAACTTGCTTTATCTTGGAAACCGTAAGAGTAAAACTCTTGAAATTTTCAAAAACGGTAAAACTAAAAAATCCAAAAAATATAAGATCGCCAAATATAAAAAAATCGCCAAAACGAAAAAAGCACCAAATTAATAAAAATCTCTAGGACTAAAATAAATCGCGAAAAACCGCAACAAACGCCAAAATTAAAAAAAATCCTTAATCAAAAAAATCGCCATTATGAAAAAATCGCCAAAATGAAAATATCGCCTAAATAAAAAACCCCAAAAAAAAACGATTTTATAATTTTTTGATTTTTTAGTTTTACCGTTTTTGAAAATTTTAAGAGTTTTGCTCTTATGGTTTCCAAGATACAGCAAGTTGTCAAAGTTACAAAGTCAAAATTGCATTAAATGATGGAACACCCTTTAAATTAAATTTACTGTTAATTGCTGTAGTCTGTATAAAAATACACTAACTTTACAAAATTCAAGTGTATGTATATTACATGGGAATTTAACATTTTTCGTTGCTCGTTTTGGAACACCCTTTAATTTTTAACTCTCATATATTTGCTGTTGTAGCGGGCAAATGTCTACACACTGTGCCCGAATTTCAGGTTCGTAGCTCTTACGGTTCTCGAGGAAATACCCTGTAACAGAGGAACGGACAGCGTAGCGAAAACAATAGGGTCCATTTTCACCTTTGGTGTACGGAACCCTAATAAAGCAATCATTATTTTCACCTTTGGTGTACGGAACCCTAATAAAACAAAAAACCTAACGGCCCAAACAAACAAAAACCAGCAAATTCCTATGGATTTACAATATTTTAAATAAGTTTGTATTGCTTCTTTCAAACACTAATTCACTCATACATAGCTCACACCGATTTGACAACGATGTGTGCATCTCTGCAAAGAAAACTCAGTGAAAAAGATTTTTACCCCCTAGCGTATAGATGTTTACACATAAAAAATCACACCTTATTTTAGATTTTTTATAGCAAATATAAAGTAAATCTTATTCACTCACGGGTTACAAAAACAAACCAATTCGCTCCAATGACACGCTAATGTAAAATTCACTACTTTTTGCTCAGAGTTTGAAGTGCTTCGTATTAGTAGTTGAGGTGCTTTTTCTACTTTTTTCCCCCACTTTTTTTACTAGGTATACATACATATGTACATATGTAAGTATATAAAGTCAATTTTTATGTTTTACCTTTAATTTTTGCATAGTTTTATTGCATTTACATGAACTGTTGACTCTTTTTTTTAATAAAGCAATTTAGAATCAAAACTTTTGTATAAGAATTTTTTTACTGAAAAAAACCGGTTGACCGGTTTTTTCTGAATTGTAAAAACGGAAACTGGGTTTTTCATAATTTCAACTATTCGAAAACCGGTTTCTGGAAAAAGTCGAATAATCGATCACCCTAATTTTAATACTTTAAGATGGTCTGGCAAGTTTGTTGTTTTTGTTTTGTATGTAAATCAAATTAATAACCATGTGGTAAATTTGAAAGTATAAAAAGCATGTCATTTTCAATATAGCAATATGGTAATATTAAACTAAACATGTTAAAACTGTCAACGCAGATGTAGTTGATGAAAAAATATTTGTATTTTTCGCAGAGCAAAAGTTATTTTGATACATTTATCCAATAATAATTTCTAATTTAAAAAAATTTTGTAATTTAAATACGTACGGAAGAAAATATTCAGTCTCTCATAAGTATTCGCACAAACATGCATTTTACTCTCGCTCTCTCTCATATTATACAATAATATATAAATAATTTTAAGATGTATGTGTGTTTGCCTTACTTTGATATACACAGCATAGCAACAAAAAGAAAAAAGTGTTTTCAAGCAGCTTCATCATCTAGAGTGCTGAATATTAGAGCCCATGTATCTCTCTTTTTTAAGCGGATGTGTCCAGTAAAGTTCAAAATATTACGAGCAAGCGGATTAGGATGAGACTCGAGTTTTGTTAGATATTTGCCCGCGTATTTTACAATTTCTTCAGTCACTAGTGGCATATTCAAATCGCGATGTATATTTGAATTTTTGATACACCATGGAGCCGATGTTATCATGCGTAAAATTTTATTTTGCCTTCGTTGAATTTTCTCTACATTTGAAGCTGAAGCAGTACCCCATAATTGAATTCCGTAACACCATATAAGTGTTGAATTTCTACCAATCAGCCAATGTACCTGAGTTAATTTAAGTTTCATTTGAGTTAACTTAGAGTCAATGTGGTGTTTCCATGTAAGTCGTCGATCAAGGTGTATACCAAGATATTTCACATGTGAATGTTGAGGAACAACTTGATTGTTAATCCGAATGGGGGAGCAAGTACCTCTGCTTAGGGTGAACGTTATATGGACACACTTTTGTTAATTGACTTTAATTCTCCATAAGTTTAACCAAAGCTCCATCTGGCTAATGTGTTCCTGGAGTTTGCGGGATGCCTCATCAGGGTTTTCGTGCATACTAAGGCAGGCTGTATCGTCGGCAAATGTGGAAGTATGGATACTACTTCTCACAGGCATATCACAAGTATAAATCAAATATAAAACTGGTCTCAGTATACTCCCCTGTGGCACACCGGATGAAATAGTTTCAGGCCTACTCGTAAAGTCTCCTTCCACAATAGTGAACTTACGGGAAATAATGTAACTTTCCAAAAGATTTAAAATGTTTATTGGTAAGTAAGTCTTCAATTTTAAAATTAGGCCTTCATGTACGCATTGCACGATAAATTAATAGCATCTTGTTACAAGCTAATGTAAGGCAATTGTCAAACTACATACAAAAGCATAGATACGTATAGAATTTGACAGTTCTTTGTATAACCCAATGCTTTGAGTAGTTTATCTTGCTTTGTTTGTGTTGCATACATTCATGTGCAAAAATCAAAAATTTAGATTTTGCATCAAGCATCGTCGGTGTGACTCATACAAACAAAATTTCACAAATATTATCATAACACAGGTCATGCATTATGACCGTGAATAATGTGCTTAATGTTGCTTGCCCACAATGAAAAAATTAAGATGGCACAATTTTGCCACATTAAAATTTTAATATACTCATTGTGAATTCTCTAAATGTATGGACCGATTATATTCAATTATATAAGCTTTCGAAATTGATAATTTGGAGTTACCCTGTTATACTAGATAGTGAGTTAGAGAGTGCTTAAGCTGACCACCCCGAGATGGAAGAGACTTTCAGTCAGGCCTAAGTTGACTGGTGTTTTAAGTTTCTTCTTGTAGCTTTTCAATTCTTATATCTAGTAGTGAGTAAAAGAGTTCTCAAATTGATTAAAAAAATAAATATATTGAAAAAAATCATATTTGTTTCCGACAAAATATGTTAACTCTAAAAAAATATTTGTTTTTTGATGGACTAAATAATGCTATCTCATGAAAACACGCAAACCAGTGCAAAATTTTATTTTTGATGTGTAAACATCTATACGCTAGGGGTAAAAATCTTTTGACTTTGATTTCTTTGCTGAGATTTCTTTGCTTTTTTGCTTTTGCTTTGCATTGTCAAATCGGTGTGAGCTATGTATGAGTGTATTAGTGTTTGAAAGAAGCAATACCAAGCAGAGAAACAAGTCGGCCGGCTCGAAGCCGACGGTGCGCCGCCGCCGGTTATTGTTCTGTATATTTCCGTACACCAAAGCTGAAAATGAACCGTAAGAGCTACGGATTTGAAATTTGGACACAATATCTACACATTTGGCCACTACAACAACAAATACATGAGAGTTAAAAACTAAAGGGTGTTCCAAAACGAGCAACGAAAAATTTTAAAATCCCATGTTATATACATACAATTGTATGTACATATATACACTTGAAATTTTAAAAGTTAGTGTATTTTTATACAGACTACAACAATTAACACTAAATTTAAAAAATTTAAATCAATGGGTGTTCCATCAGTTAATGCAATTTTGACTTTGTAATTTTGACAACTTGCTTTATCTTGGAAACCGTAAGAGTAAAACTCTTGAAATTTTCAAAAACGGTAAAACTAAAAAATCCAAAAAATATAAGATCGCCAAATATAAAAAAATCGCCAAAACGAAAAAAGCACCAAATTAATAAAAATCTCTAGGACTAAAATAAATCGCGAAAAACCGCAACAAACGCCAAAATTAAAAAAAATCCTTAATCAAAAAAATCGCCATTATGAAAAAATCGCCAAAATGAAAATATCGCCTAAATAAAAAACCCCAAAAGCAGAAAAAAATCGCCAAAATGAAAAAACCCCAAAAAACAGAAAAAATCGCCAAAATGAAAAAATCGCCAAAATGAAAAAATCGCCAAAATGAAAAAAATTGCTAAAATTAAAAAAACCCAAAGAGAGAAAAAAATGCCAAAACGAGAAAAAAAGCGATAAAACTGAAAAAAATTCGTTTAAACTGAAAAAACTTAAAAAATTAAGAAAGCTAAATAAAAAAAAATTATCAAAACCGAATGTGCGCGAGTCAAAGTCGCACTTTACTGAATTTATTTTAATTGCAATGCGTACACAATAACAAGAACAACAACTAAACGATGAACAACAGGAATTAAAAATTAAAAAGTAAAAGTAAAGGCATTTACCATAGATGAGCACTGCAGTACCACTAAAGTTTCAGTAAAAACAAAAAAAAATTTACTGATTACTAAATTTTTTTTCTACAATTTTTATAAATTGCCTAAATGATTTGTTATATGATGAGGTGCATTGAATTTTCAGTAATCAGTAATGCCCGTATTCATAATGAAATTCTACCAAGTGGATAAATGTTTTTCATACAAAAGTTTCAAAATTTGAATGAAAAAACTTTGCCACTTGCTACAATTTTATTATGATTACGGCCCTACGATTTTACTGGCAATGCAAATTAAATTTCATTAGCAGTAACAATTTACTGAATTTTTTTAGTAATCAGTAAATTTACTGCTTACTGCAATTTTGAATGCAGTACATATACATATACTGCAGTGTGCCCATTTACTAACCAAATAAGTTTAATAAAACAAACAAAAACCAACAAATTCATATGTATTTACAATATTGAAAGTTTTGATACTTTTAATTAATTAATTTAAAAAAAGATACTAAAGGCATAAGTACTTCCAACTTAAAAAAAAATTTTCCTTACTAGATGTTTACACATCTCCTCTGTGATCGGACTCAAATTGCTTTTTTTTAATGACAATTAATTTTTAGTCAGGCTTAAGTTCAGTAATTTCAATTCTTTTTATTGATTGAAATATTTTATTAATTAATGTAAGTTTCTAAAGAAGAGAAGAAAAATTAAATTAGACTTTTAAGCTGGGGGAAATACCGATATTTTTCTGTGCAGCAACGCACTTCATCAGCATCCTAGTATATCTACTTGGGTAGAGATTGTTATTAACATCAGCTATTTAACTTAAATTCTAATGAAACGGAATGTGAGAAATGATTGTTGTGTACAATTATTGATTTACCTTTGGTAAATACATAAGTATCACTATTTATTTCCCCTGTTTTTCCATTTTTCATTTTTCTATTTAGGTTAGCACGAAGTTATATTAATTACTCTACCTACGTATGTTTAACTATTCTTGCTTATCTTTTACGATCATCACATTAATTATTTTTACTTATTCGATGCACCCTCGGTACATACATATAAGTATTATAGTAGTGCATATTATGTTACTTTGTTGTTGCTTTCTACCGTTTATTTGGTATTCCAACATTTGTGATTGCCAAGTGAACAGTGATTGCCAAGTGAACATATTTTTGTCACGTGCCCATGATGAATTAAATGAGACATTTTTAGATTTTAATTGAACTATAGCGAATTTTTAATCAGAATTAATCAGGCTTAAATTCAGTAATTTCAATTCTTTTATTGAATGAAATATTTTTGTTAAATAATAATAATAATTAATTAATTAATTAACAGGGAAAATTAATAGTGATACTTACATATGTATTTACCAAAGGTAAATCAATAATTGTACACAACAATCATTTCTCACATTCCGTTTGATTAGAATTTAAGTTAAATAGCTGATGTTAATAACAATCTCTACCCAAGTAGATAGACTAGGGTGCTGATGAAGTGCGTTGCTGCACAGAAAAATATCGGTATTTCCCTTAGCTTAAAAAAAGTCTAATTTAATTTTTCTTCTCTTCTTTAGAAACTCACATTAATTAATAAAAATATTTCATTCAATAAAAGAATTGAAATTACTGAACTTAAGCCTGACTACAAATTAATTCTGATTAAAAATCTATAGTGAATTTTTAAATTATAATCTAAAAATGTCTCATTTTATTTTTTTTATTTTTTTAATGCATGTTTTTTATTTATTGTATCTTTATATATGAACTAACAATAAGTATTCAAATCTTAAATGTAAAATATAATTAGTACGCCCGACCAATGTCGGACATAAACTTAGTGATTGACTAGTCATCTGACTAGTAGCGATAGCCGACACTTTGGTCACAGTCCTCAGTTAGTTTATTAGGGGCTTGATGAAAAAAATTACCAAAACATTTGTGCACGTGTGATTTTTCATCTCTCTGTAACTTATTAATTTCACTTAATTAAACACATACATCTGAACTGCTTACTCTGCTTCTTTTTTTGCCAGTCACTGATTACATAAGCACTGGTAAAATATGACTGGTCAATGTTTACTAGACATCTGCATGAAACTAAATAATGATGTTTATGAAATTTTCGCTATAATTTTTTATTCGTTTCATTTCTATTTCATACAGATGAATAACTATGAAACAAGAGCAATGAATACTCAATAGTTAAGAACGCAGTAAAATGATGTTGGTTTGTTTACTTATACAAGAGCATACTAACCCTTACAAATGTGAAACAGAACATTTGTTGAGCAAATCTCGATTAAGTTCATGCAAAAACAATATGCTTTTAAAGATCAGAGTTGCCAGTTGTAGGAAAAGGGAAAATATAAGAATAATCGCCGAAAAGGAAGTTTAAAAATTACACATAATTATCTCTTTTCAATGCAATATTATTGTTGTTTAAAATTTAGTATTTTTACATAGGGTGATGACAATCAAATTTTTTGGAAGAATATAAATAGCTATTTTCGTTCGGAAACGAGTACTTTTGTTGTGTTTTGTTTAATTTTTGTCAATTTAAATTTTTTTATATCATATGAAATTAAATAAATTCATTTTCTTGTTTTGGCGATTTTTTCGGTTTTTTGGGGTTTTTTCATTTTGGCGTTTTTTTTATTTTTGGCGATTTTGTTTAATTTTTGCGATTTTAGTTTATTTAAATTTTTTTTAGTTTGGCGACATTTTCGCGTTTTGGCAATTTTTTTCAATTTTTTGCGTTTTTTTTCATTTTGACGTTTTTTTTCATTTTGGCGAATTTTTCGAATTTGGCGATTTATTTTAGTGTTGGAATTTTTTTAATTTTGGCGATTTTTTTCGTTTTGGCGATTTTTTTAATTTTGGCGATTTTTTTTTTGGTTTGGCGATTTTATAATTTTCGGTTTTTTTAGTTTTTGAAAATTTCAAGTTTGCCTCTTACGGTTTCCAAGATATAGCAAATTGTCAAAATTACATAGTCAAAATCGCATTAAATGATGGACCACCCTTTAATTTAAATTTTTTAAATTTTAGTGTTAATTGTTGTAGTCTGTATAAAAATACACTAATTTTACAAATTTCAAGTTTCAATATACATATGTTCACACAATTATATGTATATTACATGGGATTTTAACATATTTCATTGCTCGTTTTGGAACACCCTTTAATTTTTAATTCTCATGTATTGTTGTTGTAGCGGCCAAGGTTCTACATACTGTGTCCAAATTTCAGGTCCGTAGCTCTTACGGTTCCTGAGAAAATACCGTGTGACGGACAGACGGACAGCGTAGCGAAAACAATAGGGTTCCTTTTCACCTTTGGTGTACGGAACCCTAAAAAGCAAGCACGTGACCAAAACCGTAAGACACCTACACAACTAATAATCAAATTTGCTTAAGAATATATTAATTTCTCATAAAACAATTCCTTTTTTTTTCATTTTTCATCTAAAAGTGTGTG
Source organism: Tachina grossa (assembly GCA_949987645.1). Taxonomy (NCBI): domain Eukaryota; kingdom Metazoa; phylum Arthropoda; class Insecta; order Diptera; family Tachinidae; genus Tachina; species Tachina grossa. The sequence goes on from OX465274.1 coordinate 101,273,037, forward strand.
TTTCTTTCCATAGCATTTCATTTCAGGGTTGTGTGCAGTTCATTACAAGAATATATAATATATTAAAATAGTTTAAAGATTTATATTATTTAAAAATGCAAATGACAAATTAAAATATGAATTACTAATATGTATGGTATATACATATGTACTTAGTATGTATGTATGTATGTGTAAAAGTTAAAACTTTAATTTAAAAGTGAAATCTATTACACATCTGCGACCCATACCAAAAACTCAGCAACATTGCTATTGCCCATTAATAACAAAAGATGAGATGAGAGAAAGCAGCATGAACAAAAGTCGTTTCAATGAACAATCTCTTTGTGTTAACAGTATGAAACGAAACGTTTTCACTCACAGTATGATAAAAGCAACAGTTTGTTGAGTATTACCATATTTATTCGAAGTTGGGCTTTAGTAAACAAACATTTCAGTAGTTTCATGGATGGAATTGTTCATGCAACTCTATAATGTTTACATAGAGACTGGTCAACTGTTACTAGTCAATGTATACGTAGAAACTGCTAAAATGTAACTTTTAAATAAATAAACATAATTTTTATGTTATTTCAATTGCTTTTTATTATAAGAAAATAGAGAAATAAGTAATATTCATATATATATATATATATATATATATACAATTTAATATATAAAATAACGTAGGTGGTACCACTCAAGCCTTCTTCACACTTTTCTCCAGCTCCAATACACCTTGCTTTTTGTAAATATCTAAAAGTTTAAAAAAAAAAATACATAAATGTTTTTTTTTTTTGGCATGTATTTATTTATTGTATCTTCATATATGAACTAACAATAAGTATTCAAATCTTAAATCTATAAAAAAAAATTATTAGGCCAGACCAGTGTCGGACATAAACTTAGTGGTAGTTATAAATAATACATTAGTAGTGATAATCAAAAAAAAAAGGGGGGGGGGGAAAGTATTTTAAGTAGTCCCATCTGGAGTGTTAGGTATAAGAGCCCGTGTGTCCCTCTTTTTTAAGAGGATGTGTCCAGTAAAGTTCAAAATATTACGAGCAAGCGGATTAGGATGGGATTCGAGTTTTGTTAAATATTTGCCTGCGTATTTTGCAATTTCTCAGTCACTAGTGGCATATTTAAATCACGATTTATAATAGAATTTTGGATGTACCATGGAGCCGATGTTATTAACCGTAAAATTTTGTTTTGCCTTCGTTGGATTCTCTCGACATTGGAAGCTGAAGCAGTGCCCCATAACTGAATTCCGTAGCGCCATATTGGCTTCAAATGCGACTTGTATAATAAAAGTTTGCAGTCTAGGCTGAGTGTTGAGTTTCTGCCAATCAACCAATATATTTGAGTTAACTTAAGTTTCATCTGAGTTAACTTAGAGTCAATTTGATGTTTCCATGTAAGTCTTCGATCAAGGTGTATACCAAGGTATTTCACTTGGGAATGTTGAGGAATATTTTGATTGTTGATTCGAATGGGGGAGCAAGTATCTCTTCTTAGGGTGAACGTTATAAGGACAAACTTTTGTTCATTGACTTTAATTCTCCATAAGTTCAACCATATTTCCATCTGAGTGATATGTTCCTGGAGATTGCGGGATGCCTCATAAGATTTTTCGTGCACGCTCATATAGGCTGTATCATCGACAAAAGTAGAAATATGGATATTATTGCTCACAGGCATATCACAAGTATATATTAAATACAAGACAGGACCCAGAATACTACCCTGTGGCACACCAGAAGATATAGATTCGGGCACACTCGTGAACTCTCCTTCCACAACAGTGGAATAATATAACCTTCCAAAAGCTTTTGAATGTTTATTGGCAGATATGTCTTCAATTTTAAAACTAGGCCTTCGTGCCATACTTTATCAAACGCCTGAGAAACATCAATAAAGAGAGCAAAACAATACTTCTTTTCTATATTTTTGATTTGAAAGGGCTAAAGTTCGTATCGCTTTTTAAGCCAAATTACATGTGATAATTATTAATGAACAAATAACACCAAAGTCTGTTGTAAATATACTGACTAACAACACATAGTTGAACGGAACAGCCAGCCGTTTTCGAAGGCCACTAAACCTTCATCATCAGCGTTCTTTTGTGTTTGGTCCACTGTGTGTGGTGTCAGTTGATGTAGATTTCTGCTTTATATACTTAGCATTTTATTGCAAATGGAATATGTGAATTGTTTTGATTCATCGTATTTCAATTTGCTGAAAGCTTTTTTGTATTGTAAGCTCAATTTTACCATCACTATATTTACAACAGTCTTACCATTGTCGTTTTGTTCTTTTTACTAATTATACACATGTTACTTAATTTGCTTATTTTTTGTTCTACTTAAGACAAACTTTTTTGGTTTGTTACTATTAAGTATATTTTTATTTAATTTTTGCCACGGGCCCATGGCTATTAATTTTTAGTTAATTTTAATTATTATTCGAACTCCATTTGTTTCTATATTTGTGATTTGAACGGGCTAAAGTTCGTATCGCTTTTTAAGCCAAATTACATGTGATAATTATTAATAAACAAATAACACCAAAGTCTGTTGTAAATATTCTGACTAACAACACATAGTTGAACGGAACAGCCAGCCGTTTTCGAAGGCCACTAAACCTTCATCATCAGCGTTCTTTTGTGTTTGGTCCACTGTGTGTGGTGTCAGTTGATGTAGATTTCTGCTTTATATACTTAGCATGTTATTGCAAATGGAATATGTGAATTGTTTTGATTTGCAAATGGAATATGTGAAATACGATGATTTCACATATTCCATTTGCAATAAAATGCTAAGTATATAAAGCAGAAATCTACATCAACTGACACCACACACAGTGGACCAAACACAAAAGAACGCTGATGATGAAGGTTTAGTGGCCTTCGAAAACGGCTGGCTGTTCCGTTCAACTATGTGTTGTTAGTCAGAATATTTGCAACAGACTTTGGTGTTATTTGTTCATTAATAATTATCACATGTAATTTGGCTTAAAAAGCGATACGAACTTTAGCCCGTTCAAATCACAAATATAGAAACAAATGGAGTTCGAATAATAATTAAAATTAACTAAAAAATAATACTTCTTTTCTTTAAATGTTCTTCTTACAACTTGGACCAGTCTATGCGTTTGTTCAATCGTGCTGTGCTGACTTCTAAAGCCAAATTGATGGTCCGGGATGCACCCATTATCAGTTAAAATTTTGGACAATTTAGTCATGAGCAGCTTTTCGAAAAGCTTTGAGATTGTAGATAGTAAGCTTATAGGCCTATATGACTCAGTCTTGGTAAGATCTTTGCCCGCCTTTGGAATCATTTTGATCTTGGCCAGTTTCCAATTATGTGGAAAATACTGCATTCTTAAAATAGCATTAAAAGTAAATAGCAGGATTCTTATTGCAATATGAGGCAAGTTCATGAGCATTTTGTTACTAATGCCATCAATACCTGGAGCTTTCTTCGGGTTGAGTTCAGCAATTAATTTTTGTACTTCACGCATCTTAAACCTTAAGGGACGAGGGGGTAGAGAAACTACACTCGGTATATCAGCAGCACCCGTACATGAATTGGGAGTGAATACAGATTTTAAATGCTCAGAAAATAAGTTACCTTTCTCACTATCGCTTCTTGCCCAGCCTCCGGTCGCAGTACGCAATGGTGATTTAAGATCAACGGGTCGTTTAAGATTTCTAGTAGCGCGCCATAAAGAGTAATTAGATGCGGACGTTACATCAAGACCTTCTAAATACTTTTGCAGTAGTGCAGTTTTTTCCGACGATAGCAGCTCTTTGAGTCGTTTAGTACATTCTTTAAGTCTGATTTTATTTAGGGGTGATCTGTTTTGTTGCCATTCTCTTCTAGCTCTTCTTTTTTCACATACAAGACGTTCAATTTCCGTAGAATAAATTCTGTTAAAGCCGGTCTGCGGATAGTAGGTAGTGGCGTGTTCAGTAGCCTGTTTAATATTTTCGTTAAGATTGGCAATGTTAAATTCAATATCATCACATGATCTAAACTGAAAGTTTTCTACGCAGTGACTACTAAGATATTTTTTGAATGCCAGCCAGTTGATTCCATTAATCATCTTCACATATGAGTTAGTTAAATCACTCCTTAGTGGGTTGAAAATTGTAACTATTGTTGGAGCGTGATCGGAGGACAGATCTAGAGAGGCCTCTACATGAATTAAGTCCCTATGAATATTTTTCGTGACGGCAAAATCTATAACATCTGGAATTTTTCTTACGTCAGTAGGCCAGTAAGTAGGCTCTCCACTCGAAATGACATCTAAGCCCATTTTTGAAATTGTATTGAACAAGGCTCGACCTCTAGGTGTAAAAAGACGCGCTCCCCAGTACGTATGTTTTGCATTGTAGTCACCAGCTGCCACGAAACAAGATCCAAGCGATTTGTAGAACTTTTCATACTAATCTTCGGTAACTGAAAATCTGGGAGGTGAGTAAATTGATGATATCACGAAATTCGCACAAAAATTTTCTACGAAAATATTCGTTGCTTGCAAATATTCTTCACTAACGTTGTCAAGGACATAGTGCTTGAGTCTTGACTTAATCAGAATTGCTGATCCACCACATGCTCTCCCTCTTGGGTCCTTTGTATCATATAAAGTGTAACCATTTATTTTAAATAAGCTTCTTGAGGTCAAATGAGTCTCAGAAACCAACATTATATCAATATCTTTTTCCATGAGGAAGTGCTCAAGTTAATTTTTATGTTGGCGAATGCCGTTTGCGTTCCAGAAACATATTTTTAACGTGTTCATGGTTTATTAACTAATGCTTGAAGCAGTGTATTCTGCATTCGCAGCATTTCTTGCATCATACTTGTCATATTTGTAGTAAAGTTGTTTATAGTTAGCACCAGATTCTCAATAGTAGCTTCAAGGCGACTAAAGTTAAGGCTTGAGTTTGAATTCGTTGAATTATTTGGCGGTGGAACATTTTGCGTGGAAATTGAACTAGTCTTAGCAGCATCAGCATACGATACACGTGAAGTAACTGGTTGGCTGATTTGAGCAAAAGTGTCGGAGTTCGCGTTTATTTGTAGAGCTGGAGTTAACTTGGGTTTTTGACCCATAGCCTGTTTAACGAAAGATTATACAGGGCACCCTCTATAGTTAGCTGTGTGATTACCTCCACAATTACTACATTTTTTTTCTGCTTGATCTTTTGGCTTAGTGCAGCTAGCAGTACCATGCAATTCACCGCAGATAACACACACTGTAGATAACTTGCAGTAAGTTTTCGTATGGTCATATTCTTGGCAATTATGGCACTGTACAGGACCTGAACGCTTACTTGGCTCCTCAACTGTGATTTTTCGATGTAAGAGATACTTTACGCTATAAATTGGATGGGTTTCATTTTTTTCAATTGTATGTCATTCGGCTCCAGTTCAACCCGAAATAGGGGTTGGGGGACCCTTTCTCTATTAAATATGTTGGTAACATTTTTTACCTTGAATCCTTGTTCGACAAGTGCACATTTTACTTCTTCGGGTTCAACATATGAATCTATGCCCTTTAATACTATCTGTAGGCCTTTAGCACTCTTAAGTTGGTATGTGTAAAAATTTGTTTTATTTTTTTCGAATTCACTAACAATTTTTCGGAAATCTTTTTCATTATATATTTGGATTTTAGTTTCATCAATATTACCTCGTTTAATTGGAACGATGTGAAAAGTATTTTTACCAATGGTCGACAGTAGTTTTTTTATAAGCGCGTTAGAATTTTTTTCTCTCAGATAAATAGGTGGTGGCTTAAGACTTTTGCGATGATGTAGAGGGCTTGTCGTCGGTGTCTTGCAATAATGAAAAACGATTTTGACGATTGGTAGATGATGCGCTGTTATCCCTAGACATCTTTGGAGCAGATGAAATTTTTGAAGAATTTGGGCTTCGCCCACGGTTTACCACTGTTATATATCTGTCCATTCTTACTTGTACCTTTGGTTTTGAGCTACTGTTATCTGTAGTGATAACTTGGTTTAGTGATGAACGCGAGTCCGATGCGGATGATATCGCAGACTTAAATGAAGAAGTACTAGGCAATGGTAATGTTAACGATTCACTAGTTGGCATTGGACAAAGCGAAGTTGATCGCTGACGAAAAATTGGTTTTGCCGTTAAAAAAAGATTTTCATCAGATTTATTATTTATATTTTTTTCAATAAGAGTTTCAGAACTCACAGTAAAAAAAGCATTTCAGCCCTTAGAACTCACTTCAAAATTTTTTTTCCTTTGAGGTACTCATACAGAGTATTATTACTCAAGGGAACTTTGTTTGTGTTTACGGTTTTTTTTTGTTTTTGCTATTTCTTGCTATGTAAAAAATATTAGTAAAGCCAATAGCTTATTTATCAAGGTGAATATGTATTACGAATATTTTTTGTATGATTTTTGATTTTGTTGTTTTTTATATTTGTTTCGTATGTATGTACGTAAAAAAAATCCGCTTTAATGTCTCTTTACTATGAAGGTTCAACGAGAACTGACATAAATGTGTAAATTAAATTAAACTTTTCAATTTCTTTTATGCAGTATTGTTGTTAACTTCACTTAACTTTCTTAGCACTTCTATAAATTTTATTTCACAGACCGAACGAATGGTATATTTTACAATAAAATGCGATGTCTTAAAAGTTTTGACATATGTAAGTATGTACATTAGATGTTTAACGCTAACATACATATATGTTAGAGAGGAGCAACTATAATTGATAAATGTGTCGGTTATCTCAACTAGTCAAATGACCAGTCAATTGACTGGCAGTTTTAAATTCAATGGAAAATTATTGCAAATGTATTAGTGAAAAAATGTCGTTTGTTCTAGTTTCAGTCATTAATTTCTTTGTAGGGTAGTAAGCATATTTAATTCATGTTTATCCAATGCATTCTAAGAATGATTTCTCAGCTCATCTAGTAGATGATAAACGTTCACCTCTTGCTAAAAAAAAATCCAACTAATTCCCAAACTGCATCTCTAGCTAATACACCTAATACGTTGGAGATATATTCGCCGTTACCTGATATGCCTGTAATCACGCCACTGGCCAATAATATTCATGAGCCTACCATTATAGAAACTGCGCAAACTTCTACTTCTTTACCAACTATGAATCAATTGTCACCTAAATAATTAAAAGTTATACCACCAAGCAAAAATATTTTTCTGTCAAGATTAACATCAGAAACTACTGCTGAGGATGTTGAATATTACATAAAACCCAAATAAAAATGAATTGCACGATTTCTGTGTACAAATACGTGTACTCTCGTCCGAGAACATTAACATCTTTTAAAATTACTGTAGCTGATGAATTATTTAAATATATAGTTGATCCTAATTTTTGGCCTGTAAGTACATTTTTACGAGAATACGTTTACAATGAAAATCGTAGAAGAGTTGTTCGCTTGCCTGTGCCAGTTACTCAAAAAAACTAAATAGGGTATTTTTTAGAGGTATAGAACTTCGAATTGAAATAAAACACAAGAAAATCATTTTAATGTCCATCAATTTGGCTTTATTGGAAGGATAATTTTATGCCATTAATGTTTAAATATGATTTCGGGCATGTGGCCGCCGCGGCTGGCTCGAATAAAGCCAATTCTACAGGTCCAATTTTCAACCACTTTTTCGAGCATATGGGGCCGTATCTTGGCAATAACGCCACGAATGTTGGCTTCCAAGTCCCCTAACGTTTCTGGTTTGTTGGCGTAGACGAGCGACTTCACATATCCCCAAAGAAAATAATCCAATGGTGTCAAATCACACGATCTTGGTGGCCAATTGACAGGTCCATTCCGCGAAATTATGCGCTCATCGAATGTTTCCTTCAATAAATCGATTGTGACGTGCGCTGTGTGGCATGTAGCGCCGTCTTGTTATAACCACAACTCATCCACATTCATGCCATCCAATTCGGGAACAAAATAGTCGGTTATCATGGCTCTATGCCGGTCTCCATTAACGGTAACTGACTCTCCAGCATTATTTCGGAAGGAGTATGGCCCAATGACTCCACCAGCCCATAGAGCACACCAAACAGTCAGTTTTTTGTGGATGTAATGGCGTCTCAAGGGTCTCATGTGGATTCTCTTCACTCCAAATGCGGCAATTTTGCTTGTTGACGTAGCCATTCAACCAAAAATGAGCCTCATCACTGAACAAAATTTTGCGATGAAAATCAGCATCGAGATCAATCTCATTTTCGGCCCATACACCAAAATCACGACGCATTGCATGGTCTCGCGGCTTTAATTCTTGCACAAGCTGGATCTTGTAAGGTCGCAAGCCAAGATCTTTGTGCAAAATCTTCCATAAAGTTGATGGACAAAGCTCCAATTGCTGTGCACTAGCTGCTTTTTACCCCGTCATCCTGATGATAAGTTAAATATTTTCTTTCAAAATGCGTCTGCAATTCGCACTAAACTAGCTGACGTCTTTAAGTTTACTGCTAAAGGTGCCTATGAAGTTATTGTAATTGTGAAAACTTGGTTAAATACTGACATATATGATGGAGAATTTTTCGATTTACAACAGTACCAATTATTTCGTAAAGATCGTGACTTCGAATCCACCTCGAAGTCACCACGTCTCGTGGTGGCGGTGTTTTTATTGCTGTTAAAAGAACTTTATATCCTAAAATTATTAGTATGTGCGAAACCAACCCTACTTTGGACCAACTCTGTGTGTACATTTCTGGTTTCAAACGTTTGTTTATTTGTGCTTCATATATCCCTCCCGAAAGTGATGAATCTATCTATGCTGCTCATGTTTTTAATATTGTTCATTTATCGGATTCTGTTGGTGCTGAAAATTTATGTATATTTGGTGATTTTAATCTTAATGAATCTATTTGGACTAATCGATGAGGGTAGCCTGACGCCTGAAAATGTTAATAAAGCACATAAAATCAACACCTTATGGATTCGTTTTTAAGTCTTGGCCTAGTACAAATTAATTCATTCAGAAATAATTTAAACCTCATTCTGGACTTGATATTTATTTCTGATCATTTTAAAAATTCCTTATGTGATTGTCCATTTCCCATGTGTGTAACTGATATGCACCACACTCCGTTAATTTTGGTTTTATCGTATTTTGAATATATTCCTAATGGACGTGAAGATAATAGTATTTATAATTTTAAAACTTTTAATTATGCTGTTTTAAATGCAGAAATTGTTGCTATTAATTGGGAAATGTTTTTTAATACTAAGAATACTGCTGATTGTTATACTATTTTTATTAATATTTTAAATGATATAATTAATCGTTTTGTTCCTTGTTTGTCACGTAAATTTCATAGGCTTCCCTGTTACACTACGGGTTTAAAGAAGCTAAAAAATCTTAGAAATAAATTTTATAATAAGTTTAAAGTAACTGGTGATGTAAATTATAAAACACTTTACGAGCATTATATGAGAGAATTTAATTTTCTTGATAAGTTTTTATACAATCAATATTTAATAAATTTTGAACATTATATTAAAAACAATCCTTAACAATTTTGGAATTTTATAAGATCAAAAAAGTCTGTGTCAGCTTATCCATCTACCATGCATTTGAATGGAAAACATTTAAGTTCCAGTATTGACATTGCTAAGGCATTTGCACAGTTTTTTCAATCTAATTTTATAATTAGTAACAACTCTATAGATCCTAATGTTTTGAAATTTATACAGCCTATTGTTGATTTTGTTTATATCCAATTAACTGTTAATGATATCCTAAATAGTATTAAAAATATAAAGAACTCCTTCGGTCTTAGTTCCTTTTTTATAAAAAATTTGGCTGAATGTTTAGTCGTACCCCTTCTAGAGCTGCAAAGCTATCGATGGTTATATCGATAGTATCGATAGTTTTATTTTAAGTGGACTATCGATATATTTTTTTCGATAGCGATACTATCGACAAAAACACTATACTAAATGAGAAAAAATCAAAGCCAATAAAAGCGGAATGATGGCAACTGTGTAATAAAAAATGCAACATTCAAATTTCGACGCCTGGTTTGGTAATGGTTATCATTACATATATAAATGTGAAAACAAATTAATTAGTTTTGATTTATTTCAACATAAGATGTCAGTTTTTATCTACTAGATGCAAATTGCATAAAAATACAATTATTATGTGCCAACGGCTTTGATACATGAAGAAACTTGACGGCGGCTAAATTTGACGACTACTGGACTGTCTCCGCTCTTTACTTTTAAATAAAAGGTGATGCTAAATAGTTTGCTTCTCCTTCTGTTAAACGAATACTTTTTAGCTAACTGCAATATCTTAAGTAATGATGAAAGATTTTTTTTATTTTATTCCTTTTTAATGTATTTTTTATTGATCCATCTATCTATCTGTTTGCTTTTTCGTTTATTTTTTTTATAGAACTGTGTATATATGTTTGTTGAATATGTGTATTAAAAACATTGGAACTAAAAGTTTTTAAAAAATCAACTTTCTTTTTACTTTATGCAATGATTAAAAAATTCAAGATTTTATATTAGAAAAATACACAATTGATAAGTTTTAGCCCTTATAGACACGGAAACTTTACTTTGCAAAGCCTTAATTCAGCAGGTAGAAAGACAGAAAGAGATAGTATTTATCACTCTGTCTTTTTCACAGCTGAACTAAGACTTTGCAAAGTAAACTTTCCGTGTGTAAAAGGGGTGCTTCTAAGAATCAAACTCTATCGATAGTATCGATGGCATCAAAAAATACTATCGAAACTATCGAATGGAGCCACTATCGATAGTTTTGCAGCTCTAACCCCTTCAGCACATTCCAATTTCAAAATTGTCTAATGTGTCAAAAATATTCGAACACATTATTAAGGAAAAACTGTATTTTGCGATTAAGCGCCATATCTGTAATGAACAGCAAGGATTTTTTCCTGGTCGTTCTACTGCTAGAAATTGTGCTGTCTTTAACCACTTTTGTATTTCAGTTCTTGAAAGACATAATCAAGTCGATGCTATTTTTGTGGATCTTTGCAAAGCATTTCACAAGGTAGCACATGATATTTTGTGCTTCAAACTTAATAACATGGGCTTTCATGGAACGTTTCTCTGCTGGCTGAGATCTTATCTATCAAATAGAAAATATAAAGTTATCATAGAAAAGTTTGTATCCCTACCTTATACTGCTACTTCTGGTGTACCATAAGGTAGCATATTAGGTGCTTTGCTATTTTTAATCTTCATAAACGACATTGGATTTCTCGATTTTTAAAGAAATAAGTTCTGGTAATGATGACCTTACTCTAAAGAATTGCATTAATGGTAAATTGGATATTAATAATTTATCTTTAAATATTAATAAGTGTTACCAAATGACTTTTCATAAGCCTAATATTAGTAACTGTAAGGTCTTCCAATACAAAATTTTTGTTAAGAATTTAAAAGTTATCTACCAAATGTTGGATCTTGAAATTTTGAACGTCGCGTTCCGCTTTTGGTAAATAAAGGCCTCTAGGTCTCAGAGCACATGTGTGCCAGATGCAAACTCGGCCTTAGTTGTTGTATAATTTAAGCTATTGTGCTACAACAAACTAAAGTTGTCATAATAAAATAAAAAAAATCCCGGGAATTCCCGCACAAATTTCCCGGAATTTCTTTCCCGGAATATGTTCGGGATCCCGGGAAATTTTTCACGGGAAATCCCGTATGAAAAACACTAACGTACATGAAAATAAATTAGTGTACATGTGTGAGTGTTTATTAAAATAAATAAAAAACTATGCTTTGATCAAAATTTCTGGGATTTTATGTGTTTAATTGATTTATAAATTAAAGTTTGTGTGAAAAAGTGAAAATAAAATAACTAATTATACAAAAATAAAACATGTTTACTCGATGAAAATTTGCATAAAATGAAATGTTATAAGAAAAGTTAAATTACGTTGTCCTCTTGTATAAGATGAAGAGAAATATCGGCATTTTATTTTTGTTATTCTGCCGACGTTTTCTCACATATTATGTCAGAGTTAATCGCAGTTGTAGACGCTATGTAAAGAATTTATAATATTATATTATAACATGTCTTCATTACGTACTGTCGCCTTACACTGAAGCTAGTGCACGACAATTGGGTTACAATCTCCATCTCATGCCAATTATTATGAGTAGAGATTTTAATAAAAATTTTGCAAACCCACAGTCGCAAGCTTTATCAAAATTTTTATTTGACGTGTTCCACTTGCATATGAGCAATTCTCCACAAACCCCCACAACTAATAATTCCACTGCTATAAATGCAGTTTTCCATGGATTTTTAAAACAGTAGAGTCAAACATTTATATATCTTATTTTAGTTACCATAAGCCAATATTAACTATTTGTACTTAAGGCATTTACCATAGATGGGCACTTTGCAGTACTACTAAAATTTTAGTAAAAATAATTTTTTAACCAGTAAATTTTTACTGATTACTAAAATAATTTTCTGCTATTTTTATAAAGTGCCTAAATGATTTATTATATGATGAGGTGCATTGAATTTTCAGTAATCAGTAATGCCCGTATTCATAATGAGATTCTACCTAAATTTTTTTCATACAAAAATTTCAAAATTTGAATGAAAAAAACTTTGCCACTTGCTACAATTTTATTGGGTCAGTCCGTTCCGCGATTGGGGAAAACATTTTTTGTGCGGAAGCAAAATTTGCAATTCTTCATTCCGTTGCTGCGGTATTTTTCTCTATTTTGCTTACGCTGAAATTTTATGATGGAAAGCGTACGGAAAGAACAAAATTGCAGGGAAAATAATACAAATTACCAAAATTAAAGCTTATTTTAATTTAATTTGTTTGTTTAATTTTTATGAGAATATAAAAAAATTAAATAGAAGCAATTATTAAAGTAGTAGGGAACTATAGCTTCTGTGGCAATTAAAATTGTTAAATTGTGGGTGAAATTGTTAAATTTGGGTAATTAAAATTTTAAAATTCTTGAAATTTGATACCTACAAGGGTGGTTCAATAAGTCCTTTAAATATTTTTCGATGGTGGTTCAATAAGTCCGTCTTTTTCCTAATGCCTACGGCAATGCATGATAAGTTTTCCTAATGCCTACGGCAATACATGAAAATTTTTCCTAATGCCTACGGCAATACATGATAATTTTTCCTAATGCCGACGGCAAAACATGATGTTATTATTTTTCAAATGCCGACGGCAAAACATGATTATTATTTTTTTCAAATGCCGACGGCAAAACATGTTTATTATTTTTTTCAAATGCCGACGGCAAAACATGATTATTATTTTTTTCAAATGCCGACGGCAAAACATGATTATTATTTTCTAATACTCCCAGTGTTGCCAGACTGTAGAAATTTGTTATCATAATACTATATCAGTAATATCAGAGAAAATAGGTTTGATGACTACTAAGTAAATTATTTTATTTATTTATAAAACGTTCTCATGTATGTGAACACTCCTAATGCTTGTGTGTGGGGGGTCTAGCTTGTTTGTCGCTGGTAAGCTTATATTCTGTTTATTTGTTTAAGAAATATATTTGTATGTATGTATGTGTATGTGTATGATGCATGTGTGTATGTATGTGTATATATGCATGTGCGATCGAAGGAACTTGAGCGTGGAATATTTTGTGGCTGTGTAGAATACATTTATATTTTGCAACGTAATCATTTTCTTTGGCTGCGATTATTTTAAAGAAGCAAAGTTTCAACTAAGTACAGTCATCAGCAGAAAAACAAAAAGTAAAAACTGTGAATGCTGCAAGGATACTGCTACTAATTTTCGTATAAATTCGCCAACTTTTCTAACTAACACATCAGTACTTTATTGTATTTACAAGCAGTATCATCAGCAATTGTGTTAAAGTGAAATAATAATAAGATAATTAAAAATGAGTTATACAGGTTATCAGTGTAATAGATGCCATAAGGTATAAGTAGTAGGGAACTGTTCATCCGGTGGCAATTAAAATTGTTAAATTGTTGCTGAAATTGTTAAATTTGGGTAATTAAAATTTGAAAATTGTTAAATTCTTGGAAATTTGTGTTTTTTTGTTTACATAAGGAGTTTTTTGTTTATATAAGGAGTTTTTTTGTTTACATTAGGAGTTTTTTGTTTACATTAGGAGTTTTTGTTTACATTAAGTGTATGTCTGTCTGTCGGTCTGTCTGTCTGCCTGCCTGACCGTGGGAAGTTTGTGTGTGGAATATTTTGTGTGAATGTATTAAGGCGGTTCATAGTTTGGCGGTTTTTATGTGTGTATGTGACGACGGGGAAAATCATGAAAATGGTTTTTCCTAATGCTGACGGAAAATCATCTAATGATTTTTCGTAATACCGAAGGCAAAACATTATAATTTTTCCTAATGCCTACTGCAATACATGATAATTTTTCCTAATGCCTACTGCAATACATGATAATTTTTTCTAATACCAATGGTGAAATAGTGATTATTATTTTTTTCAAATGCCGACGGCAAAAAATGAATATAATTTTTTCAAATGCCGACGGGAAAATGATTTTTCCTAATGACGACGGGAAAACGTGAAAGTTATTTTTTCTAATGCTAATGTAGGTGTTGCTAGACTGTGGGAATTTAAGGCTGACCGTGATTTGAGTGGGCGGCGTTGTTGCCGTAATATGTAACCATAGGAATTTGTGGATGTGTCTGTCTGTCTGTGAGAATTTAGGTGAAGGTTTGATTGGCAGGGGCGGGGTGTAGTTGAGGTAGATCGATTGCGTGTGTAGTTGTGTGTGAATGTATGTGTATGTGTGTGTGTGTGTGTGTGTGTATGTGTATGTTTGTAGGAATTTCAATATGTGTATTTCTGTAGGAGCTTAAGGCTGATTGTGATTTATGAGGGGTGAGGTGTTCTAGTAATATGCAACCGGGGGAATCTGTGTGTTTGTATGTCTGTAGGAGTTTAAGGCTGACCATGATTTGGGTGGGCAGGGTTGTTGACGTAATATGTATCCATGGGGATTTGTGGATGTGTCTGTCTATAGTAGTTTAAGGCTGATCGTGATTTGAGGTGGGTGAGGATGTTGTTGAGGTAAATTGGTTATGTGTATGTATGTATATATGTATTTTTGTAAGAATTTAAGATGATTGTGATTTATTAGGGCCGAGGTGTTCTTGTAATATGTAGCCGTGAGAATCTATGTGTATAGACGTCTGTAGAAGTTTAAGACTATCTGTAATTTCAGGTAGGTGAGAGTGTTGTGTTGTTGAGATTAATCTTATATATTGTAAATGTATGTATGATCATGGGAATTTGTGTATGTATATCTGAGGGAGAATTTAAGGCTCGTCATGATTTGCAAAAGGTGGGGTGTTGTTGAAATTTTCTTGGATATTTCTTATATGAATTCTGCTATGTGTGTGTATTTGAGCTGGTATTTATGTGTAGGTAGAAATAAATTGTTTTCAATATCGACATATGGTACTATAAAATACTATCATATATCTGGACTTCCCTAATCCTAGTATGCTTTTATACTTACGATTGCTTTATATTTTCTCATGCTTAAATTTGTCTCGCGTTGAAGTCAGTCTGTGTGAAATTTGTTTATATTACAGATTTTGTTTATTTAACTACATTCGTCTTCTTTGACTGAAAGAGTTATCTACACACAGAGAAAAACCAACTTGAAATCAGTAAGAACCATGCTGAATTAATAAGAACCATTAGCGAAGGTTTAGTCATATTGAAATTTCTTATTTCAATATGGACAAAATATTAATTTACAGTATTCATTTATTAAACTCATTAGTTTGTAGATATCTCAATATACATTTTCTATTATATTAAAAATTATTGAATTAATGTGATGAATTCTTATTTTTAAGCTGCAGATTTTCCCTGAGTGTATTGATTGTTTATATTTGCATTGTGCTTTAACTAAACGACGCTTCATATATTTTCATGATGTAGGTCTAATAAATACTTAAGCATTGATAAGAAATTTGATATGTATACATACATATCTACAAATTGATTTTATGTATGTATGTATGTATGTATGTATGTACATATATATGTACATACAAATAAGTGTTCAATTCAATCTTTGAATACATTTTTTATTTTATTTTTTGTCATGTGATGTCTGTTGTTGATGAAATTAAAAACATTTTAATTTTTATCTGCGTTTACTTAAAAGTTTGTGAGGATTTTCTGTTGTAAGTAAAACTGAATTCTTGAAGATATGTGCTTACATACTCTATAGTAATAGTAACTATAATAGAAATATTTCTTATACTTAATTTACAGTTTTTTAAAGTATAGGGTATAAAATTTTTTCTAGCTATAGCCTTCTACATTTATTTTGGAAAGCTTGCTTTGCTTTTTGAAAATGTATAAACATTTTTAAATGAAACTGATCCGGCACTCCAGCTTAGGTACTGATAGTTTTTTTTGTTGTTAGTTAACTTACTTATTTTTTATTTTTTATTGATAAACATTGGAAATCAAAAGGGAGTTTTATATTGTAATTATTATTTTCATAATTGTTGAAAACAATCGCTGCTTTTTGTTTGTTTTTTGCGATGAGATCATTTGAATTACTTTTGCAACTTTACGCGTTTATAAAAATTATGTTATTTTCTATATTTCTTAATTTATAAGACTTTTAGACTTTGTCCTTTAGGGGTTATATATTCTATTATACGATTATGAATAAGAATGCAGTAAGCTGATGTATTTGCTTACTGCTTCAAATTAAAATTTTATTAAATTGAATAAAAGGAGTTTTTTTTTCTTAAACTCTGATGCAGTTAGAAGCGCTGGAGATTCTTTCATATAACAGCTTTTTTGAAATTTTTGATACATAGTATAATATAGAATTGGATAACATTTATTTTTAATTTTTATGTTAAGAAGTACGGGTATGAGACTGAATTTAAATGTACTTTTAAATTAGTTAAATCATAATGAACAAACATATTTTCTTCTTTAATAGCGATCAACAGAAAACGAACTCGTTTTCATATAATTTAGGTATACCCTATCGACGGCTCCTCTAAGATACAAGATGACTTTGTATGACGAAATTTCTGTTGCTTTATACTGATAATATGTTTACATTAATAAGATACATATACATATGTTTATTTTATGAACGGTGAGCACCTATGGCTTTTATTTAATGTTCTATATGACTTTTTTTTTCATTTTCTTTAATAATTTTCTCCCCATAATAGCATTCTAAATATTTCAAGGGCTCAAATGCTGTGTAGTCTTCTTCTGCAAACTTAACTAAACGTCTAACTTCTTCCAATGCTTCTTTATAAGAAGATATTTTGTTATGGTCTTCTTCTACGATACGTGCCCATCGGGCAGAGTGTACGTATTAGTTGGTCAGTCAGTCTCTATTTTTATTTATTTTTTTTTCTTCTAATGTGCCACTCCTTTTTTTAGATTTTACTACTTGGAATAGAGAATTTTTGTCTAATTTTTTGGTGGGTATATACATTAGGTATGTAGAAATTAGTTTAGATACAAAGAAATGCATGTTTAATATACAACTATTGTATCAAATCGATCTCAAATAACTCAGTTACCTCTACCAGCAATTCACCGTTGGTGTATTCATAAAGTGTTAGAAACAATGAAATATCTATGTTTTGAGAGAATTTTTCCCCTCAAGTATTTCTACATGAGGTTTGAGGGGTCAATCACTGTCGCATTCATATGTAATGATTATTCACTTAAAAAACGTCATCATCACCATCAATCATCTCCGTATACAATACATTCATGAGTTGGGTTGATCCAGATACAATTGCTGTCTCATCACCTTCTAACAGCTTTATATATTTTGCTAGTATGCATGCCTTAGCATGCTTCTATCGATAGTGACGTAAGAGTCCGAGATGTAGAGTGTTACAATTAAAAATCTTTACTATTAGAATATACCAGTTCGCTCTTTTGAATTTTTACAAAGTAGATACATATGTATGTATTTCATTGACCACAAAATCATAAAATTTCTTTGCTTACAAAATTGTATGACGTGAGGATTTTTTTTTTTTTTTTAAATTATACATGCTTCTGCATGCTTTCATTTTTTTTCTATAAATTTATGTAATACTCATACAGATACAGATATAAAGTAAGATCTGTTTACTGTACATTTTAAAATTTATGCATGCTTCAGCATGATTCTAGTTGAAGCGTATATTCATTCACTAAGTTTGTTTGATACTTATTCATACACATGTACATTCTTAAAGATTGGATATCAAAGTCCAATTTCCGTAGTTTATCTATATTTTCTAAAGATCTGATAGCTAAAGAAATAAATAGAGTGAAGATCTTCTATAATAATCCCATTTTCATATTGTAAAATTTTGCGTGCTAGCGCTTTCGATGGGAAAATATACATACAACTTTATAAAAAGTGATAATATGATGTGCTGCTGAATATTGCACTATGTTATAGTTCATTTTAAACACTGAAGTTTTAGCAATATTTCATTCAGACCAACAAGTTTAGAGAATTCCACTACATTTAGTTAATTATCTCTCTTAAGACCCATCATTCCTAATCAATCCTACAAAAAACAACACAAACTAGATTTTTCGTTTTAATTTTATTTTTATTAAATTCAACATTCATTCTTCAAATTACTTTATACTATATTAAGTAGCTTTTCCTCATTTGTTGAGTTGACTTTAATAGGAGACATTTTAATGGTACGATGAACTTTTCTATTGCATGCATTGAGTAAATCTTTATACATACCAATCCACTTATATGAACCATTAAAGCTAATTAATTCTTTTCACATCATACCTTTCAATGATCTATTAAATCATTCTAATATTGATGCTTTCATATTAAGTAATGTTTAATCTTCTATTTATGTATGAGTTTTCCCAAGTATTTATTAAAAAATTCTTTAGAATCATCAGTTTGTAAGTTTTTTGGTACCCGTACCACTTCAAAAATATTTTCCATTGCCTTGGTTTTTAGAGTGAAGCTTTTATTTTCAGCTGTACTTTGAGAATGTGTCAATTACAGTCTTCAAAAATCAACAATTTCTATTTTCTGTAGAATAGTTCTACATTTCACCTAACTTAGCTCCATAAAACATCATATATTCCTGTCATTACATCTCTACAAGCACAAACAGTTGTTGAAATTTAATATGGACTTCGTTAACTAAATTCCTTTTTAAAGACATTGAATTGTTTCACAGATTTTTTCGAAAGTGTTGTGATCTACATCTTGCACTTTCAGCTATTTATACTAACATGTAGTTAATTTTCTAATCTATATATTTAACCGTAAACTCTTCAATTTGTTTTTAATTATTTACTTTTTAGAATTGCTTTTTCAATTTTATAACTGTCTTCTTTCTCTAATTTTATTTCACGTTGTAGTTCCTCAATTTGCATTTAAATATATTCTTGAATATTAATGCTTTAAGCTATATTATTAATTTGTCTTGTATTTTATCTTCATTCAGTTTAATGTAACTATCAACAATAGTTTATATCTAATTCATTTATGCCTTCCAATACTGATAAGTCAGTATAAATGTCTTCAGAATTGGAAGTCTATGAGTAAAATCATCGTCATCATCATTCTCAGTATTAGCATCATTAAATATGATGGTATTATCAAATATTGTTGCTTCTACTAGTTTCTTTTGGGGTACTTGTCTATATCTTGAGTGAAGGTTTCTCAGGCTTCAAACTTGTATATTTTCAACTTCTGTCTTGATTTTACTTTCTTCTTTCATAAGAATTCTTTTAATATTTTTAGAACTATTTATGAATTCTTCTGCTATAGGTTTAAATGTATCTTTTAGTTGTTCACTTGTATCTATTTCACCAGTTTTTATACTACGAAGCTTTTTCTTCAACACATTTCTTGTCAACACCAACTGTTTTAAAATTTTCTCATCCAGGGCAAGTAACAGGTATCAGCAATCATATCAGCTTTTCAGGAGCTGGTCTGGTTTTCAGATCAGCTTTTCAGGACCTGGTCTGGTTTTCAGATCAGCTTTTCAGGAGCTGGTCTGGTTTTCAGATCAGCTTTTCAGGACCTGGTCTGATTTTCAGATCAGCTTATCAGGACCTGGTCTGGTTTTCAGATCAGCTTTTCAGGACCTGGTCTGGTTTTCAGATCAGCTTTTCAGGACCTGGTCTGGTTTTCAGATCAGCTTATCAGGACCTGGTCTGGTTTTCAGATCAGCTTATCAGGAGCTGGTCTGGTTTTCAGATCAGCTTATCAGGAGCTGGTCTGGTTTTCAGATCAGCTTATCAGGAGCTGATCTGATTTTTAGATCAGCTTATCAGGTAACAGATCAGGCTATCAGGAGCTGTTCAGATTTTCATTTCAAGATATCTGAGTCAGATTTAGTTATCAGTGTACAAGTAGCTAGCCATTTATAACATTTATATACATGAAGTTTAAAGTCAGATGAAATACGAAAAAGTAAAGTTTTATCTAGTAAAATTATTTTCTATAACGATCATCGTTTAATTCACTATCTTTGCTTATAATCAAAAATCCATATTTATCCTTTCAACATGCTTTTTATTTTTCTCACCTAACTTAAACATTAAATATACATTATGATGATCTCTTATTAAATCTTTGGTGATTCTGGTGTAAGTTTTACATAAGTAGAATGAATCAACATTCTTATCTCTCCATACAAAAATATGCTTCCCATACGCATCATCGTTAAATATCATATTGGAATTACTTTGGACTGAAATAACAGATTCACTATCGGTAAATTTTGTAATATATTATTATTTTAATTGATGTAATTAATTTCTTCAGATATTTATATCTGGGGTGATATAAAGATTTTGAGTATAAATAAATGTTCTCAAAATTTAAGTCCATTAGGACTTTCTAGCAAGCCAATCATAGCGTTTTTTTTTCGTAATTTGACAGGCCAACTATTGTTGCACGAATAGAATTTGATATAAAGGAACTATGATTTATTTTTGAACTATCGTTCGATGAATCATCAATATTTCGTACCAAGGTATTTTAGGTTGTTTTACTAACCGCATTTATGTAGCTAAATACATTTTATAAATATTATCTCTTATTATAAAAAAATAAACTAATACAGCTATACCATATCAGAAAATATTTTCTGAAATCGTATAGCTGCATTAGTTTATTTTTTCTATAATAAGAGATAATGATCCACACTCATAATCAAAACAGCATAAAAATATCCTTTTTTTGACTATGAGTATGCATCTATATTTATGAAATGCGTTTAGTTACAAAAATGTGGTTAGTAAAACAAAGTATATTTTAACAGCCTTATTTATAACACTTATTAGGGCTTTATAAAGACTTTTTAAGAAAAAATTTTTATAAAAAATTTGTTTTAAAAAGCCTTTCCAAAGCCTTAATAAGTATTATAAATAAGGCTGTAAGATTTTAAAATCAGTATTTTTTATGATAATACTGATTTGAAACTCTTAAAATATTCTTTGTTTTGACTATGAGTAGGGGCCATTATCTCTTATTATAGGAAAAATAAAATAATATAGCTATACGATTTCAGAAAATATTTTCTGATATCGTATAGCTACATTTTTAATTTTTCTATAATAAGAGATAATATTTATGAAATACATTTCATAAATATTGGCGCATACTCATAGTAAAAACAACCTAAAAATACCTTGGTACGAAATATTGATGAATCATCAAAATTTCATACCATCCTATATTTATGTTGTTTTACTAATCGCATTTTGTAAATAAATGCATTTCATAAATATTATCTATTATTATAGAAAGAATCAAATAGTATGGTTATATGATATTAGAAAACATGATTTCTGATATCATATAATCATACTATTTTATTTTTCTATAATAAGAGATAATGACTCATACTCATAGTCAAAACAAAGGATATTTATATGCTGTTTTGATTATGAGTATGCGTCAATATTTATGAAATGCATTTAGTTATAAAATGCGGTTAGTAAAACAAAGTATATTTTAAGTGTTTAAGACCACCATTTTATGGTAATACCGGTTTTAAACACTTAAAGCATACTTTGTTTTGACTATGAGCATGAGCTGATATTTATGAAATGGATTTTATAAATATTGACTCATACCCTTAGTCAAAACAACATAAATAATTCTTGGTACGAAATATTAATGATTCATCGAACGATAGTTCAAAAATAAATCATAGTTCCTTTATATCAAATTCTATTCGTGCAACAATAGTTGGCCTGTCAAATTACGAAAAAAAAACGCTATGATTGGCCTGCTAGAAAGTCCTAATGGACTTAAATTTTGAGAACATTTATTTATACTCAAAATCTTTATATCACCCCAGATATAAATATCTGAAGAAATTAATTACATCAATTAAAATAATAATATATTACAAAATTTACCGATAGTGAATCTGTTATTTCAGTCCAAAGTAATTCCAATATGATATTTAACGATGATGCGTATGGGAAGCATATTTTTGTATGGGGAGAGATAAGAATGTTGATTCATTCTACTTATGTAAAACTTACACCAGAATCACCAAAGATTTAATAAGAGATCATCATAATGTATATTTAATGTTTAAGTTAGGTGAGAAAAATAAAAAGCATGTTGAAAGGATAAATATGGATTTTTGATTATAAGCAAAGATAGTGAATTAAACGATGATCGTTATAGAAAATAATTTTACTAGATAAAACTTTACTTTTTCGTATTTCATCTGACTTTAAACTTCATGTATATAAATGTTATAAATGGCTAGCTACTTGTACACTGATAACTAAATCTGACTCAGATATCTTGAAATGAAAATCTGAACAGCTCCTGATAGCCTGATCTGTTACCTGATAAGCTGATCTAAAAATCAGATCAGCTCCTGATAAGCTGATCTGAAAACCAGACCAGCTCCTGATAAGCTGATCTGAAAACCAGACCAGCTCCTGATAAGCTGATCTGAAAACCAGACCAGGTCCTGATAAGCTGATCTGAAAACCAGACCAGGTCCTGAAAAGCTGATCTGAAAACCAGACCAGGTCCTGAAAAGCTGATCTGAAAACCAGACCAGGTCCTGATAAGCTGATCTGAAAACCAGACCAGGTCCTGAAAAGCTGATCTGAAAACCAGACCAGCTCCTGAAAAGCTGATATGATTGCTGATACCTGTTATTTGCCCTGGATGAGAAAATTTTAAAACAGTTGGTGTTGACAAGAAATGTGTTGAAGAAAAAGCTTCGTAGTATAAAAACTGGTGAAATAGATACAAGTGAACAACTAAAAGATACATTTAAACCTATAGCAGAAGAATTCATAAATAGTTCTAAAAATATTAAAAGAATTCTTATGAAAGAAGAAAGTAAAATCAAGACAGAAGTTGAAAATATACAAGTTTGAAGCCTGAGAAACCTTCACTCAAGATATAGACAAGTACCCCAAAACAAACTAGTAGAAGCAACAATATTTGATAATACCATCATATTTAATGATGCTAATACTGAGAATGATGATGACGATGATTTTACTCATAGACTTCCAATTCTGAAGACATTTATACTGACTTATCAGTATTGGAAGGCATAAATGAATTAGATATAAACTATTGTTGATAGTTACATTAAACTGAATGAAGATAAAATACAAGACAAATTAATAATATAGCTTAAAGCATTAATATTCAAGAATATATTTAAATGCAAATTGAGGAACTACAACGTGAAATAAAATTAGAGAAAGAAGACAGTTATAAAATTGAAAAAGCAATTCTAAAAAGTAAATAATTAAAAACAAATTGAAGAGTTTACGGTTAAATATATAGATTAGAAAATTAACTACATGTTAGTATAAATAGCTGAAAGTGCAAGATGTAGATCACAACACTTTCGAAAAAATCTGTGAAACAATTCAATGTCTTTAAAAAGGAATTTAGTTAACGAAGTCCATATTAAATTTCAACAACTGTTTGTGCTTGTAGAGATGTAATGACAGGAATATATGATGTTTTATGGAGCTAAGTTAGGTGAAATGTAGAACTATTCTACAGAAAATAGAAATTGTTGATTTTTGAAGACTGTAATTGACACATTCTCAAAGTACAGCTGAAAATAAAAGCTTCACTCTAAAAACCAAGGCAATGGAAAATATTTTTGAAGTGGTACGGGTACCAAAAAACTTACAAACTGATGATTCTAAAGAATTTTTTAATAAATACTTGGGAAAACTCATACATAAATAGAAGATTAAACATTACTTAATATGAAAGCATCAATATTAGAATGATTTAATAGATCATTGAAAGGTATGATGTGAAAAGAATTAATTAGCTTTAATGGTTCATATAAGTGGATTGGTATGTATAAAGATTTACTCAATGCATGCAATAGAAAAGTTCATCGTACCATTAAAATGTCTCCTATTAAAGTCAACTCAACAAATGAGGAAAAGCTACTTAATATAGTATAAAGTAATTTGAAGAATGAATGTTGAATTTAATAAAAATAAAATTAAAACGAAAAATCTAGTTTGTGTTGTTTTTTGTAGGATTGATTAGGAATGATGGGTCTTAAGAGAGATAATTAACTAAATGTAGTGGAATTCTCTAAACTTGTTGGTCTGAATGAAATATTGCTAAAACTTCAGTGTTTAAAATGAACTATAACATAGTGCAATATTCAGCAGCACATCATATTATCACTTTTTATAAAGTTGTATGTATATTTTCCCATCGAAAGCGCTAGCACGCAAAATTTTACAATATGAAAATGGGATTATTATAGAAGATCTTCACTCTATTTATTTCTTTAGCTATCAGATCTTTAGAAAATATAGATAAACTACGGAAATTGGACTTTGATATCCAATCTTTAAGAATGTACATGTGTATGAATAAGTATCAAACAAACTTAGTGAATGAATATACGCTTCAACTAGAATCATGCTGAAGCATGCATAAATTTTAAAATGTACAGTAAACAGATCTTACTTTATATCTGTATCTGTATGAGTATTACATACATTTATAGAAAAAAAATGAAAGCATGCAGAAGCATGTATAATTTAAAAAAAAAAAAAAAAAAAAAAATCCTCACGTCATACAATTTTGTAAGCAAAGAAATTTTATGATTTTGTGGTCAATGAAATACATACATATGTATCTACTTTGTAAAAATTCAAAAGAGCGAACTGGTATATTCTAATAGTAAAGATTTTTAATTGTAACACTCTACATCTCGGACTCTTACGTCACTATCGATAGAAGCATGCTAAGGCATGCATACTAGCAAAATATATAAAGCTGTTAGAAGGTGATGAAACAGCAATTGTATCTGGATCAACCCAACTCATGAATGTATTGTATACGGAGATGATTGATGGTGATGATGACGTTTTTTAAGTGAATAATCATTACATATGAATGCGACAGTGATTGACCCCTCAAACCTCATGTAGAAATACTTGAGGGGAAAAATTCTCTCAAAACATAGATATTTCATTGTTTCTAACACTTTATGAATACACCAACGGTGAATTGCTGGTAGAGGTAACTGAGTTATTTGAGATCGATTTGATACAATAGTTGTATATTAAACATGCATTTCTTTGTATCTAAACTAATTTCTACATACCTAATGTATATACCCACCAAAAAATTAGACAAAAATTCTCTATTCCAAGTAGTAAAATCTAAAAAAAGGAGTGGCACATTAGAAGAAAAAAAAATAAATAAAAATAGAGACTGACTGACCAACTAATACGTACACTCTGCCCGATGGGCACGTATCGTAGAAGAAGACCATAACAAAATATCTTCTTATAAAGAAGCATTGGAAGAAGTTAGACGTTTAGTTAAGTTTGCAGAAGAAGACTACACAGCATTTGAGCCCTTGAAATATTTAGAATGCTATTATGGGGAGAAAATTATTAAAGAAAATGAAAAAAAAGTCATATAGAACATTAAATAAAAGCCATAGGTGCTCACCGTTCATAAAATAAACATATGTATATGTATCTTATTAATGTAAACATATTATCAGTATAAAGCAACAGAAATTTCGTCATACAAAGTCATCTTGTATCCTAGAGGAGCTGTCGATAGGGTATACCTAAATTATATGAAAACGAGTTCGTTTTCTGTTGATCGCTATTAAAGAAGAAAATATGTTTGTTCATTATGATTTAACTAATTTAAAAGTACATTTAAATTCAGTCTCATACCCGTACTTCTTAACATAAAAATTAAAAATAAATGTTATCCAATTCTATATTATACTATGTATCAAAAATTTCAAAAAAGCTGTTATATGAAAGAATCTCCAGCGCTTCTAACTGCATCAGAGTTTAAGAAAAAAAACTCCTTTTATTCAATTTAATAAAATTTTAATTTGAAGCAGTAATACATCAGCTTACTGCATTCTTATTCATAATCGTATAATAGAATATATAACCCCTAAAGGACAAAGTCTAAAAGTCTTATAAATTAAGAAATATAGAAAATAACATAATTTTTATAAACGCGTAAAGTTGCAAAAGTAATTCAAATGATTTCATCGCAAAAAACAAACAAAAAGCAGCGATTGTTTTCAACAATTATGAAAATAATAATTACAATATAAAACTCCCTTTTGATTTCCAATGTTTATCAATAAAAAATAAAAAATAAGTAAGTTAACTAACAACAAAAAAAACTATCAGTACCTAAGCTGGAGTGCCGGATCAGTTTCATTTAAAAATGTTTATACATTTTCAAAAAGCAAAGCAAGCTTTCCAAAATAAATGTAGAAGGCTATAGCTAGAAAAAATTTTATACCCTATACTTTAAAAAACTGTAAATTAAGTATAAGAAATATTTCAATTATAGTTACTATTACTATAGAGTATGTAAGCACATATCTTCAAGAATTCAGTTTTACTTACAACAGAAAATCCTCACAAACTTTTAAGTAAACGCAGATAAAAATTAAAATGTTTTTAATTTCATCAACAACAGACATCACATGACAAAAAATAAAATAAAAAATGTATTCAAAGATTGAATTGAACACTTATTTGTATGTACATATATATGTACATACATACATACATACATACATACATAAAATCAATTTGTAGATATGTATGTATACATATCAAATTTCTTACCAATGCTTAAGTATTTATTAGACCTACATCATGAAAATATATGAAGCGTCGTTTAGTTAAAGCACAATGCAAATATAAACAATCAATACACTCAGGGAAAATCTGCAGCTTAAAAATAAGAATTCATCACATTAATTCAATAATTTTTAATATAATAGAAAATGTATATTGAGATATCTACAAACTAATGAGTTTAATAAATGAATACTGTAAATTAATATTTTGTCCATATTGAAATAAGAAATTTCAATATGACTAAACCTTCGCTAATGGTTCTTATTAATTCAGCATGGTTCTTACTGATTTCAAGTTGGTTTTTCTCTGTGTGTAGATAACTCTTTCAGTCAAAGAAGACGAATGTAGTTAAATAAACAAAATCTGTAATATAAACAAATTTCACACAGACTGACTTCAACGCGAGACAAATTTAAGCATGAGAAAATATAAAGCAATCGTAAGTATAAAAGCATACTAGGATTAGGGAAGTCCAGATATATGATAGTATTTTATAGTACCATATGTCGATATTGAAAACAATTTATTTCTACCTACACATAAATACCAGCTCAAATACACACACATAGCAGAATTCATATAAGAAATATCCAAGAAAATTTCAACAACACCCCACCTTTTGCAAATCATGACGAGCCTTAAATTCTCCCTCAGATATACATACACAAATTCCCATGATCATACATACATATACAATATATAAGATTAATCTCAACAACACAACACTCTCACCTACCTGAAATTACAGATAGTCTTAAACTTCTACAGACGTCTATACACATAGATTCTCACGGCTACATATTACAAGAACACCTCGGCCCTAATAAATCACAATCATCTTAAATTCTTACAAAAATACATATATACATACATACACATAACCAATTTACCTCAACAACATCCTCACCCACCTCAAATCACGATCAGCCTTAAACTACTATAGACAGACACATCCACAAATCCCCATGGATACATATTACGTCAACAACCCTGCCCACCCAAATCATGGTCAGCCTTAAACTCCTACAGACATACAAACACACAGATTCCCCCGGTTGCATATTACTAGAACACCTCACCCCTCATAAATCACAATCAGCCTTAAGCTCCTACAGAAATACACACATTGAAATTCCTACAAACATACACATACACACACACACACACACACACATACACATACATTCACACACAACTACACACGCAATCGATCTACCTCAACTACACCCCGCCCCTGCCAATCAAACCTTCACCTAAATTCTCACAGACAGACAGACACATCCACAAATTCCTATGGTTACATATTACGGCAACAACGCCGCCCACTCAAATCACGGTCAGCCTTAAATTCCCACAGTCTAGCAACACCTACATTAGCATTAGAAAAAATAACTTTCACGTTTTCCCGTCGTCATTAGGAAAAATCATTTTCCCGTCGGCATTTGAAAAAATTATATTCATTTTTTGCCGTCGGCATTTGAAAAAAATAATAATCACTATTTCACCATTGGTATTAGAAAAAATTATCATGTATTGCAGTAGGCATTAGGAAAAATTATCATGTATTGCAGTAGGCATTAGGAAAAATTATAATGTTTTGCCTTCGGTATTACGAAAAATCATTAGATGATTTTCCGTCAGCATTAGGAAAAACCATTTTCATGATTTTCCCCGTCGTCACATACACACATAAAAACCGCCAAACTATGAACCGCCTTAATACATTCACACAAAATATTCCACACACAAACTTCCCACGGTCAGGCAGGCAGACAGACAGACCGACAGACAGACATACACTTAATGTAAACAAAAACTCCTAATGTAAACAAAAAACTCCTAATGTAAACAAAAAAACTCCTTATATAAACAAAAAACTCCTTATGTAAACAAAAAAACACAAATTTCCAAGAATTTAACAATTTTCAAATTTTAATTACCCAAATTTAACAATTTCAGCAACAATTTAACAATTTTAATTGCCACCGGATGAACAGTTCCCTACTACTGGTATACAAATACCAAAAGTCCTTTTTGGATCATGTGAAAATTCATAGCGTGCAGGATCAAATGGTCGTAAGTCGGGGTACAAATCAAGAGCAACCGCAGACATTTGTTCAAAATTGTCAACAGCAGATAAATTCATTTCATCACCAGCAGCACCCTTCTCTACAGTATCCCCAATGTCAACAATACGGTATGCCTAACTGTTACCCTACACCAATGACATGGAGTAATCAGTTTTTGGGATCAGGAGTACCAATGCAATATGAGTATCCAAGTTACAATTATGACCCCGTTACACCAGTTAATCAAATGGAGCAGTATTCCAATTTGATGCAATGGCAACCTCTTAATTATCATCAACAAGAGCAGTAGCTACAACAACAAGCTCATCAACAAGGTGTGGATATCTTTGGAGGGACTTTATTCAACGATGCTATGGATATAAGTTTACCGGAAAGTGATGGAGAAGTAGAAGTAGGAGAAAAAAGAGAAGAAACTCTGCCAACTCCAATGAGTACTTCGCATGCTAGGAGAGAAGAAATCGAAGAGAATGTGAGATATTACAAAATATCGAAAGCCTTCAAAAATCATATCGCCACATATGTAATACTAAATAAAAAGGACCAACTTCTCTTGGAAGAATTTATTAAAGAAAACATGAATATTTTAATTGAGAGACTTCAAATATCTTTATCTAAGCATATAATAATTAAATTTCATGTGAGTATTGTGGCGGAGTACATCAAAATTGTAGAAGAAGAATTGGAGTTGTGTGTTATAACACATGTAGCCAAAATGAGTTTGCTGACGAAGGCAGACAATATAGAAGAATTATTCCGTAAACAGATTGAGGAGATTTCAACCAAAATGTCCGAATTTGAAGAGCGAGATTCTGGTTGGACTTTGTCACGCATAGTCCGAGCAGAAATCAACATTAACAAATCTTCGCTCGTTAAAGGATCAAATTGGATATCCACTCCGGAAAAAATATTAAGAAAAAAAGCTTGCATCAATATTGGAAATAGTGATGAATACTGCTTCAAGTGGTGTCTAATCGCTGCCATGGATACTACCAAATATGATGATGTAAGACGCTGCAGTTCTTATAATATTCAGGACATTTCTGCAGAGACGATTGTTACGCAAAATGGTGTAGCGTTAAATTTCAAAAATTTAACTTACCCATTAGCACTAAACCAAATTAAGGAGTTCGAGGTAAATAATCCAGCAATAAATGTTAATGTGTTTGGGTATGATGAGGGAGCAAATCAAATCATCGGTCCCTATTATGTGACCAAGGATGAGAAAGTAAAGCATGTCAACTTGCTGCTTTTGGAGAATGGTGAAGTTCATCACTACATTTCGATAAAAGACATATCACTGTAAGTTAGAAAATTATACAACACTTTAATTTAATGATACATATACTTGTTTTATATATTTTATAATAGACACATTTTACTTATAAACTTTTATATATTTTTTCTCATTCACAGACTTTTACGAAATCAATTAACCAGCTATAGGCATAAATTAATTTTTTGCAACAGCTGTCTCCAGTACACTCATAGGGAGAACGTCATGAGTAATCATAAGGCGGAATGCGGCAAAATCGTGACAACTATGCCATCAGGTCCAGACGCAATTCTAAGTTTTAAGGGGCATCAGAAGAAAATGGATGTCCCCTTTGTGGTGTTCGCAGACTTCGAATGCACTCCTTGTGCTTTTAGTTATTACATTAAGTGTCTCCATAGCAATAATTTAGATAAATTAAATTAATTATGCTTCACAAAAATTTGTTTAATTTTTAATTAAAGATTGTGAGGATATTTCTAATAATCATTTAGTAAGTAATAGGCAAATGGATACTTTATCCCCTTCTGATATTTATAATTTTTATAGTCCGGTAAATTGTCACATTTGTCAAAAATTTCTAGATAAAGATCGCGTTAGAGATCATTGTCACATTAGCGGTAAATATAGAGGTGCAGCCCACAATAACTGTAATTTGAGTTACCAAATTCCCAAGTTTATACCAGTTTACTTTCACAATTACTCAAATTATGACACATCTTTTTATTAAAGAACTAGGTGAAATTTCTATGCAACTGAAAGTACTCCCTCTCAATAAGGAGCTTTATATATCACTCTCGCAATTTACAGAAATGAGCGACGGTCATAATCTTGAAATAAGATTTTTTGATACATTACGCTTTATGGCTGAGAGTTTAGAATCATTAGCCTGCAATTTTTCGGATAATGATTTTAACACTATAAGGTCCTTATTTCAGCCAGAAAAAGAATTTCAGCTTATTAAGAAGAAAGGCATTTTCCCATATGAGTACCTAAATTCATTCCAAAAATTAGACGAGTGCCAGCTGCCTTCACGCAGTGATTTCTTTAATAAGTTGAACAATAAAGAGTGTTCTTTAGAGGAATACTCACATGCTGTAGAGGTATGGAATACTTTTGGTTGCAAAACAATGAAAGATTACATGGAACTTTACTTAAAAACAGATGTCCTCTTACTGACAGATATTTTCAAAAACTTTAGAAAAGTTTGTAAAGGTATTTATGAGCTGGATCCATGTCAATACTATACCGCACCTGGACTTTCCTGGGATGCAATGTTAAAATACACAAAAATTTAACTAGAATTATTGACGGACATAGACATGTACAATTTTATGAAAAAAGGTATACGTGGGGGAGTCGTACAGTGTAGCCAAAGATATTCGAAAGCGAATAACAAATATTTGGAAGATTTCGATAAAGAGAAGCCCTCAGAGTTTCTTGTCTATTTAGACGCAAATAACCTTTACGGTTGGGCAATGTCGGAATATCTTCCTCATGGTGGGTTCAGATGGTTATCGTAAGACCAGCTGAATCTGGATCCAAACAGCATAGCTGACAATGGAACAGACGGTTATGTATACGAGGTCACTTTAGATTATCCTTCTCACTTACATGACTTGCATAATGACCTACCTTTTGCGCTGAAAATAAAAACCACTGCAAGCGAAGTATAACAAGTTGATAACCGATTTCTCTACAATCATACGTGATACACTTTAGAGTTCTTAAACAATGCTTAGAAAATGGCTTAGTTTTAAAGAGAACACATCGTATTCTAGCATTTAAACAATCTCCATAGTTAAAAGGCTATATTGACCTAAATACCAGACATAGAGCCACTGCTAAAAATGCTTTTGAAAAAAACTTTTTCAAACTACTTAATAATGCAGTCTATGGTAAAACCATGCAAAATGTGGATAAGAGGAGAGATGTTAAAATTGTCAATAATTGGGAGAGAACGAATTGCAATCGTTTGGGTCCTCAAGATTGGATATCAAAACCAAATTTTCATAGTTTATCTATATTTTCCGAAGATCTGGTAGCAATCGAAATGACTAGAGTCAAAACCTACTACAATAAACCAATTTACTTAGGATTTTGTGTACTTGAGTTGTCCAAATGGAAAATGTATAATTTTAATTACAGGTACATACAACCTAAGTTTAAGAACAAACTCTCATTGAACTATATGGACACGGGCTCTTTTATATATTCAATAAAGACGGATGACTTTTACGCTGACATAAAAAATGACATAGAAGAACATGTTGATACATCGAACTATCCCACGGACAATACTTATAATTTCCCATTAATAAATAAAAAAGTTTTAGGCATGATGAAGGATGAAAACTGCGGTAAGATAATGACAGAATTTGTTGGGCTGCGATCAAAAATGTACTCATTCAGTGACGATAAAAAATCGAAGGGGGTAAAAAGATCCATATTAGATAAATATAGTTTAGCTACTTATAGAAACTGTTTATTCAATAAGACTAATGTATACGATAATATGTTAACATTTAAATCTAAGCTTCACCAGATATATACTAGTGAATTAAATAAGGTAGTCTTAAGTTATGGAGACGATAAGAGAAAAATTAGGTCAAATAATATTAACACATATGCATGGTATCATTTTCGTATTAAGGAAATTAACCCTGAATACGAACTAGATATGTTGCTAGATGAGATTGCTAGAATGCAAGAAAATAGCTAAAATTAGTTAATTTTTAGTTAAGTGGTTAATTTTTAAATTGTATATAAAATCTTAGTTATTAAGTAACATTATTGTAAATAAAATCCTATTTATTGTTGTTAAAATTATTGTAAATAAAATCTTATTTATTAAGAAAAATTATTGTACATAAAATCCTATTTATTAGGAAAAATTATTGTAAATAAAATCCTATTTATTAAGAATAACTATTGTAGATATGTAAATAAATTTTTAAGAAAAAATTTGAAATAAAATATTGAAAAAAGAAATAAATATGTGAATGATGTTTATTTCTTTATTGGCTTTACTTCTCTAGATCAAAAAAAAGAAACTGTCGTTTTTGCTTATTTGCAAATTCTTGTTTTCATATCGCTTAAACATGCACAGTCTTGTTTTCC
Source organism: Tachina grossa (assembly GCA_949987645.1). Lineage (NCBI taxonomy): Eukaryota > Metazoa > Arthropoda > Insecta > Diptera > Tachinidae > Tachina > Tachina grossa. The sequence continues at coordinate 101,306,686 of OX465274.1, forward strand.
CTGAGAGGTTCTGTACAAAACAAATTGAATTTCACAATATTATGAAATTCCATTAAATTTCATATTTTCATAAAGAGAAACAATTTAGATAATCCTTATTTTTTCACTACATACAAGTTTCAGTAATGTTCTATTCGAATAAATGATTTAATTTAATTTTATTTATATTCATAATACATTTTAATTTAATTTTATTTATTTTAATTATAATGATGGAAACATTTCATAGTATCCAATTATTAAATTTTCTAATATACTTTTGCGCAAAAAATATATTGTACATCTACAAGTATCAGGTCCTTCCTCACACTCAGGATCATACCAAGGACAGCTTTTGAAGTGTCCTTCTGTGTTGTCTTCATCTTCCATGATACCATATTCTTCGTTCTCATCTAGCATATTTTCGAAAAATTTTATCATCTCCCAATGATCAAAAAGCCTGAAGCTTTCAAAATCTCTTATAAATTGGTTTAGAGTACGTCTAATTTGGCTCATTTTATTTGCCGATAAATTAATGAATGATGATTGTTTGAAGGTTTCTTTAAGACTAATTTGCTCTTTAAATTTTAAAAGTAGTATCTCTTGATATTTAAAATATCTATACCATCATCTATATTCCATACTTCTTTTTAGCACTCTATCTCTCTCTATCCCTCTTCTCTCTATAACCATCTCTGTCTGTCTATCACTATCCCCCACTTATTCACTATTTCACCATAAATATTTTCTATTAGCATTCTTGAAGTCATCATCGCTACTTTTAAAATCATTTTCAGTTAAACATTCAAAGTGAGCAGAAGTAAATAAAAAATGGAGTCTACAACAAATCTAACATCAAAATTTAATTCACTAAAAAATAAAACCTTAATCCACATAAAGAAGCTTGAGACATCAATTAAATACATCATTCGAAAAGTGACAAGAGTAACAACAAAATATGGGCCAACACTAAAAGTTGAAATGGAAAACCACATAATGTTCCTACCAAAGCGGTATAATACTTTAAGCGATGATGAAATTAAAGAACTCTCGAGCGGATCATATTGCTTAAGCAGAGAAGGTGAACAAAGCTTAATTGTTGAAAGCGTGCTGAGTGAATTTATAATTCAAAATTCCCAATTTCCTATTTGGTAATGAAATATATTAATTATGTATTTTAAATTATAAATAAAAAGACATGAAAGAGTTTTGTAAAATATAAATGTTTGTGCTTTTTTATTTAATATTTTCAGTTATTTCATAAAGAAATTTAAGACATAAATGACCACAGGTAAATGTATTGAAATTCTGATGTTGATTATAGTTGTATTTTATATTTCTACCAAGATATTTGACTACTTCCGAAGGAGGCTGTAAGTTTCCAAAGCAGTCGAAATATTCTTTTTCATTGTTGTTTTTATAATATGCTACCCAATGTGTACCAGGTCCTGTTGATACGTCTAAATTGATTATTCCACATTCTATTTTCTTTGTTCGTTTTGGTAGAGTATTCAACATGAAAACTCCTCTAAAATGTGGAATATTTATAGAGAAACGGTTTATGTCCACATCAGATAGTGGTCTGTTGGGTAGCATCTCTAAGAGTTTTTTGATTCTTCTTTGTAAATTAAACCATAACCCTTTTTATATGGTTTTAAGTAAAGTCCCTTTACAACTGCTATAGATTACATCGCTCTATTATGTCTAGTTGCTTCATCAAGTTGATTTTTTGCATTCTTTGTTGCATTTACAGCTTTTGCTATAGCAGCACCTCCAGTTGTTAGACTACCAATTGCACCCAGAGCAGTTAAAATCGGTATTAGATGCAAAAAACCACCAATTTTTGGGACACGTATTACACGTGGTACTATAATTTGAGATTTTCTTCCTTTTACTGATTTGTTGATAGTTTTTTGGGCAATTTTAATTGCTGAGTTAATATCTAATGGTTTTTCCTTCTTTAGTATTTTTGTTGCAGCTCTAATTGATGTTCTAAACAGTTTTTTTTATCATTTAGCTTGTTCTTATTAACATTTTTCTTTTTCTCCACACCTATACCAAATTTTGTTTTGGCTTTCATTGCGTTAGTAACCATATAGGCAAATGATTTTTCAGCAATACTACTATTGTTTGATAAAACTCGATCCCAAGCTAAATTTTCAAGTATTTTATCAGCTTTATGTCTAGTGCTTAAATCCTTATGTTTGAATAAGCTATATCGTGATCTTTACAAGCAGAGTCCAATAAATTAATTCCTTTATCACCTCGATTCAAACGTTTTTGTAGTTTTGTTCCAGGTCCACAGTACTGAAGGTCCAGGAAGATGAAGTTCAACAGGTAGAGAGTTTATTATTTTATCTACTATACTTCCTCCAACGAAGGTGTTTTTATGACTAAACGTTTTTTTATATCGTATAACCATATTATCTGATTTTTTCTATAATAAGAGGTAACATTTATGATTATAATTTATTTAGTTACAAAAATGCAGTTAGTGAAACAACATAAAAATATTTTAGTTCGTAATATTGATGAATCATCGAACATCACTTCAAAAATAAAGCATAGCCCCCTCTTACCAAATTCTATTCGTGCTCTAATAGTGGGACCATCACATTGTGGAAAGACTAATGTTATGATCGGCTTACTAGAAAGTCCTAATGGACTCAAGTTTGAAAACATCTATTTATACTCAAAATCTCTTTATCAACCCAAATATGAGTACTTGAAGAAACTAATTTCACCAATTAAAGGAATGGGATATTATACATTCACCGATAATGAATCAGTTATTCCACCTGACGAAGATAAAACTAATTCAATTATGATATTTGATGATGTTGCATGTGAGAAGCAGAATAATATACGTTCATATTTTTGTATGGGACGGCATAGGGCTGTTGATTCATTCTGCTTGTGTCAAACTTATACTAGAATTCCCAAACATTTAATAAGAGACAATTCAAATGTTATTATAATGTTTAAGCAAGATGAGACAAATATGAATCATTTTTATAGGGATCATGTTGGCAGCGATATGAGTTATGAAAAGTTCCAAGAAATATGTCGAGAGTGTTGGAAGGATAAATATGGCTTTTTAGTGATAAGCAAAGATAATGAATTAAATGATGGTCGCTACAGAAAGCAGTTTGACTATTTCATAACTATATAAACTACTTCTCATAAAAGATTGACTTTAGTTATTAATCTAACTTTAAACTTGATACATATATTTGCTATAACCTCCTCTGATACCTGATAAGCTGATCTGCAAACTAGACCAGCTGCCTGAAAACCAGACCAGGTCCTGAAAAGCTGATCTGAAAACCAGACCAGGTCCTGATAAGCTGATCTGAAAACCAGACCAGGTCCTGAAAAGCTGATCTGAAACCCAGACCAGGTCCTGAAAAGCTGATCTGAAAACCAGACCAGGTCCTGATAAGCTGATCTGAAAACCAGACCAGCTCCTGATAAGCTGATCTGAAAACCAGACCAGGTCCTGATAAGCTGATCTGAAAACCAGACCAGGTCCTGATAAGCTGATCTGAAAACCAGACCAGGTCCTGATAAGCTGATCTGAAAACCAGACCAGGTCCTGAAAAGCTGATCTGAAAACCAAACCAGGTCCTGAAAAGCTGATCTGAAAACCCGACCAGGTCCTGATAAGCTGATCTGATTGCTGATACCTGTTATTTGCCCTTAGCAAACATGAAGGAGAAAATTTTAAAACAGTTGGTGTTGACAAGAAATGTGTTGAAGAAAAAGCTTCGTAGTATAAAAACTGGTGAATTAAATACACGTGAACAATAAAGAGATACATTTAAACCTATAACAGAACCTCTTAAAGAATTCATAAATAGTTCTAAAAATATTAAAAGAATTCGCATGAAAGAAGAAAGTAAGATCAAGACAGAAGTTGAAAATAATACAAATTTAAAGCCTGAAAACCCATCAGTCAAGATAGAGACAAGTACACCAATAAAAAAACTAGTAGAAGAGACAATTTTTGATAATACCATCTTATTTAATGATGCTAATACTGAAAATGATGATGATGATGATGAAGATGATTTTTCCTCACAGACTTCCAATACAGAATATACTTATACTGATTTATCAGTTTTGGAAGAAAGAAATGAATTAGATACAAACTATGGCCCACATAAAGATTACAATAATGAATGGAAATTTGGTGATAGTAACCTAAAACTGAATGAAGATAAAATACAAGTTGGTGGTCAAATATGGGCTCTAACACCAGGACTATTTTCTCTAATGCTTCATAAAATACCAAAAAATTATGATACATTTGAACTCGAAATCTATAAAAAGATTTTAATTACTACTAATGCATATAGAAGAGACTTTAAACCTGATGGTCAAATTAAGGGTACTATAGGATATAAATATAAACATATTATTAAGACATTTATTGATGAGAAAAACCAGAAGAATTTACCTGAATCAACAGAATCTAAACCCAAAGGTAGCTATTTAGGTGATGGAATGATGCAATTTAACATCAATAAGCCCAACTATATACACTGGGACGATCCATATGAGTTAGTAGATCGACTTCGACTGCTGCTCGCATCACAAGGTGCAGGTCATACTAATCACAATCACGAGATTGTATCAATTATTGAAGAACTACGTGAAGCGAATATAATACACTAACTTTAATAAAGTATATAGAGTATGTCTGTTGATAAATTTGGACACTATTTAAACGATAATAGCAGCACAATTTCTTTGAAAAATGCACCTAAACTGCTGGGGTTCTTTGTGGATACGAACAACAACATTGATGTCCAAAACAAAAGGATCAAAAATGTTGCAAAAGCTCTGGAGGAAAACGATGTTATCAATAAATTGTTTTTGCAAACTCAAATCGAAAAATTAGAAGAGAAATTATTAACATACTTTAAGGGAGACAATACTATGATACGAGAAGATATTCAAATGCAAATTGAGGAACTACAACGTGAAATAAAATTAGATGTAGAAGAAAATTATAAAATTGAAAAAGATATTCTACAAATTAAAACATCCTTTGAAGAATAAATTGAACAGCTAAATGAAAAAATTTATAGATTAGAAAATTACATGTTTGTATCAATAGCTAAAAGTGCGTCAAGTAAATCACAACACTCTGCAAAAAATCTTTAAAAACAACTTAATGTCTTCAAAAAGAAATTTAGTAAATGAACTCCATTAGTAAGCACGAAAACATTTTGTGCGTCGCAGAGTTGTAATGAAAGGAATAGATGATCTTTGGCAAGCTGATTTAGTTGAACTGGGGAACTATTCTAAAGAAAATAGAAATTATCGATTTTTGTTGACTGTAATTGACACATTCTCAAAATTTGCATGGGCAGTACCGCTAAAAATAAAAACCGCACTCGAAACAACCAAGGCAATGGAAGATATTTTTGAATTGGGACGAGTACCAAAAAACTTACAAACAGATGATGGTAAAGAATTTTTCAACAAACACTTTGGAAAATTAATGCATAAATACAACATTAATCACTACTCAACATATAGCAGTATGAAAGCATCAATAGTAGAACGATTTAATAGAACACTGAAAGGAATCATGTGGAAACAATTTAGCTATAATGGTTCATATAAGTGGATTGATATATACAAAGATTTACTCAATGCATACAATAGAAAAGTTCATCGTACCATTAAAATGTCTCCTAATAAAGTCAACTCAACAAATGAGGAAAGGCTGCTAAATACAGTATATAGTAATTTGAAAATGTATAAAATGTCGAAATTTAATGTGGCAGATCATATTCGCATAAGCAAATATAAGCACACATTTGAAAAAGGTTATACTCCAAATTGGACTACATCAATTTTCACAATTACAAGAGTTCAAAATACAAATCCTGCAACATACATATTAGAAGACTATCTTGGCAATCCTATTAAAGGTGGCTTCTATACTGAGGAACTTTCAAAAACTAGATTTCCAAATACATATCCAGTTGAAAAGGTTCTTAAAATTAAAGGGAAGGGGGTATATGTTAAATGGCTAGGATTTTCTAATCAACACAATTCTTGGATAAGTAAAGATGAAATATTATAGTTCGAAGAAAAACTAAATTAGCAACAACAACAATAGCATTAATATTAAGAAACTAATCTTAATTTTAAAATGAGAAAAAATTTGAAATAAAATATGTAAATCATGCTTATAAACCATACTGTGTACTAAACTATATATAATTGTAATCAGACTGTTATAAAGTCAATAACACTTACTCTGAGCTCTAACTCATCAGAACTATCTGCTAGTTACTTTCCTCCTATTGAATTACATGGTTTATATGAGTGTGCTCTAACTGATTTTCATTCATACAACAGTATTCCAAATATAGACACCTACAACAATATGTTTCATATATGGGAACATATAATTGAAATACCAATTGGATCTTACGAATTAAATGATATAGTTGATTTTATAGAAGACTCTGCCCAGCAAATAAAATTTTTATTGAAGCCAAGTTAAAGTTAATAGTTCCAAGGATCCTGTATATTTTAATAAAGACAATACAATTGGAAAGCTTTTAGGATTCAATAGCAAAATCCTAACACCAAACAAATATTATTATTCAGATCTTCCAATTAATATTTTTAAAGTGGATCTCTTGCGAATTGAAAGTAGTATCGCTATAAACACATATGTATATGAATAACTTGAAATCGCATACACTTCATGAATTTCCGATTAATGTGCCTCCAGTCTATAAAATAGATGAGGTTCCAAGAAATCTCATCTATTTACCTGTAAACACCAGAGAGATAAGTTCACTAGCGCTGCACGTACTGGATCAACACGGTGATTTAATTAATTTCCGAGGAGAGGAAATTACAATAAGAATACATTTAAGGTCAACTAAATTATGCTAATATACAACACAAATACATTGAAAAATATAACAGCAAGAACAACAACATTAAAGCGACCAGCTCAACAAAAATCTCTAACAACATCGTATAAAATTTCCTAAAGTCCTTGAATTTTAAATTGAAGACAAAATGAGTTCAATAATAGATGTCTTAGATAAAACCTGGTCTGATGAGAATATAATCAAAAAGGACTATCATACATATGTACCATACTTACAATCTTACAACAATAATGATGAAATTAGAATTTCAATAAAAAATCAAGATTTGTATGTGCTACCCAGTGAGAGCTACATTTATGTAGAGGGATTTGTTGTCGATGATAATAAGGCCAAATCTTCTTCTTCTTCTTCTTCTTCTTCTTCGGAGAACTTTTTATTAAAAAACAACTTTGTGGCATATCTATTTGATGAAATTCGCTATGAGCTCAATGGAATTGAAATTGACCATACAAGATATTTAGGAGCCACAAGCGCTATAAAAAATTTGGTTTCTCTGTCAGCAACAGAAAGCAATGTGATGCAAAATGCTGGATGGAACAAAGTTGACGATGTCACTCTTAAAAATGGATTTTTCAATTTTTATGTACCTCTAAAAATGCTTCTAGGATTCGCCGAAGACTACAACAAAGTAATACTAAATGGAAAACATGAATTGATACTCTTGCGCAATAAGAATGATGAAGATCTTGTACGCTCGAGTGTTTCTACTGAAAAAACTAAACTTACAATTTCACTCATCTCATGGAGAATCCCACATGTACAATTATCCGACTTTAGCAAATTGAATATGATAAAAATTATTAACAATGGTGCTTCAATACCTATGGCATTTCGCACTTGGGATTGTCATGTTAATCCACAATTAAACACAGGTACTAGCCATATTTGGAATGTTAAACTGGCTGCAAATAGAGAACGCCCCCGTTTTGTATTGATTGCTTTTCAACAAGAAAATAAGTTTGTTCATTGTGATTTGACTAATTTAGAAGTACATTTAAATTCAGTCTCATATCCATATGATGATCTTAACATAAAGTTCAAAAATGAACGATATGCAATTCTATATGATATGTATCTAAGATTCCAACAAAGCTACTATATGAAAGAATCTCAACCGCTTCTAACAGCATCAGAGTTTAAGACAAAAGCTCCTATTATTGTAGTAGATGTCAGTCATCAGAATGAATCACTCAATAGTGGACCGATTGATATAAAAATAGCATTTGAAACAGCAACTAATATTGCAGCAAAGACATCAGCTTACTGCATTCTTATTCATGATCGCATAATAGAATATATACCCATCAAAGGACAAGTTCGAAAAGTTTTATAAATTGAGTAATATGGAAAATAACACAATTTTTATAGACGTACAAGGTTTCAAAAGTAATTCAAATGATTTCATCGCAAAAGAAGTAGCGATTGTTTTCAACAATTATAAAACCACCATTTGATTTTAAATGCTTATAAATAAAAAAGCAAAGAGAAGTAAAAAGGCTAACGTAAACGAAATCATCACCTCACTTGGACAGCTGGATCAGTTTCTTTTCAAAACGTTTGCAATTTTTTAAAAGCCAACGCAAGATGTTCTAAAATTTATGTAAAAGGCGAAGAGAAAAGACGATGCTTGGAAAAAATTTTATGCCGAAAAATTTTTAACGTTGAGGATATAGGCTGTATCAACTTTAAACAAATGGAGATTAAGTATCCAGAATATTTTTATTATAATTATCATAAATTTGGTGTTTGCGCATTAAAAAATGCTATTTTACTAACAAAAGAAATATCTTGCTTTAAATGAACTTTTTCACTCTTTAAAATATTAATGTATGTATTATTATAAAATTTTAAAAAATTTTACAGAATAAATGTATAGAAAAATAAAAACTCTACAAGTGTTTTCTTATTTCAAATGCAAACCACATAAAGGAAAGAGAAGGAAGTGGGAAGGAGGAGGAGAAGTTAGTCTTTTTGCTTACTTGCAAAGTTTTACATTTTGTGTCTCTGCTTATGACTATAGTTAGTTGAAACTTTGCTGCTTTAAAATAATCGCAGCCAAAGAAAACGATTACGTTGCAATATATAAATGTATTCTACACAGCCACAAAATATTCCACGCACAAGTTCCTTCGATCGCACAAACACACATACATGCATCATACACATACATACATGCATCATACATACATACAAATATATTTTTTAAACAAATAAACAGAATATAAGCTTACCAGCGACAAACAAGCTGGAACCCCCACACACAAGCATTAGGAGTGTTCACATACATGAAAACGTTTTATAAATAAATAAAATAATTTATTTAATTATTTTATTAATTTATTTAATTATTTTATTTATAAAGAATTTATTTAGTGAGGAAATCACACAAGCACATTCCCACGATTCATATGAGAATCGTCTAGTAGTCATCAAACCTATTTTCTCTGATACTACTGATATGGTATTATGATAACAAATTTCTACAGTCTGGCAACACTGGGAGCATTAGAAAATAATAATCATGTTTTGCCGTCGGCATTTGAAAAAAATAATAATCATGTTTTGCCGTCGAAATTTGAAAAAAATAATAATGTTTTGCCGTCGGCATTTGAAAAAAATAATAGTCATGTTTTGCCGTCGGCATTTGAAAAAAAAATAATAATCATGTTTTGCCGTCTGCATTAGGAAAAATTATCATGTATTGCCGTAGGCATTAAGAAAAATTATCATGTATTGCCGTAGGCATTAGGAAAAATTATAATGCATTGCCGTAGGCATTAGGAAAAAGACGGACTTACTGAACCACCCTCGAATAATATTTAAAGGACTTATTGAACCACCCTAGTAGGTATCAAATTTCAAGAATTTTAAAATTTTCATATTTTGATTACCCAAATTTAACAATTTCACCCACAATTTAACAATTTTAATTGCCACAGAAGCGATAGTTCCCTACTAGATACTTATTAATTTAATTAAACTTATGTATATTAAAATTTCTTTATTCCAACTTACTCTCTATGATTAATCTGTAACTCTTCTTTCTATATTTTGTTAATTTTACGTTTCAAAAATATGTATGTATGTATTTACATATGTATGTATGTATGTATATATATCTTTTAAAATGCTTTTTTAACAACAGCCGCTACTACACCACGTCAGAATTAATAAAAAACAGGCACGTTGACTCAATTTCACGGAAAGCGTATACCGCAGGAATGAATAATTGCAATTTGCATATCGATCGATAGTTCCTTCCGTTGAATTTTCCTTTCCGTGCGGAATCAACAATACGATGTAATGTAGTACATATCGTCACCTAAAATCCAAAAGGCCGTAAGTACACTTTTTACTATTTTACAGGAGAAGCAAAAAACTTGGTAAGTTTAATACTATTTATATGTTAGGTGCCAAGTTGAATAATGAATAAAATCGGTATTTTTTAACATATATGAGCAAAATGTTAGGAAAATATGTATTTTGGTTAATCACATCATAATCAATCAAAAAGTCTATTTTGAATTTTTTGGTTGTTACGGCCTTTTGGATTTTAGGTGACGATATATAAAACAAACAAAAACCACCAAATTCCTATGTATTTACAATATTGAAAGTTGTGATACTTTTAATTGATTAATTGAAAAAAATATACTAAAAGCATAAGCTCTTCCAACTTAAAAAAATTTTTCATTACTAGATGTTTACACATCTCCCCTGTGATCCGATGCACATTGCTTTTTTTTTGTAATTTATAGTAAAAAATAAAAGGACAAAATAGTTTTTTACTGTTTTAAGTCAGTTTACATTCTAACATTAAAAATTAAATAACATTTTCGTTAAGGTCAAATAAAAAATATTTAGACTGATTTTAATTAATTTACATAAAAAATTTTTTGATTGTGAAAAACTGAAAGCTCTTTTGTTGTCATACTCATGAAAATAAAAAAAAATTGTTTAAAAAACGAAAACATGGTTTCATTATTTATTTTAAAGAATGTATGTATATAAATATTATTTCTACGTTTCCTGAACATTACGGTACCACAAATTTTTTTTATCACAAATAATTTCTTAATCGGGCTTAAGTTTATTATTTTCAATTCTTATTGAATGGAATATTTTTATTAATTAATGTGAGTTTCTAAAGAGAAGAAAAATTAAACTAGACTTAATTAGCTGGGGGAAATTTTTTTGATAAAAATAGTTATGGTGGGAAACAAAACATTAGAGTCGTTTTGGATATTTTTCCTGAAATCTAAAAGTTTTAAATATGTATCATGGAGTGTGACTTTCACATTCTTTAATAATGTGAGAAAACTCTATTAGAATAACGTAGAAAGAACTTTTATTTGCTATAATAATATTGTAGGGATCCATTAGATTTAATTTGTCCTCGAATTCAAATCTTCTTAAAATTTTATCACACGGTTGCATAAAAAAATTTAACGATTTCACATTTTTTAATTTGATTAATTATAGCATCAATGTCTTAACAATTATTTTATTCTTTATAGTCTCCCAAATAAAAACTATCACATTTAAGCAAACATGTTTTAGAAACCTTAAAAAAAATTCAACCGACTTTATGCACTAAAAAGTTAAAATTAAAAGAAGTATTATATGCGTTAACTACTTAACTATTTGCATTCGCTGGCAAGAAAAAATAATCTATCTTATTAGTTGACAACCCAGAAATTTATTTCTGCGTTTAGCTAACAGCCTTCTTGGCACAGACTGCAAATATTTAAGTAGTTAACGCATATAATATTTCTTTTATTTTTAACTTTTTAATGCATGAAGTAGGTTTTTATTTTTTACTTTTTAGTGCTTAATCAAAACTTGTAATTTTTATGGGAGGGAGCCCTTCCCCTGCTCTTAGACATCTACTTTTCCGCTGGATTACGCGCATTAACTATAAAGTAATTCTCACCAAGTTTGAAGCCTCTCAATATATAGTATTCCATATATGCCGTAATTAATAAGTAATTTGTATGGAAAGTACCCATTCCCCTAATCAAATCGCATATTTGTGAAAATGGGACTACCTGTGTAGTATACCATTTCATATAAAACAAGATCTTTTAAAATCGCTTGACAAGTGGCGGGGAAATCGGTGAACATATAAAAAAAATACATGACGAACATATAACCTCCTTTTTTGAAGTCGATTAAAAATTACTCATAGCTTTTTTAAATAGTTAATATTTATCTATATATATAAAAATAAGTTGTCCTATGTTCGTGATTTTATAACTCGAGAACCCCTCAACCGATTTTCAAACTAGTACATGCGTTGGAAAGGTCTACTTTTACTTATGGTTTATAACAAAAAAACATCGAAAAATTTCTACGAATATGCGTTATACGCGCACTTTTATGATGGTGTGTTTTCCCTATATAAAATGTATTTTTTTTTTCTTATGAGAATTACATTTTGTCGGTATAAGGCTCTGCTTGCTCGCGTCAATTGACTTATTTAATTTCTGTGTGTTTATTGATTGTCATTTAAGTTTACAGTGCGAGCATTGACATTTTTTAATTATTGATTTGTAATCTTTTAGTTAAAATTAAAATTTTTGATGTGTAAACATCTATACGCTAGGGTGTAAAACTCTTTTTCACTGAGATTTCTTTGCTGAGATGCACACAGCATTGTCAAATCGGTGTGAGCTATGTATGAGTCTATTAGCGTTTGAAAGAAGCAATAAAAACTTATTTAAAATATTGTAAATACATAGGAATTTGCTGGTTTTTGTTTGTTAGGGCCGTTAGGTTTCTTGTTTTATTAGGGTTCCGTACACCAAAGGTGAAAATAATGATTGCTTTATTAGGGTTCCGTACACCAAAGGTGAAAATGGACCCTATTGTTTTCGCTACGCTGTCCGTTCCTCTGTTACAGGGTGTTTCCTCGGGAACCGTAAGAGCTACGGACCTGAAATTCGGACACAGTGTGTAGACATTTAGCCGCTACAACAGCAATTATATGAGAGTTAAAAATTAAAGGGTGTTCCAAAACGAGCAACGAAAAATGTTAAAATCCCGTGTAATATACATACACTTGAATTTTGTAAAGTTAGTGTATTTTTATACAGACTACAACAATTAACAGTAAATTTAAAAAATTTAAATTAAAGGGTGTTCTATCAGTTAATGCAATTTTGACTTTGTAAGTTTGGCAACTTGCTGTATCTTGGAAACCGTAAGAGCAAAAATCTTAAAATTTTTAAAAACGGTAAAACTAAAAAATCAAAAAATTATGAAATCACCAAATCTAAATCTAAAAAAAAAAATCGCCAAAAAAATTGCCAAAACCGAAAAAAGCACCAAATTAAAAAAAATTAGGACTAAAATAAATCGCGAAAAACCGGAAAAATCGTCAAAATGAAAAAAATAGCCAAAGTGAAAAAAAATCCAAAAACAGAAAAATAATCGCCAAAATGAAAAAGAATCAAAAAAATTTAAAAAAAACCCTTAAACAAAAAAATCGCCAAAATGAAAAAATCGTCTAAATAAAAAAATCCCAAAAACAAAAAAAAAACGCCGAAATGAAAAAAACCCAAAAACAGAAAAAAGTCACCAAAATGGGAAAAATCGCCAAAATGAAAAAAATTTTGAAAATTAAAAGAGCCCAAAAAGAAAAAAACCGCCAAAAAGAGAAAAAAGCGAAAAAGATGAAAAAATCGTTTAAACTGGAAAAACTTAAAAAGGAAAAAAGCCACATCAAAAAAATGCTCAAAACCGAATGTACGGAACCCTTCGTGCGCGAGTCAAAGTCGCACTTTACTGAATTTATTTTAATTGCAATGCGTACACAACAACAAGAACAGCAACAACTAAACGATGAACAACAGGAATTAAAAATTTAAAAGTAAAAGTAAAGGCATTTACCATAGATGACCACTGCAGTACCACTAAAATTTCAGTAAAAATAATATAAAAAAGCGCCCAAAACCGAAAAAACGCAATAAACGAAAAAAAGCCAAGACTACTTGTTATATAGGCTAAAGTGTCCGCACGGAACCCTTCGTGCGCGGGTCAAAATCGCACTTTACTGAATTTATTACTAATTGCCGTACATTAAGTTATCATAGGCAAATAAAAACAAATAAATAAAATGAATACAAAAACATTTAATTTTAATAACTTTTAAAAAGATTTTTTGCGCTTTTAATAAGAAATTTACTAAAACAAAGCAAAATAAAGAAAACAAAAACCTAAACTTGTCAAACTAAAAGTCTTCATCGTCTTTGAGATTGTCATTCATACGGACAATAAGAAGTACAGAGAAACTTAACAGCTTCATATAAACACTATCTTCTGTGCAATAGTAGCTACTAATTTTCACTAACATATAATTATGCTAGCGCTGTATAGTTCGAAAACCATTGCTGTAAAATAACTACATGCATTACATTTCATTAAACAGCAGTGTGCCCATTTACTAACCAAATAAGTTAAATAAAACAAACAAAAACCAGCAAATTCCTATGTATTTACAATATTGTAAGTTTTGATACTTTTAATTAATTAATTAAAAAATATTACTAAAAGCATAGTACTTCCAACTTAAGAACATTTTTTATTACTAGATGTTTACACATCTCCCCTGTGATCGGAATCACATTGCTTTTTTTGCATCAAAAAAAAATTTAAAAAATTATTTAACAATGCCGTGACGAAGACGTTCACAAATTGGCCGACGAACACGCCACAGCAGTCAAATACGTTTAAATAGATCTAATCAGGATGAAGAAGACCGATTAGAAAGTAATGACTTAGCAAGGCAACGAATGGCACGATCAAGATCAAATAAAAATCAAGAACAAAGAGAAGAACGTATTGAAAGTATGAGAGTTAGAACGTGACAATCAAAACAGGCAACAACGGAGACGTAGCCATTCAATTGGAAATTTGGATCATGCACGTTTCAATTATGATCATAACATTGATTACGCTTCGCATCCATCTATTCAAAATGGATAAAGTTGGTAATAAATGGAATGCATTTAAATTTAAAAATGAAACCGATGGATTGTGTTGTACTGGCGAAAAATTTAAAATAACACCATTAAATCCACCACCTGAGCCATTATTCTCTTTGGGTGGTGGCAGAACAAATCAGTCAAAACATTTCTGGAAATTCATTCAGTCGTACAATTGTTGTGGTTTTCAATTCAGATATTAATATATGTTTTCATTTATACGAAAATGCTAACCATTATTGCCACTCGACAACCAAGAGTATCGCTTTCTTCAAATTTATTTCATGGGAAATTGAGATGAAGAAGTTGATCAGCGCTATTCAATAAATCCGAAATTAAGCAAACCAATTATTCATGAATTGCAAATATTATTACATGAACATAATGAATTGGTTAGAATTTAGAATTTCCTGTATTTTCACACGGTCAACTGTATGTTGCATATTCACGTGTTGGGAAGCCGTCGTCTTTATTAATTTTTTGTGAAAATGGCAATACTAAACATGTCGTTTACCACCAAGCTCTGCAATAAATTTTTTTCTTTTCGATGATCTCACTTTAAAAAATTTATATTATTTTGCACCTCCTTTTTATGAGAATGTATATTCTTTCTAGAAAATTTAATTCTTAATACATAGACATAAACGTATGTTATTGTATTGTCCAGCAACGCGTGCAGGGTTACTCTAGTTTATGTATATATTTTATTTTTAATACTTGACCGTATAAATTTTGTATTTCTGTTGTTTCAGAGGATAAATTCTATACAACAAGAGACTTAAAAAACATTTAATTCCAAAATTATTAATACAAAAATCAAAATTGATTGCCTTTTACTTTTTACTTTTATTGCATACTAGCTGACCCGGGCAAACGTTCTTTTGCCTTCAAAAAATAGCGATATTTATTTACTTAATTTTTTAATTTACTTTTTTCACAAAAAGATATTAGGTTTGAGTCGGTATTGGGCTAATTAACGCCACTACACACTGATTAAGGACCCAATGCATAGGCTTATCGCGCTAATCTCTATCGGGCAAGACACGAAAAAACTAAATATTGCGCCATCTGTCGTACGAACTTCAAACTACACAGAAACACTCCTCACGCCCCATTGAGCATGTGTATAAAGTTTGGTCAAAATCGGTGCAAAAACACAAAAAAAATATATATTGCGCCATCTGTCGGACGAATTTCAAACTACACAGAAACACTACTCACGACCCATAGAGTATGCATATAAAATTTGGTCAAAATCGGTCCAGTAGTTATTGAGTTTAGCGATCACGAAGATTCTTTCAAAAGCTGACAAGTTATTGTTCAAGCTTAAAATTGTTTAAAAGTTCTAATAAATGGTGCAAATTTATATATAGTTAATTTAAAATCGTCAAATTGAAGGCAAAAATTGTACAGTCGTCAAAATGCTATTTTTGCAACCCAAAATTGTCAAATATGGCAACCATGGTTGTGTGCGCTAGCTTTAAAAACCACCCTTATAATCACCTTTATTCTATTTGGCGTTGGCAACATAACACGACGTCGTTTTTAATGTTTTTTGCCACATCGGTATTTCCGTAGATAGTATTGCCATTTATCGATGACTGTCAACATATGTTTGGTATTCTCTATGAAAAATTGATATTGATGTTGCCGTTTATTTTGTCGTCAGTGTTTTTGATGTCATGTTATGTTGTGTGTATATATCAACGAATTTGAAAAATAATTTAAATAGTAAACAAGACCTGAGAAAATAAAAGCATTTTTTAACAATATTTTATTATTTGTTAACAGATGAACTAAAAAGTTAAATATGCAAAAATGTCATAAAAATATTGCATTGTCATCCGATTTATACATGCATGAAAAATTTGCAAGATTTGATTACAGACAGACAATGGGACAGGTTGAACTAAATAAAAGCTTGTAAAAAGTGAAATATAAGAGAGTAGATATACATATGTACATTTTTATTTGAAAAAATTTCTTGAAATAAGTGAAAAATATAATATGGACAAAATTAAAATTACCAACCCCAACCAATTTGAAAAGCTTGTGGAAGAGTAGAAAAAAAGTCTTTCTTTTGCTACAGGATTCCGCAGGGGTAGTGTTCTTAATTATTTCAAGGTACAGTGGGAAAGTGTTGCGACTGCACTAAATTCCCTCGGTTCACCAATTAGAACTATTGGTGTTAAGAAAAAAGTAAGGTAAATAGTGTGTTGGAAAGTATACTGTATGAATTAATTTTTACAGATCAGGCGGGGGTGGAGGTTTAAATTACAAAAAGGTCGCGCAAACAAAGCTAACTGCGAAGCAACTGGAGGCGCCGTGAATAAACAATTAGTACTGAGCCCCATGTAGGAAGTTCCTATTTCGAATAAACGTTGATTTGATACCTTTTTTCTTCCAAAATTACTCTCTATTATATCCACTATACCTGAATGATGTTTTATACAGCCGAAAATAACTTTTAACTATAAAAACGATGAATATTACTCATTATTTTCCAGAAATATAACTGAATTTATCACTTGCTTTTCATCGGGTAACTGACAAATGCATGAAGAAGTCTTCTTTTTACTACTGAATTTTTTTTATTTTCTTTGTCCCAATCGGAAAAAAGCATATTATTTTAATTTATTTACATAGCTTTCATTTATTCAAAATTACTTTTACCCAAAATAGTAAACAAAATTAGTCAGCTGACTCAAATATTAGATATGTGTATAATATTAATCGATAAACAGGCAACGTCGTCATAACACTGTTAGGAAATACAAAGTTAGTATTGATGTTGTGTTAAATTAATGTTGTTTCAAAATTGACGACGATGTTGCCGACGCCAAATAGAATAAGGGTGAATATGTTTAGACGACGAGTTGAATCCAGTATTGCCAGAATTTCTAAGGATAAAATCTGCAAAATGTAACAATTTTTCACGAAAAAATCTTCAAAATCTGCATTTCATTTTTAAAATCTTCAAAAAACCTTCAAAGCAATTTTTAAAACAACTTTTTTTTTGTATTTTATTCAAAAAATTTATATATTTTTTTTTATTATATATCTATGGGTGTAAATGTAAAATCTAAACTCAGTTTTAAGTGGATTTTATTTAAATTTTTTAGAAAAAATTTTCTTAAAATAAGTTTCAAGCTCATTTTTTTTAATTTTATGAATAAAGCCTTTAATGTATGAAAAATGTGCATTTCGTTTCTGCTTAAGAAACTCATCAGTAAACTTCAACCAAAAAAATTTTGAAATAAGATAAGAACTGCATATGTTTATAGAACGGCTATCAATATGCTACTAAGACTTCCCTACACAAACATAATAGGTGATATTCATAAAAATTATTTTGGGATACAAAACGTTTAACAAACAGATTTCCATGCAAAGTTTGTTTTGTAAACATTTTGTAAACCAAAACTATTTTTTATGAATACTGCAGAATAAGGTTAACAGCTCCATTTTGAATCCATTATTATTTTTTCATTACCTTTTTACAATCAGCTGCCACATTGAATGAGTCTATTAATAAGTTTGGCGGCTTTTCCACACGCAAAGTTTACTTTGCAAAATCTTGAGTTTGTTGAAGAAAAAAGAATATGGAATAAGATCTTTTTTCACTCCTCTTCTACAAAGTCAAGACTGTGCAAAGTAAACTTTGTGTGGAAAATATTATTTCCTTAGGAGAAATAAAATGCATATAACCAACAAACAAATAAAAATTATTCATAGTTATTTGTAAATAATATAAAATGAATGAAAAAAGAAATCAGATGTTTAAAAAAAGTAATTTAATTTGTCAAGTAAACTTGACAAATGTGAAAGAGAGACAGAGGAATATTATCTCTTTCTGTCTTTCTCTCAGCTGAATTAAGACATTGCAAAGCAAACTTTCCGTATCTAAAAGGGGTATTGCATAAAAATCCGAGGGACTCCGAAGTTTTCTCTTATTCAAGTTTACTTGACTGAAAAATATTTCAACATTTTCAAATGAATGTGGTAAAAACATTACATTTTGAATAAACTAAGGACTGCAAAATCGTAATCAGAATGAACTCGTTTTATATCAAATATTCGTTTCCAGAAGCTTGCCAAAGTTACTTCTCTTTTTCTTTAATGAAGTCTTCTAAGTTCAAAAAGAGTAACTGTATAAACTGTACTTCACACATAAAAGAAACAAAAGTAGTAGCAGAATTAGGAAAAATGTAGAAAATGCACTAAAATTGGAGTTGAAAAGTCTGCGTTTTTAGACCAAAAATCTTCAAATCTGCATTTTATCTTTTTGGAGGGCAAAAATCTTGAAAAAGTGAGAAAAATCTGAATTTCTGGCAACCGTGGTTGAATCACATGCTTCGCTTTCTGAATCATGTTTATGAATCATACCGTTAAGACTACGCCTTCGTGCTTCTTGTGTAGCTTGCCAATTTAGTGCTTTAAGCACTAAATTTAGAGCTTTTCGCACTATATTTAGTGCTTTTTGCACTAGATTTAGTTTAGTGCTTTTTAATTCATGAGAGTCCGGAATTTTTCAACTAGGTGCTTTTTTAAAAAAGGCACCAATGTGCTTTTTCACCTTTGATTGTAGTCCGTTTAGTGCGTTTTACAAATCCACTGAATATTAATTTGTGATAGTCTGGTGGCTTTATGCAAAACACATATGGAATTTTCCACTTCTGTATCTAATTACACCCCTTTTAGATACGCAAAGTTTCCTTTGCAGAATGCTGATTTAGCAGAGTGAGAAAAATTGCTATTACGAAAAAAAAATATTTAGGGAATTCACAATGAGTATAGGTATTAAAATTTTATTGTGGCAATATTGCGCCATCTTAATTTTTTCATTGTGAGCAATCAACGATATAAATCAGTGATGCCACTTTAGTGCCTTTAGCATTAGATTTAGTGCTTTTTAAGTCATAAATGTGCGCATTTTTTCAAGTTGGTGCTTTTTTAAAAAAGGCACTAAATTGGTGCTTTTTTAACTTTGAATTTAGTGCTTTTAGTGCGTTTTACAATTAGACTAAATATAAATTTTTGATAGTCTTATAGCTTCATAAAAAATGCGAATTAAGATTTTTTCCACTTTTTTGAAACTCTAAATTTAAGCACATACTCATATACTCAATTTAACATGGTGACTGTACTTGCTTCTTTGCGTTCCTTCCTAATTATCAAATTTTCTATAAAAATTCTGAAAAAACTTAATAAAAATATGAGAATTGGACGTAACGTCTTGGTTGTATGCATGATACAATAATATAAATTTTTTATGTCAAAAATATCTCATTATACCAATGGACTTGCCACCCGTCCAGTTTTCGTCGGCACAGACCAGTTTCAGAGTAGAATGTCCCGTGTCCCGGTCATACCCTGAACGGGACGCCATTTGTCCCGTTTTGAGAAAAAGAACTAACTTTTTCTTCGTTATATTATTGAAAAGTATTGTAATTGAACTAACTTTTTCATTAATTGTCACAAAAAAATTTAACCAACTTTTTTTTATTAGCAACACCGAAATTAATTTAATTGATTGACAACACTTGATTATTTTGATTCTGCTTTGACTTTCTTATTCCATTTGTCAACTTTCAAATGAATTATAGTTTTAACAGAATGTGATTTCTTGTATAGGTATATTTACAGCCTTATTAATAAAAATTATTAAGGCTTTAAAAAGGCTTAATAAGAAAAATTTTGTATGAAAATTTGTTTCAAAAACCCTTTATAAAGCCTTAATAATTTTTATAAATAAGGATATTTCTATTATAGTAAGTATTATTTCCAAAAATATTAAAATTATAAAACTTTGCATAGGGAAATGAACAGGAAAATACTTGCAGACGTAAATGAATCGGCAGTAACACACGAAAAGAAAAAAATATAACTAAAAAGTATAGTAAGTTTCAACCAGATTGGTTAAAGTTACCGGATTTCCAAAGTTAGCTAAGAAGTACACCGGACGACGAAATGAGTGCTTACTGTAGTATTTGTATGCAAATTTTTTCAGTAAAGTTATAAGGAGTTTCAGTGATAAAGAAACGAGCAAATTTAAAAAACATACAGCTCAAGTATGCTATTCCCCTATTCATCCTGCCATGAATCAAAAGTTCGCCGGGAAGGAGAGGGAGAGCGAGAATTTTTTGAGTTTTCTTCCCAAACATGTAGAAGGGAACTAATTCAAAAATTTTAAAATCAAATTTATAAATGTTGTAAAACAATGGTATAAGCACTTATTTAGAACAAACAGTTTAAATAAGCACCAGAATGTTGTATTTCCCTCTTGTTTTAGGATTTTTTATTCAAGTCCTAAGCACATCAACTTAAAAAATATAAACTACTCCCGTCTTTAGAAAAAATACTAAAACACTTAAAATTGAACGCCTCCTTTAAGTTCACATAGCAGGCAAATACAAGACTTGTTTCTCTCTAATAGCAAGACCGATAAGAAAAACTATAAAATATACAATTTCCTTTAACTGTATGCATTGGAAATTTAATCCATTGGCATCTGCACCTGTACAGTTTTAGCTCCACTTGTTCAGCATGCATGTATATGGTTACGCAGTTCATTTTATTTTTTATCTAAGCATAAGATATATTTGTATTAACACATAATCTTATTGGCAATGAAAAATTACAATTTTTATTCAATTTCTATGGCTGAACTCTTGCGTTCGTGCAGAAAGATATTTAAACATTAAACAGCTGATCCAGATTTTAATCTCTCCCATATTTGCTTATTCCCCTCCAAGGCTATTTAGAATAAGAGGATTATTCCCCGGGAACAAATGATAGGGAAGAGAAAAGCTCCGCGGGAATATTCCTAATTGGGCTGATTAACTATTTTTATACTTACTTTTCGGTTTTTTTTTAAGTTTTATGAGTCTAAAGTTTACACAATTTGAATTAATGTGATATTATTGGTTTTGGTAAATAAATAATATAAACGAATTTGTTCAAATTAAAAATTTTTTATATTATTTGTTAGTAGTGTCCCGTTTTGGAGATTTCAAAAGGTGGCAAGTTTAGTGACCAATATAAATTTAAGGTTGTGTAAGTGAGCGAAAAGGATAAACACACAGGCAGAAACAATTAATAAAAGTAATTCTTATATAATTTTTTTATAAAAGAATTTTTTTCTACAAAACCGTTTCAACAAAAAAAAATTTTTTTTTTTTTTTTTTTAATGCATGTATTTTATTTATTGTATCTGCAAATATGAACTAACAATAACTATTCAAATCTTAAATCTAAAGTATAATTATTAGGCCCAATCAATGTCGGACATAAGCTTAGTGATAGTTATTATTAATACATAAGTAGTGATAAGCAACAAAAAGAAAAAAAGTGTTTTCAAGCAGCTTCATCATCAAGAGTGTTGAATATTAGAGCCCGTGTATCTCTCTTTTTTAAACGGATGTGTCCAGTAAAGTTCAAAATATTACGAGCAAGCGGATTAGGATGTGACTCGAGTTTTGTTAGATATTTGCCTGCGTATTTTGCAATTTCTTCAGCTGCTAGTGGCATATTCAAATCACGATGTCTATTTGAATTTTTAATGTACCATGGTTAACAGTTTACAGTCTAGGCTAAGCGTTGAATTTCTACCAATCAGCCAATGTACCTGAGTTAATTTAAGTTTTATTTGTGATAGCTTAGAATCAATGTGGTCCATGAAGTCGTCGATCGAGGTGTATACCAAGATATTTCACATGTGAATGTTGATAAACAACTTGATTGTTAATCCGAATGGGGAAACAAGTATCTCTTCGTAAAGTAAATGTTACTTGTGAGGCATATCACAAGTATAAATCAAATATAAAACTGGTCCCAGTATAGTCCCCTGTGGCACATCGGATGAAATAGCTTCAGGCCTACTCGTAAAGTCTCCTTCCACAACAGTGAACTTATGGGAAATAATGTAACTTTCCAAAAGATTTAAGATGTTTATTGGTAAGTAAGCCTTCAATTTTAAAATTAGGCCTTCATGCCATACTTTATCACATGCCTGGGAAATGTCAATAAACAGCGCAGAACAATACATTTTATCTTCAAAAGTTCTTCTTATAAATTGAACCAATCTATGAGTTTTTTCAATGGTGTTATGTTTTGTTTTGAGCAGTTTTTCGAAAAGCTTTGACATAGTTGATAGTAGACTTATTGGCCTATATGACTCAGCCTTGGTTAGATCTTTGCCCGGCTTTGGAACATTTTAACCTTGGCAAGCTTCCAGCTGTGTGGATAATACTCCAGTCGTAAAATGGCATTAAAAATGAATAACAGGATTGTCATTGCAATACGAGGCAAGTTCATCAGCATCTTGTTACTAATTCCATCAATACCCGGAGCTTTCTTCGGGTTGAGTTCGGCAATTAATTTTTGTAAATCACGCATCTTAAACTTTATGTGTTGAGGGGGTAGAGCGACAACACTCATCAAATCAGCAACACCAGTACATATGTTGGGCGTAAAAACGGATTTTAAGTGCTCAGCAAATATTTTAACTTTTTCAGTATCGATTATTGCCCAACCTCCGGTAGATGTGCGTAGAGGTGGCTTATACTCAACGGGTGTTTTAAGCTTTCTAGCAGCGCACCACACGGAGTACTTAAATGCTGGTGTGAAATCAAGACCTTTCTTCCAATTTTCAAGAGATGCAGTTTTTTCAGATGCAAGCAACTCTTGGAGTCGTTTAGTGCACTCTTTAAATCTGATTTTATTTTGTGGTGATCTGTGCTGTTGTCATTCCCTTCTAGCTCTTCTTTTTTTTCAAGTACAAGACGTTCAATATCTGTAGAATAAATTTTATTAAACCCAGTCTGCGGATGGGAGATAGTGGCATGTTCAGCAGCCTGTTTAATATTCTCGCTGAGATTGGCAATGTTAGATTCAATATCATCGGGTGTTCTAAGCGTTATGTTTTCCGTACAATGACGACTGAAATATTTTTTGAACCCCAGCCAATTAACACGATTGATCATCTTTATATATGGGTCAGATAAGTTACTTCTTAATGGGCTAAAAATTGTAATGATCGTCGGAGAGTGATCGGACGAGAGATCAAGACAAGCTTGAACTTGAATTAAATCCCTAGAGATATTTTTTATGACGCCGAAATCTATAACATCCGGAATTTTTTGTATGTCAGTAGGCCAATAAGTGGGCTCCGCACTCGAAATGACATCCAAGCCCATTTTTGAAATAGTGTTGAACAATGCTCGACCTCTGGGTGTAATAAGACGCGAACCCCAGAACGTATGTTTTGCATTGTAGTCGCCAGCTGCTACAAAACAAGGTCCAAGAAATTTGTAGAAATCCTTATATTGATTCTCAGTGATTGAAAATCTGGAAGGGGAGTAAATTGATGATATAACGAAATTTGTACAAAAACTTTCAATGCAGATATTTGTTGCTTGTAGGTGTTCTTCACAAATGTTATCAAGAATATAGTGCTTGAGTCTTGACTTTATTAGAATTGCTGATCCAACGCCAGCTCTACCTCTAGGGTCCTTTGTATCATATATAGTGCAGCCATAAATTTTAAAAAGACTTCTCGAGGTCAAATGAGTCTCAGATACTAACATTATATTAATATTAAGGAAGTGCTCAAGTTCATTTTTATGATGACGAATGCCGTTTGCGTTCCAGAAACATATTGTTAACGTGTTCATGGCTTATTAATTAATGCTTGAAGCAGAGTATTCTGCATTCGCAGAATTTCTTGCATAATGCTAGTCATATTTGTTGTAAAATTGTTTATAGTTTGCACCAGATTATCAATAGTAGCTTCAAGGCGATTAAAATTAAAGCTTGCATCAGTATTTTTTGAATTATTTGGCGGGGAAACATTTTGTGTGGGAATTGAATTTGTCTTAGCAGCATCTGCGTACGATACACGGGAAGTAACTGGTTGGCCCATTTGCGCAAAAGTGGCAGAGTAAGCGTTTGCTGATTGAGCTGGAGCTAATTTAGGTTTTTGAAGCATAGTCTTCTTTACGAAAGAGTACACAGGACAACCTCTGTAGTTAGCGGTGTGATTACTTCCACAATTACTGCATTTTTTTATCACTTTGATCGTTTGGCTTATTGCAACTAGCAATGCCGTGTAATTCGCCGCACACAACACAAACAGTAAGTAAATTGCAGTAAGTTTTCGTATGGCCATATTCTTGACAATTATGGCACTGTACGGGCCCAGAACGCTTGTGTGGTTCTTCAACTGTGATTTTTCGGTATAGCAGGTATTTTAAGTTATAAATTGGGTGCGTCTCATTTTTTTTCAATTTTATATCATAAAGCTCAAGTTCAACACGAAATAGGGGTTGGGGCATCTTCTCCCTATTTGTTATATTGGACACATTTTTTACCTTAAACCCCTGTTCTTCGGGAACAACATAAGAATCTATGCCCTTCAATACGATCTGCATGCCTTTAGCGCTCTTAAGCTGGTATGTGTAGAAGCTTGTTTTATTTTTTTAAACCTTAGCAACCATTTTGCGAAAATCTTTTTCGTCATAAATTTGGATTTTAGTTTCATCGATGTTGCCACGTTTTATTAGAACAATGTAAAATTTATTCTCACCAATGACCGAAATTAATTCTTGGAATTTTTTCTCTCAAATAGATTGGTGGCGGCTTGGATGTTTTATTCGAGGATGCCTCGGGTTTGTCGTTGTCATCTTGCAAAATTATAAAGCAGTTTTGGCGATTAGTTGAGGCTGCGCTGTTATCCCTAGACATTTTTGGAGCAGATGAAATTTTTGAAGAATTCGGGCTTCGCCCACGCTTTACTACAGTTATATATCTGTCCATTCCGACTTGTACCTTGAGTTTCGAGCCGCTGTTATCTGTAGTGATAACTTTGTTAAGTGATGAACACGAGCCTGAAGAGGATGATATTACTGGCTTATATGAAGAAGTACTAGGCAACTGTAATATTAATGAAGCACTACTATTTGACATTGGACAGAGTGAAATTGATCGCTGACGAAAAATTGGCTCTTCCGTTAAAAAAAGACTTTCATCAGGTTTATTATTTTTATTGTTTTCATTAAGAGTTTCAGAACTCACAGTAAAATAAGCATTTCTGCCGTTAGAACTCACTTCAAAATTTTTTGTATTTGAGGCACTCATACGTAGAACTCCTCAAGGGTACTTCGTTTGTGTTTTTTTTTTGTTTGCGGTCTTTTTTTGTTTTTGTTATTTATGATTGTTTGTTTATTTTTGAGGTACTCGTTAGAGTATTCCTCAATATCACTTTGTTTAAGATTTTTTTTATTTGCGGTTTTTTTTTGTTTTTGTTATTTCTACTATGTAAAAAATATTAGCAAAGCATAAAGCTTATTTATTAAAGTCAGTATGTACCTATTACGAATAATATGTACTACGAATATTTTTTTGTATAATTTTTTGTTTGTTTGGTAAGTATGTAAGCAAAATTCCGCTAATCGACTGTTCGCTATGAAGGTACCACGAGAACAGAAAGTAATAAACAAACATTATTACTCACTTTAACTCTGAGTTTAAAACTACTAAAAACCAATTTGTAAAAGAAAATAATTTTGAGTTTTCATGTAGGCAAAAGCATTTTTTAACATAAACAGCATACATAATAAATTTCTCGCAGTGCGTTTGAGAAAAATTAGTTAAAAGATAAGCAAAAATTTGTCTCAGATAAGACTAAATGAAAGAGAATAAAAATACGTGTGAATTCGATTTGCAAAAATTTGATACTTGATGTTCACCCACGGATTAGACCCTTTTTTGATACGAAATGTCTTCTTTGCAGTATTTATTCAATTGGATTAAAGACAGATAGGGAACTACATACTTTCTCATTCACAGTGTGCAGAAATGGCTATCACGAAAAAAGTAATTGATTTTAGAGCTAAATTGTAAAAAAAAGTTGTAAATTTTATTCAAGTGTTTTGATATTTCGACTATAGTGGATGATTTAATTTAATATATAAAAGAGTAAAAATAAAATTTGAATTCAAATGTTTATCCTCCACATACATATGTATATACATACAAGCAGGTTTATTGCATTTGGTGCTTTTTAGTGTTTTTTTTTCATGACCGAACAGTGCTTTTTGCTTTAAAAAAGTTGGCACCACTGATATAAATACACATACTGTGTATATGAAAGTCAGAGCAAACACACATACATACATCTTTATATTGTTTATAAATTAGTGTATAATATGAGAGAGAGAGAGAGTAAAATGAATGTTTGTACGAATGCTTATGAGAGGCTATATAAGTTTCTTCCGTACGTATTAAAATAACAAAATTTTTTTTATTAGAAAGTATTATTGGATAAATTTATTAAAATAACTTATGTTCTGCGAAAAATACAAATATTTTTTTATCAAAAACATCTGCGTTCACAGTTTTAACACGTTTAGTTGAACATTACCATATTGCCATATTGAAAATGACATGATTTGTATACTGTTAAATTTTCCACACGGTAATTAATTTGATTTACATACAAAACAAAGACAACAAACTTGCCAGACCATATTAAAGTATTAAAATTGAAGCGTTGCAATATTAAGACACATTTTAAAACGCTATTGTGAACTCCAAACTGTTAAATTTGCCACATGGTAACTAATTTGATTTATATACAAAACAAAAACAACAAACTTGCCAGACCATATAAAAGTATTAAAATTGAAACGTTGCAATATTAAGGGCCAATTTCACCAACTTATTTAAATATCAATTCATATTTAAAAATAATTTTTCCATATAAAAATTAAACAAAATTGACATTTAAATATGAATTGATATTTAAATAGAGTTGGTGAAATTGGCCCTAAGACACATTTTAAAACGCTATTTTGAATTCCCGAATTGATTGTATAAGAAACCTTATATGTATAAGTATGAAATTATTGCCACATAATTTTAAAATTAAAATAAACTTTGATTATTCAGCGTTAAGAACGCATTTCTAGAAATTATATAGAATAAATATACGTTATAAAATAATTTAATTAAAATAATCCCAGCAACATAGAATTCTGATTTGGAAGTACTAACAACTAAGGGAAGCAATTTATTGCCTTCTTGATAACGAAAGCTTCGAAAAATGCTTCTGAAAAGCACTAATGTAAAGCGGGCTCTCTACAAAATTAAAAAAAAAACTAAAAAAAATTGTAAACCAGTAACTTTTACATCTGAGTACAAAACCTACACATTGTTTCTTCTTTGAAGCGATTTCGTAAGGCAAAAAATGCACGGCTGTTTGAAAGCTGAATGTAATTGCTTCTATCTGGCTTACAAACACTCTTGTGTAGCGCGATTCACTAACTTTTTTTTAATGATAATCACATCGTTAAAATAATTTTAACGAAAATTGATCGAATTTGCAATTCAGTAACATTTTCAACGATATTCGCTATAGGTTAATATCAACTATGTCGTTATTTAAGCGACAATAATTTATGTGCTGTTAATTTTATCGACAAAAATCAACAGAAAATATCAGCTGCGTACTATCGTTAAAAAGAAGTTACAGAATCACACAATCGTTATCGCAAGTGACAAAATCTATAGACAAAAATTACGATTGTCGGATCGTTAAAAGTTACTGAATCGCACTACTGGAAAGCGGTAATTTTTGCTCGGATGGTGAAATTGAAGAAATAGAACGAAGTATCAGAGATTTAAGGCTACATAAATGGAAAAATTTGCTCAGAACTGAATTACGGATTAAAGTTTATAACAATAGAAATTCTACTAATGATAATCCATTCGTAAAACAGTCAATATTTG
Source organism: Tachina grossa (assembly GCA_949987645.1). NCBI lineage: Eukaryota > Metazoa > Arthropoda > Insecta > Diptera > Tachinidae > Tachina > Tachina grossa. Next base: position 101,335,367 of record OX465274.1, read on the forward strand.
CTCTAGGACTATTAACATTTCCATGTTCAAATGCTGAGGTGGAAATAACTTTTAGCGCAAATAACTACTTTAAAAGTAAGTTAGATATATAATATTAATTTTTAAAAAGAAAAGACTTATGTTATTCAGAATGTAACATACATCATGTAAAAATTAATTCAGATGAAACGCCTAAAAAATCAAATTGTTTTATTAAAACAGTTTTATAGCCAGAGAAAAAAGGTGAAACTGATTTTCTCCTTAAACGAGGAGTGCAATTATTTATATATTAATATAAATATGTAGATATGTCTTTCTGTATATGCACATGCATACATAAATAGTTTTTGTTAATAAATTGATACACACATATTTATACGCATGCACATATACTTAATACATATACATGTATATAATTAAGTGTACCCTGAACTCTGCAAATTTGAAACAAAAGAAAATTCTTTCGCCTTGTATGCTAATTATACTCACAATTCATTTTATTTAGATTCGAGTTGCAATGTAACCCCAGTAACAAATTGAGGGACTCGATATCGACCAAAATCCTAAAATATTTCTACATAAATTTTATTCAAATGTTTTGATATTTCGTCTATACCATACGTCTATACCTGATATATTTTTGTCATGACAAATATCACATACCATATAGCAAAAACAGCAAAAACATATATATACTGTTTGACTTTTGTCATGATAAAAATATATCAGGTATAGACGTAGGGATACGGAGTGATTTAATTTAGGCAGTTATATAAAAGACTGCAAATAAAATTTGAATTGAAATCCTTGTCCTGTAAATAAAATTCCTTTGTTTACGAGTTCTACTTCATTTTGGCAAAATTATTAAATCAAATAGCCAGCCCATTACAATTGGCTAATTTACTTTCATTCATGGATTTTACCAGTAACATTCTGATATCTGTACCTTTAGGCCGTAAGTCTCTCGTTGTCTTGAATTTGTATTATTTTCCTTCCCATATTCTACTTATAATTAAAATCTAAATATGGCTCGATATTTGTAATTGAAATTATAACAAAAACCTATGAAATGTAGTAAAGTAAAAAGTGTAGTTAACTTTAGTTTCTAATTTTTACTTATTCAATACACCTATCCCTCGATTTACACAATAGATACGTTCCCGAGAAAGTCATGTAAATCGAAGTTTTAAATTTTTGCATGAAAAATCGTGTAAATAGAAAATAAAGGCAGAACCTTGTAAAAAATTGATTTTATTAAGATTTTATAACGTGTATGAAAAAATTTCGAAATTTAAACCCAAGACACAAACCAATTGCATTAACAGAGCTTTGTTAATATGATAACAGAATCCTGCTGGACATGAAAATCTTGGAAGTACATACTACAAATGGAATCCTGGCCATGTTTTACAACAAAAAGAGCTAAAAAACGAAACATGCACATTATATAAAAACAAGTTCTCGTTGAACCTTCATAGTGAACAGACGTCTTAGCGGAGTTTTTCTTACATACACAATAAGCAAAGAAATGATACAAAAAAAATTATTCGTAGTATGTAATATTCGTATTATTCGTAATACATACACAGAAAAAAGTATTCACTAATTAATATTTTCAATTAAAAATTTAATTGGTTCAATTTAATTGTATTAATAAATTTGAGAGTAAAAACTTAATTGATATTATCAAATTGTTTATAGGTAAAAATTTAATTAATTTTTTACTTGATATTACAAATATTTTAATTCATATTACAAAATCATTCATACTACTATTTTGTTTGTATTGATTTTGATAAATAAGCTTTATTTGCTTTATTAATATTTTTACACAAACAGAAATAACAAAAACAAAAAAAAAAATTTTAATACATGTATTTATTTATTGTATCTTCAAAAATGAACTAACAATAAGTATTCAAATCTTAAATCTAAACTATAATTATTAGGCCCGACCAGTATCGGACATAAACTTGTTGATATTTATTAATAATACATAAGCAGTTATAATCAAAAAAAAAAAAAAAAAAACATTTTAAAGCAGTCCCATCTGGAGTGTTAAATATAAGAGCACTTGTGTCCCTCTTGTTTAGGGGAATGTGTGCAGTAAAGTTCAAAATATGAATAGCAAAAGGATTAGGATGAGACTCGAGTTTTGTTTGTAAATGTAAAATTTAAACTCAGTTTTAAGTGGATTTTATTTAAATTTTTTAGAAAAAATTTTCTTAAAATAAGTTTCAAGCTCATTTTTTTTAATTTTATGAATAAAGCCTTTAATGTATGAAAAATGTGCATTTCGTTTCTGCTTAAGAAACTCATCAGTAAACTTCAACCAAAAAAATTTTGAAATAAGATAAGAACTGCATATGTTTATAGAACGGCTATCAATATGCTACTAAGACTTCCCTACACAAACATAATAGGTGATATTCATAAAAATTATTTTGGGATACAAAACGTTTAACAAACAGATTTCCATGCAAAGTTTGTTTTGTAAACATTTTGTAAACCAAAACTATTTTTTATGAATACTGCAGAATAAGGTTAACAGCTCCATTTTGAATCCATTATTATTTTTTCATTACCTTTTTACAATCGGCTGCCACATTGAATGAGTCTATTAATAAGTTTGGCGGCTTTTCCACACGCAAAGTTTACTTTGCAAAATCTTGAGTTTGTTGAAGAAAAAAGAATATGGAATAAGATCTTTTTTCCCTCCTCTTCTACAAACTCAAGACTGTGCAAAGTAAACTTTGTGTGGAAAATATTATTTCCTTAGGAGAAATAAAATGCATATAACCAACAAACAAATAAAAATTATTCATAGTTATTTGTAAATAATATAAAATGAATTAAAAAAGAAATCAGATGTTTAAAAAAAGTAATTTAATTTGTCAAGTAAACTTGACAAATGTGAAAGAGAGACAGAGGAATATTATCTCTTTCTGTCTTTCTCTCAGCTGAATTAAGACATTGCAAAGCAAACTTTCCGTATCTAAAAGGGGTATTGCATAAAAATCCGAGGGACTCCGAAGTTTTCTCTTATTCAAGTTTACTTGACTGAAAAATATTTCAACATTTTCAAATGAATGTGGTAAAAACATTACATTTTGAATAAACTAAGGACTGCAAAATCGTAATCAGAATGAACTCGTTTTATATCAAATATTCGTTTCCAGAAGCTTGCCAAAGTTACTTCTCTTTTTCTTTAATGAAGTCTTCTAAGTTCAAAAAGAGTAACTGTATAAACTGTACTTCACACATAAAAGAAACAAAAAGTAGTAGCAGAATTAGGAAAAATGTAGAAAATGCACTAAAATTGGAGTTGAAAAGTCTGCGTTTTTAGACCAAAAATCTTCAAATCTGCATTTTATCTTTTTGGAGGGCAAAAATCTTGAAAAAGTGAGAAAAATCTGAATTTCTGGCAACCGTGGTTGAATCACATGCTTCGCTTTCTGAATCATGTTTATGAATCATACCGTTAAGACTACGCCTTCGTGCTTCTTGTGTAGCTTGCCAATTTAGTGCTTTAAGCACTAGATTTAGTGCTTTTCGCACTATATTTAGTGCTTTTTGCACTAGATTTAGTTTAGTGCTTTTTAATTCATGAGAGTCCGGAATTTTTCAACTAGGTGCTTTTTTAAAAAAGGCACCAATGTGCTTTTTCACCTTTGATTGTAGTCCGTTTAGTGCGTTTTACAAATCCACTGAATATTAATTTGTGATAGTCTGGTGGCTTTATGCAAAACACATATGGAATTTTCCACTTCTGTATCTAATTACACCCCTTTTAGATACGCAAAGTTTCCTTTGCAGAATGCTGATTTAGCAGAGTGAGAAAAATTGCTATTACGAAAAAAAAATATTTAGGGAATTCACAATGAGTATAGGTATTAAAATTTTATTGTGGCAATATTGCGCCATCTTAATTTTTTCATTGTGAGCAATCAACGATATAAATCAGTGATGCCACTTTAGTGCCTTTAGCATTAGATTTAGTGCTTTTTAAGTCATAAATGTGCGCATTTTTTCAAGTTGGTGCTTTTTTAAAAAAGGCACTAAATTGGTGCTTTTTTAACTTTGAATTTAGTGCTTTTAGTGCGTTTTACAATTAGACTAAATATAAATTTTTGATAGTCTTATAGCTTCATAAAAAATGCGAATTAAGATTTTTTCCACTTTTTTGAAACTCTAAATTTAAGCACATACTCATATACTCAATTTAACATGGTGACTGTACTTGCTTCTTTGCGTTCCTTCCTAATTATCAAATTTTCTATAAAAATTCTGAAAAAACTTAATAAAAATATGAGAATTGGACGTAACGTCTTGGTTGTATGCATGATACAATAATATAAATTTTTTATGTCAAAAATATCTCATTATACCAATGGACTTGCCACCCGTCCAGTTTTCGTCGGCACAGACCAGTTTCAGAGTAGAATGTCCCGTGTCCCGGTCATACCCTGAACGGGACGCCATTTGTCCCGTTTTGAGAAAAAGAACTAACTTTTTCTTCGTTATATTATTGAAAAGTATTGTAATTGAACTAACTTTTTCATTAATTGTCACAAAAAAATTTAACCAACTTTTTTTTATTAGCAACACCGAAATTAATTTAATTGATTGACAACACTTGATTATTTTGATTCTGCTTTGACTTTCTTATTCCATTTGTCAACTTTCAAATGAATTATAGTTTTAACAGAATGTGATTTCTTGTATAGGTATATTTACAGCCTTATTAATAAAAATTATTAAGGCTTTAAAAAGGCTTAATAAGAAAAATTTTGTATGAAAATTTGTTTCAAAAACCCTTTATAAAGCCTTAATAATTTTTATAAATAAGGATATTTCTATTATAGTAAGTATTATTTCCAAAAATATTAAAATTATAAAACTTTGCATAGGGAAATGAACAGGAAAATACTTGCAGACGTAAATGAATCGGCAGTAACACACGAAAAGAAAAAAATATAACTAAAAAGTATAGTAAGTTTCAACCAGATTGGTTAAAGTTACCGGATTTCCAAAGTTAGCTAAGAAGTACACCGGACGACGAAATGAGTGCTTACTGTAGTATTTGTATGCAAATTTTTTCAGTAAAGTTATAAGGAGTTTCAGTGATAAAGAAACGAGCAAATTTAAAAAACATACAGCTCAAGTATGCTATTCCCCTATTCATCCTGCCATGAATCAAAAGTTCGCCGGGAAGGAGAGGGAGAGCGAGAATTTTTTGAGTTTTCTTCCCAAACATGTAGAAGGGAACTAATTCAAAAATTTTAAAATCAAATTAATAAATGTTGTAAAACAATGGTATAAGCACTTATTTAGAACAAACAGTTTAAATAAGCACCAGAATGTTGTATTTCCCTCTTGTTTTAGGATTTTTTATTCAAGTCCTAAGCACATCAACTTCAAAAATATAAACTACTCCCGTCTTTAGAAAAAATACTAAAACACTTAAAATTGAACGCCTCCTTTAAGTTCACATAGCAGGCAAATGCAAGACTTGTTTCTCTCTAATATCAAGACCGATAAGAAAAACTATAAAATATACAATTTCCTTTAACTGTATGCATTGGAAATTTAATCCATTGGCATCTGCACCTGTACAGTTTTAGCTCCACTTGTTCAGCATGCATGTATATGGTTACGCAGTTCATTTTATTTTTTATCTAAGCATAAGATATATTTGTATTAACACATAATCTTATTGGCAATGAAAAATTACAATTTTTATTCAATTTCTATGGCTGAACTCTTGCGTTCGTGCAGAAAGATATTTAAACATTAAACAGCTGATCCAGATTTTAATCTCTCCCATATTTGCTTATTCCCCTCCAAGGCTATTTAGAATAAGAGGATTATTCCCCGGGAACAAATGATAGGGAAGAGAAAAGCTCCGCGGGAATATTCCTAATTGGGCTGATTAACTATTTTTATACTTACTTTTCGGTTTTTTTTTAAGTTTTATGAGTCTAAAGTTTACACAATTTGAATTAATGTGATATTATTGGTTTTGGTAAATAAATAATATAAACGAATTTGTTCAAATTAAAAATTTTTTATATTATTTGTTAGTAGTGTCCCGTTTTGGAGATTTCAAAAGGTGGCAAGTTTAGTGACCAATATAAATTTAAGGTTGTGTAAGTGAGCGAAAAGGATAAACACACAGGCAGAAACAATTAATAAAAGTAATTCTTATATAATTTTTTTATAAAAGAATTTTTTTCTAGAAAACCGTTTCAACAAAAAAAAATTTTTTTTTAATGCATGTATTTTATTTATTGTATCTGCAAATATGAACTAACAATAACTATTCAAATCTTAAATCTAAAGTATAATTATTAGGCCCAATCAATGTCGGACATAAGCTTAGTGATAGTTATTATTAATACATAAGTAGTGATAAGCAACAAAAAGAAAAAAAGTGTTTTCAAGCAGCTTCATCATCAAGAGTGTTGAATATTAGAGCCCGTGTATCTCTCTTTTTTAAACGGATGTGTCCAGTAAAGTTCAAAATATTACGAGCAAGCGGATTAGGATGTGACTCGAGTTTTGTTAGATATTTGCCTGCGTATTTTGCAATTTCTTCAGCTGCTAGTGGCATATTCAAATCACGATGTCTATTTGAATTTTTAATGTACCATGGTTAACAGTTTACAGTCTAGGCTAAGCGTTGAATTTCTACCAATCAGCCAATGTACCTGAGTTAATTTAAGTTTTATTTGTGATAGCTTAGAATCAATGTGGTCCATGAAGTCGTCGATCGAGGTGTATACCAAGATATTTCACATGTGAATGTTGATAAACAACTTGATTGTTAATCCGAATGGGGAAACAAGTATCTCTTCGTAAAGTAAATGTTACTTGTGAGGCATATCACAAGTATAAATCAAATATAAAACTGGTCCCAGTATAGTCCCCTGTGGCACATCGGATGAAATAGCTTCAGGCCTACTCGTAAAGTCTCCTTCCACAACAGTGAACTTATGGGAAATAATGTAACTTTCCAAAAGATTTAAGATGTTTATTGGTAAGTAAGTCTTCAATTTTAAAATTAGGCCTTCATGCCACACTTTATCACATGCCTGGGAAATGTCAATAAACAGCGCAGAACAATACATTTTATCTTCAAAAGTTCTTCTTATAAATTGAACCAATCTATGAGTTTTTTCAATGGTGTTATGTTTTGTTTTGAGCAGTTTTTCGAAAAGCTTTGACATAGTTGATAGTAGACTTATTGGCCTATATGACTCAGCCTTGGTTAGATCTTTGCCCGGCTTTGGAACATTTTAACCTTGGCAAGCTTCCAGCTGTGTGGATAATACTCCAGTCGTAAAATGGCATTAAAAATGAATAACAGGATTGTCATTGCAATACGAGGCAAGTTCATCAGCATCTTGTTACTAATTCCATCAATACCCGGAGCTTTCTTCGGGTTGAGTTCGGCAATTAATTTTTGTAAATCACGCATCTTAAACTTTATGTGTTGAGGGGGTAGAGCGACAACACTCATCAAATCAGCAACACCAGTACATATGTTGGGCGTAAAAACGGATTTTAAGTGCTCAGCAAATATTTTAACTTTTTCAGTATCGATTATTGCCCAACCTCCGGTAGATGTGCGTAGAGGTGGCTTATACTCAACGGGTGTTTTAAGCTTTCTAGCAGCGCACCACACGGAGTACTTAAATGCTGGTGTGAAATCAAGACCTTTCTTCCAATTTTCAAGAGATGCAGTTTTTTCAGATGCAAGCAACTCTTGGAGTCGTTTAGTGCACTCTTTAAATCTGATTTTATTTTGTGGTGATCTGTGCTGTTGTCATTCCCTTCTAGCTCTTCTTTTTTTTCAAGTACAAGACGTTCAATATCTGTAGAATAAATTTTATTAAACCCAGTCTGCGGATGGGAGATAGTGGCATGTTCAGCAGCCTGTTTAATATTCTCGCTGAGATTGGCAATGTTAGATTCAATATCATCGGGTGTTCTAAGCGTTATGTTTTCCGTACAATGACGACTGAAATATTTTTTGAACCCCAGCCAATTAACACGATTGATCATCTTTATATATGGGTCAGATAAGTTACTTCTTAATGGGCTAAAAATTGTAATGATCGTCGGAGAGTGATCGGACGAGAGATCAAGACAAGCTTGAACTTGAATTAAATCCCTAGAGATATTTTTTATGACGCCGAAATCTATAACATCCGGAATTTTTTGTATGTCAGTAGGCCAATAAGTGGGCTCCGCACTCGAAATGACATCCAAGCCCATTTTTGAAATAGTGTTGAACAATGCTCGACCTCTGGGTGTAATAAGACGCGAACCCCAGAACGTATGTTTTGCATTGTAGTCGCCAGCTGCTACAAAACAAGGTCCAAGAAATTTGTAGAAATCCTTATATTGATTCTCAGTGATTGAAAATCTGGAAGGGGAGTAAATTGATGATATAACGAAATTTGTACAAAAACTTTCAATGCAGATATTTGTTGCTTGTAGGTGTTCTTCACAAATGTTATCAAGAATATAGTGCTTGAGTCTTGACTTTATTAGAATTGCTGATCCAACGCCAGCTCTACCTCTAGGGTCCTTTGTATCATATATAGTGCAGCCATAAATTTTAAAAAGACTTCTCGAGGTCAAATGAGTCTCAGATACTAACATTATATTAATATTAAGGAAGTGCTCAAGTTCATTTTTATGATGACGAATGCCGTTTGCGTTCCAGAAACATATTGTTAACGTGTTCATGGCTTATTAATTAATGCTTGAAGCAGAGTATTCTGCATTCGCAGAATTTCTTGCATAATGCTAGTCATATTTGTTGTAAAATTGTTTATAGTTTGCACCAGATTATCAATAGTAGCTTCAAGGCGATTAAAATTAAAGCTTGCATCAGTATTTTTTGAATTATTTGGCGGGGAAACATTTTGTGTGGGAATTGAATTTGTCTTAGCAGCATCTGCGTACGATACACGGGAAGTAACTGGTTGGCTCATTTGCGCAAAAGTGGCAGAGTAAGCGTTTGCTGATTGAGCTGGAGCTAATTTAGGTTTTTGAAGCATAGTCTTCTTTACGAAAGAGTACACAGGACAACCTCTGTAGTTAGCGGTGTGATTACTTCCACAATTACTGCATTTTTTTATCACTTTGATCGTTTGGCTTATTGCAACTAGCAATGCCGTGTAATTCGCCGCACACAACACAAACAGTAAGTAAATTGCAGTAAGTTTTCGTATGGCCATATTCTTGACAATTATGGCACTGTACGGGCCCAGAACGCTTGTGTGGTTCTTCAACTGTGATTTTTCGGTATAGCAGGTATTTTAAGTTATAAATTGGGTGCGTCTCATTTTTTTTCAATTTTATATCATAAAGCTCAAGTTCAACACGAAATAGGGGTTGGGGCATCTTCTCCCTATTTGTTATATTGGACACATTTTTTACCTTAAACCCCTGTTCTTCGGGAACAACATAAGAATCTATGCCCTTCAATACGATCTGCATGCCTTTAGCGCTCTTAAGCTGGTATGTGTAGAAGCTTGTTTTATTTTTTTAAACCTTAGCAACCATTTTGCGAAAATCTTTTTCGTCATAAATTTGGATTTTAGTTTCATCGATGTTGCCACGTTTTATTAGAACAATGTAAAATTTATTCTCACCAATGACCGAAATTAATTCTTGGAATTTTTTCTCTCAAATAGATTGGTGGCGGCTTGGATGTTTTATTCGAGGATGCCTCGGGTTTGTCGTTGTCATCTTGCAAAATTATAAAGCAGTTTTGGCGATTAGTTGAGGCTGCGCTGTTATCCCTAGACATTTTTGGAGCAGATGAAATTTTTGAAGAATTCGGGCTTCGCCCACGCTTTACTACAGTTATATATCTGTCCATTCCGACTTGTACCTTGAGTTTCGAGCCGCTGTTATCTGTAGTGATAACTTTGTTAAGTGATGAACACGAGCCTGAAGAGGATGATATTACTGGCTTATATGAAGAAGTACTAGGCAACTGTAATATTAATGAAGCACTACTATTTGACATTGGACAGAGTGAAATTGATCGCTGACGAAAAATTGGCTCTTCCGTTAAAAAAAGACTTTCATCAGGTTTATTATTTTTATTGTTTTCATTAAGAGTTTCAGAACTCACAGTAAAATAAGCATTTCTGCCGTTAGAACTCACTTCAAAATTTTTTGTATTTGAGGCACTCATACGTAGAACTCCTCAAGGGTACTTCGTTTGTGTTTTTTTTTTGTTTGCGGTCTTTTTTTGTTTTTGTTATTTATGATTGTTTGTTTATTTTTGAGGTACTCGTTAGAGTATTCCTCAATATCACTTTGTTTAAGATTTTTTTTATTTGCGGTTTTTTTTTGTTTTTGTTATTTCTACTATGTAAAAAATATTAGCAAAGCATAAAGCTTATTTATTAAAGTCAGTATGTACCTATTACGAATAATATGTACTACGAATATTTTTTTGTATAATTTTTTGTTTGTTTGGTAAGTATGTAAGCAAAATTCCGCTAATCGACTGTTCGCTATGAAGGTACCACGAGAACAGAAAGTAATAAACAAACATTATTACTCACTTTAACTCTGAGTTTAAAACTACTAAAAACCAATTTGTAAAAGAAAATAATTTTGAGTTTTCATGTAGGCAAAAGCATTTTTTAACATAAACAGCATACATAATAAATTTCTCGCAGTGCGTTTGAGAAAAATTAGTTAAAAGATAAGCAAAAATTTGTCTCAGATAAGACTAAATGAAAGAGAATAAAAATACGTGTGAATTCGATTTGCAAAAATTTGATACTTGATGTTCACCCACGGATTAGACCCTTTTTTGATACGAAATGTCTTCTTTGCAGTATTTATTCAATTGGATTAAAGACAGATAGGGAACTACATACTTTCTCATTCACAGTGTGCAGAAATGGCTATCACGAAAAAAGTAATTGATTTTAGAGCTAAATTGTAAAAAAAAAAGTTGTAAATTTTATTCAAGTGTTTTGATATTTCGACTATAGTGGATGATTTAATTTAATATATAAAAGAGTAAAAATAAAATTTGAATTCAAATGTTTATCCTCCACATACATATGTATATACATACAAGCAGGTTTATTGCATTTGGTGCTTTTTAGTGTTTTTTTTTCATGACCGAACAGTGCTTTTTGCTTTAAAAAAGTTGGCACCACTGATATAAATACACATACTGTGTATATGAAAGTCAGAGCAAACACACATACATACATCTTTATATTGTTTATAAATTAGTGTATAATATGAGAGAGAGAGAGAGTAAAATGAATGTTTGTACGAATGCTTATGAGAGGCTGAATAAGTTTCTTCCGTACGTATTAAAATAACAAAATTTTTTTTATTAGAAAGTATTATTGGATAAATTTATTAAAATAACTTATGTTCTGCGAAAAATACAAATATTTTTTTATCAAAAACATCTGCGTTCACAGTTTTAACACGTTTAGTTGAACATTACCATATTGCCATATTGAAAATGACATGATTTGTATACTGTTAAATTTTCCACACGGTAATTAATTTGATTTACATACAAAACAAAGACAACAAACTTGCCAGACCATATTAAAGTATTAAAATTGAAGCGTTGCAATATTAAGACACATTTTAAAACGCTATTGTGAACTCCAAACTGTTAAATTTGCCACATGGTAACTAATTTGATTTATATACAAAACAAAAACAACAAACTTGCCAGACCATATAAAAGTATTAAAATTGAAACGTTGCAATATTAAGGGCCAATTTCACCAACTTATTTAAATATCAATTCATATTTAAAAATAATTTTTCCATATAAAAATTAAACAAAATTGACATTTAAATATGAATTGATATTTAAATAGAGTTGGTGAAATTGGCCCTAAGACACATTTTAAAACGCTATTTTGAATTCCCGAATTGATTGTATAAGAAACCTTATATGTATAAGTATGAAATTATTGCCACATAATTTTAAAATTAAAATAAACTTTGATTATTCAGCGTTAAGAACGCATTTCTAGAAATTACATAGAATAAATATACGTTATAAAATAATTTAATTAAAATAATCCCAGCAACATAGAATTCTGATTTGGAAGTACTAACAACTAAGGGAAGCAATTTATTGCCTTCTTGATAACGAAAGCTTCGAAAAATGCTTCTGAAAAGCACTAATGTAAAGCGGGCTCTCTACAAAATTAAAAAAAAAACTAAAAAAAATTGTAAACCAGTAACTTTTACATCTGAGTACAAAACCTACACATTGTTTCTTCTTTGAAGCGATTTCGTAAGGCAAAAAATGCACGGCTGTTTGAAAGCTGAATGTAATTGCTTCTATCTGGCTTACAAACACTCTTGTGTAGCGCGATTCACTAACTTTTTTTTAATGATAATCACATCGTTAAAATAATTTTAACGAAAATTGATCGAATTTGCAATTCAGTAACATTTTCAACGATATTCGCTATAGGTTAATATCAACTATGTCGTTATTTAAGCGACAATAATTTATGTGCTGTTAATTTTATCGACAAAAATCAACAGAAAATATCAGCTGCGTACTATCGTTAAAAAGAAGTTACAGAATCACACAATCGTTATCGCAAGTGACAAAATCTATAGACAAAAATTACGATTGTCGGATCGTTAAAAGTTACTGAATCGCACTACTGGAAAGCGGTAATTTTTGCTCGGATGGTGAAATTGAAGAAATAGAACGAAGTATCAGAGATTTAAGGCTACATAAATGGAAAAATTTGCTCAGAACTGAATTACGGATTAAAGTTTATAACAATAGAAATTCTACTAATGATAATCCATTCGTAAAACAGTCAATATTTGCTCTAGGACTATTAACATTTCCATGTTCAAATGCTGAGGTGGAAATAACTTTTAGCGCAAATAACTACTTTAAAAGTAAGTTAGATATATAATATTAATTTTTAAAAAGAAAAGACTTATGTTATTCAGAATGTAACATACATCATGTAAAAATTAATTCAGATGAAACGCCTAAAAAATCAAATTGTTTTATTAAAACAGTTTTATAGCCAGAGAAAAAAGGTGAAACTGATTTTCTCCTTAAACGAGGAGTGCAATTATTTATATATTAATATAAATATGTAGATATGTCTTTCTGTATATGCACATGCATACATAAATAGTTTTTGTTAATAAATTGATACACACATATTTATACGCATGCACATATACTTAATACATATACATGTATATAATTAAGTGTACCCTGAACTCTGCAAATTTGAAACAAAAGAAAATTCTTTCGCCTTGTATGCTAATTATACTCACAATTCATTTTATTTAGATTCGAGTTGCAATGTAACCCCAGTAACAAATTGAGGGACTCGATATCGACCAAAATCCTAAAATATTTCTACATAAATTTTATTCAAATGTTTTGATATTTCGTCTATACCATACGTCTATACCTGATATATTTTTGTCATGACAAATATCACATACCATATAGCAAAAACAGCAAAAACATATATATACTGTTTGACTTTTGTCATGATAAAAATATATCAGGTATAGACGTAGGGATACGGAGTGATTTAATTTAGGCAGTTATATAAAAGACTGCAAATAAAATTTGAATTGAAATCCTTGTCCTGTAAATAAAATTCCTTTGTTTACGAGTTCTACTTCATTTTGGCAAAATTATTAAATCAAATAGCCAGCCCATTACAATTGGCTAATTTACTTTCATTCATGGATTTTACCAGTAACATTCTGATATCTGTACCTTTAGGCCGTAAGTCTCTCGTTGTCTTGAATTTGTATTATTTTCCTTCCCATATTCTACTTATAATTAAAATCTAAATATGGCTCGATATTTGTAATTGAAATTATAACAAAAACCTATGAAATGTAGTAAAGTAAAAAGTGTAGTTAACTTTAGTTTCTAATTTTTACTTATTCAATACACCTATCCCTCGATTTACACAATAGATACGTTCCCGAGAAAGTCATGTAAATCGAAGTTTTAAATTTTTGCATGAAAAATCGTGTAAATAGAAAATAAAGGCAGAACCTTGTAAAAAATTGATTTTATTAAGATTTTATAACGTGTATGAAAAAATTTCGAAATTTAAACCCAAGACACAAACCAATTGCATTAACAGAGCTTTGTTAATATGATAACAGAATCCTGCTGGACATGAAAATCTTGGAAGTACATACTACAAATGGAATCCTGGCCATGTTTTACAACAAAAAGAGCTAAAAAACGAAACATGCACATTATATAAAAACAAGTTCTCGTTGAACCTTCATAGTGAACAGACGTCTTAGCGGAGTTTTTCTTACATACACAATAAGCAAAGAAATGATACAAAAAAAATTATTCGTAGTATGTAATATTCGTATTATTCGTAATACATACACAGAAAAAAGTATTCACTAATTAATATTTTCAATTAAAAATTTAATTGGTTCAATTTAATTGTATTAATAAATTTGAGAGTAAAAACTTAATTGATATTATCAAATTGTTTATAGGTAAAAATTTAATTAATTTTTTACTTGATATTACAAATATTTTAATTCATATTACAAAATCATTCATACTACTATTTTGTTTGTATTGATTTTGATAAATAAGCTTTATTTGCTTTATTAATATTTTTACACAAACAGAAATAACAAAAACAAAAAAAAATTTTAATACATGTATTTATTTATTGTATCTTCAAAAATGAACTAACAATAAGTATTCAAATCTTAAATCTAAACTATAATTATTAGGCCCGACCAGTATCGGACATAAACTTGTTGATATTTATTAATAATACATAAGCAGTTATAATCAAAAAAAAAAAAAAAAAACATTTTAAAGCAGTCCCATCTGGAGTGTTAAATATAAGAGCACTTGTGTCCCTCTTGTTTAGGGGAATGTGTGCAGTAAAGTTCAAAATATGAATAGCAAAAGGATTAGGATGAGACTCGAGTTTTGTTTGTAAATGTAAAATTTAAACTCAGTTTTAAGTGGATTTTATTTAAATTTTTTAGAAAAAATTTTCTTAAAATAAGTTTCAAGCTCATTTTTTTTAATTTTATGAATAAAGCCTTTAATGTATGAAAAATGTGCATTTCGTTTCTGCTTAAGAAACTCATCAGTAAACTTCAACCAAAAAAATTTTGAAATAAGATAAGAACTGCATATCTTTATAGAACGGCTATCAATATGCTACTAAGACTTCCCTACACAAACATAATAGGTGATATTCATAAAAATTATTTTGGGATACAAAACGTTTAACAAACAGATTTCCATGCAAAGTTTGTTTTGTAAACATTTTGTAAACCAAAACTATTTTTTATGAATACTGCAGAATAAGGTTAACAGCTCCATTTTGAATCCATTATTATTTTTTCATTACCTTTTTACAATCGGCTGCCACATTGAATGAGTCTATTAATAAGTTTGGCGGCTTTTCCACACGCAAAGTTTACTTTGCAAAATCTTGAGTTTGTTGAAGAAAAAAGAATATGGAATAAGATCTTTTTTCCCTCCTCTTCTACAAACTCAAGACTGTGCAAAGTAAACTTTGTGTGGAAAATATTATTTCCTTAGGAGAAATAAAATGCATATAACCAACAAACAAATAAAAATTATTCATAGTTATTTGTAAATAATATAAAATGAATTAAAAAAGAAATCAGATGTTTAAAAAAAGTAATTTAATTTGTCAAGTAAACTTGACAAATGTGAAAGAGAGACAGAGGAATATTATCTCTTTCTGTCTTTCTCTCAGCTGAATTAAGACATTGCAAAGCAAACTTTCCGTATCTAAAAGGGGTATTGCATAAAAATCCGAGGGACTCCGAAGTTTTCTCTTATTCAAGTTTACTTGACTGAAAAATATTTCAACATTTTCAAATGAATGTGGTAAAAACATTACATTTTGAATAAACTAAGGACTGCAAAATCGTAATCAGAATGAACTCGTTTTATATCAAATATTCGTTTCCAGAAGCTTGCCAAAGTTACTTCTCTTTTTCTTTAATGAAGTCTTCTAAGTTCAAAAAGAGTAACTGTATAAACTGTACTTCACACATAAAAGAAACAAAAAGTAGTAGCAGAATTAGGAAAAATGTAGAAAATGCACTAAAATTGGAGTTGAAAAGTCTGCGTTTTTAGACCAAAAATCTTCAAATCTGCATTTTATCTTTTTGGAGGGCAAAAATCTTGAAAAAGTGAGAAAAATCTGAATTTCTGGCAACCGTGGTTGAATCACATGCTTCGCTTTCTGAATCATGTTTATGAATCATACCGTTAAGACTACGCCTTCGTGCTTTTTGTGTAGCTTGCCAATTTAGTGCTTTAAGCACTAAATTTAGAGCTTTTCGCACTATATTTAGTGCTTTTTGCACTAGATTTAGTTTAGTGCTTTTTAATTCATGAGAGTCCGGAATTTTTCAACTAGGTGCTTTTTTAAAAAAGGCACCAATGTGCTTTTTCACCTTTGATTTTAGTCCGTTTAGTGCGTTTTACAAATCCACTGAATATTAATTTGTGATAGTCTGGTGGCTTTATGCAAAACACATATGGAATTTTCCACTTCTGTATCTAATTACACCCCTTTTAGATACGCAAAGTTTCCTTTGCAGAATGCTGATTTAGCAGAGTGAGAAAAATTGCTATTACGAAAAAAAAATATTTAGGGAATTCACAATGAGTATAGGTATTAAAATATTATTGTGGCAATATTGCGCCATCTTAATTTTTTCATTGTGAGCAATCAACGATATAAATCAGTGATGCCAGTTTAGTGCCTTTAGCATTAGATTTAGTGCTTTTTAAGTCATAAATGTGCGCATTTTTTCAAGTTGGTGCTTTTTTAAAAAAGGCACTAAATTGGTGCTTTTTTAACTTTGAATTTAGTGCTTTTAGTGCGTTTTACAATTAGACTAAATATAAATTTTTGATAGTCTTATAGCTTCATAAAAAATGCGAATTAAGATTTTTTCCACTTTTTTGAAACTCTAAATTTAAGCACATACTCATATACTCAATTTAACATGGTGACTGTACTTGCTTCTTTGCGTTCCTTCCTAATTATCAAATTTTCTATAAAAATTCTGAAAAAACTTAATAAAAATATGAGAATTGGACGTAACGTCTTGGTTGTATGCATGATACAATAATATAAATTTTTTATGTCAAAAATATCTCATTATACCAATGGACTTGCCACCCGTCCAGTTTTCGTCGGCACAGACCAGTTTCAGAGTAGAATGTCCCGTGTCCCGGTCATACTCTGAACGGGACGCCATTTGTCCCGTTTTGAGAAAAAGAACTAACTTTTTCTTCGTTATATTATTGAAAAGTATTGTAATTGAACTAACTTTTTCATTAATTGTCACAAAAAAATTTAACCAACTTTTTTTTATTAGCAACACCGAAATTAATTTAATTGATTGACAACACTTGATTATTTTGATTCTGCTTTGACTTTCTTATTCCATTTGTCAACTTTCAAATGAATTATAGTTTTAACAGAACGTGATTTCTTGTAATTTCTTGCTTTAAAAAGGCTTAATAAGAAAAATTTTGTATGAAAATTTGTTTCAAAAACCCTTTATAAAGCCTTAATAATTTTTATAAATAAGGATATTTCTATTATAGTAAGTATTATTTCCAAAAATATTAAAATTATAAAACTTTGCATAGGGAAATGAACAGGAAAATACTTGCAGACGTAAATGAATCGGCAGTAACACACGAAAAGAAAAAAAATATAACTAAAAAGTATAGTAAGTTTCAACCAGATTGGTTAAAGTTACCGGATTTCCAAAGTTAGCTAAGAAGTACGCCGGACGACGAAATGAGTGCTTACTGTAGTATTTGTATGCAAATTTTTTCAGTAAAGTTATAAGGAGTTTCAGTGATAAAGAAACGAGCAAATTTAAAAAACATACAGCTCAAGTATGCTATTCCCCTATTCATCCTGCCATGAATCAAAAGTTCGCCGGGAAGGAGAGGGAGAGCGAGAATTTTTTGAGTTTTCTCCCCAAACATATAGAAGGGAACTAATTCAAAAATTTTAAAATCAAATTAATAAATGTTGTAAAACAATGGTATAAGCACTTATTTAGAACAAACAGTTTAAATAAGCACCAGAATGTTGTATTTCCCTCTTGTTTTAGGATTTTTTATTCAAGTCCTAAGCACATCAACTTCAAAAATATAAACTACTCCCGTCTTTAGAAAAAATACTAAAACACTTAAAATTGAACGCCTCCTTTAAGTTCACATAGCAGGCAAATGCAAGACTTGTTTCTCTCTAATATCAAGACCGATAAGAAAAACTATAAAATATACAATTTCCTTTAACTGTATGCATTGGAAATTTAATCCATTGGCATCTGCACCTGTACAGTTTTAGCTCCACTTGTTCAGCATGCATGTATATGGTTACGCAGTTCATTTTATTTTTTATCTAAGCATAAGATATATTTGTATTAACACATAATCTTATTGGCAATGAAAAATTACAATTTTTATTCAATTTCTATGGCTGAACTCTTGCGTTCGTGCAGAAAGATATTTAAACATTAAACAGCTGATCCAGATTTTAATCTCTCCCATATTTGCTTATTCCCCTCCAAGGCTATTTAGAATAAGAGGATTATTCCCCGGGAACAAATGATAGGGAAGAGAAAAGCTCCGCGGGAATATTCCTAATTGGGCTGATTAACTATTTTTATACTTACTTTTCGGTTTTTTTTAAGTTTTATGAGTCTAAAGTTTACACAATTTGAATTAATGTGATATTATTGGTTTTGGTAAATAAATAATATAAACGAATTTGTTCAAATTAAAAATTTTTTATATTATTTGTTAGTAGTGTCCCGTTTTGGAGATTTCAAAAGGTGGCAAGTTTAGTGACCAATATAAATTTAAGGTTGTGTAAGTGAGCGAAAAGGATAAACACACAGGCAGAAACAATTAATAAAAGTAATTCTTATATAATTTTTTTATAAAAGAATTTTTTTCTAGAAAACCGTTTCAACAAAAAAAAATTTTTTTTTTAATGCATGTATTTTATTTATTGTATCTGCAAATATGAACTAACAATAACTATTCAAATCTTAAATCTAAAGTATAATTATTAGGCCCAATCAATGTTGGACATAAGCTTAGTGATAGTTATTATTAATACATAAGTAGTGATAAGCAACAAAAAGAAAAAAAGTGTTTTCAAGCAGCTTCATCATCAAGAGTGTTGAATATTAGAGCCCGTGTATCTCTCTTTTTTAAACGGATGTGTCCAGTAAAGTTCAAAATATTACGAGCAAGCGGATTAGGATGTGACTCGAGTTTTGTTAGATATTTGCCTGCGTATTTTGCAATTTCTTCAGCTGCTAGTGGCATATTCAAATCACGATGTCTATTTGAATTTTTAATGTACCATGGTTAACAGTTTACAGTCTAGGCTAAGCGTTGAATTTCTACCAATCAGCCAATGTACCTGAGTTAATTTAAGTTTTATTTGTGATAGCTTAGAATCAATGTGGTCCATGAAGTCGTCGATCGAGGTGTATACCAAGATATTTCACATGTGAATGTTGATAAACAACTTGATTGTTAATCCGAATGGGGAAACAAGTATCTCTTCGTAAGGTAAATGTTACTTGTGAGGCATATCACAAGTATAAATCAAATATAAAACTGGTCCCAGTATAGTCCCCTGTGGCACATCGGATGAAATAGCTTCAGGCCTACTCGTAAAGTCTCCTTCCACAACAGTGAACTTATGGGAAATAATGTAACTTTCCAAAAGATTTAAGATGTTTATTGGTAAGTAAGTCTTCAATTTTAAAATTAGGCCTTCATGCCACACTTTATCACATGCCTGGGAAATGTCAATAAACAGCGCAGAACAATACATTTTATCTTCAAAAGTTCTTCTTATAAATTGAACCAATCTATGAGTTTTTTCAATGGTGTTATGTTTTGTTTTGAGCAGTTTTTCGAAAAGCTTTGACATAGTTGATAGTAGACTTATTGGCCTATATGACTCAGCCTTTGTTAGATCTTTGCCCGGCTTTGGAACATTTTAACCTTGGCAAGCTTCCAGCTGTGTGGATAATACTCCAGTCGTAAGATGGCATTAAAAATGAATAACAGGATTGTCATTGCAATACGAGGCAAGTTCATCAGCATCTTGTTACTAATTCCATCAATACCCGGAGCTTTCTTCGGGTTGAGTTCGGCAATTAATTTTTGTAAATCACGCATCTTAAACTTTATGTGTTGAGGGGGTAGAGCGACAACACTCATCAAATCAGCAACACCAGTACATATGTTGGGCGTAAAAACGGATTTTAAGTGCTCAGCAAATATTTTAACTTTTTCAGTATCGATTATTGCCCAACCTCCGGTAGATGTGCGTAGAGGTGGCTTATACTCAACGGGTGTTTTAAGCTTTCTAGCAGCGCACCACACGGAGTACTTAAATGCTGGTGTGAAATCAAGACCTTTCTTCCAATTTTCAAGAGATGCAGTTTTTTCAGATGCAAGCAACTCTTGGAGTCGTTTAGTGCACTCTTTAAATCTGATTTTATTTTGTGGTGATCTGTGCTGTTGTCATTCCCTTCTAGCTCTTCTTTTTTTTTCAAGTACAAGACGTTCAATATCTGTAGAATAAATTTTATTAAACCCAGTCTGCGGATGGGAGATAGTGGCATGTTCAGCAGCCTGTTTAATATTCTCGCTGAGATTGGCAATGTTAGATTCAATATCATCGGGTGTTCTAAGCGTTATGTTTTCCGTACAATGACGACTGAAATATTTTTTGAACCCCAGCCAATTAACACGATTGATCATCTTTATATATGGGTCAGATAAGTTACTTCTTAATGGGCTAAAAATTGTAATGATCGTCGGAGAGTGATCGGACGAGAGATCAAGACAAGCTTGAACTTGAATTAAATCCCTAGAGATATTTTTTATGACGCCGAAATCTATAACATCCGGAATTTTTTGTATGTCAGTAGGCCAATAAGTGGGCTCCGCACTCGAAATGACATCCAAGCCCATTTTTGAAATAGTGTTGAACAATGCTCGACCTCTGGGTGTAATAAGACGCGAACCCCAGAACGTATGTTTTGCATTGTAGTCGCCAGCTGCTACAAAACAAGGTCCAAGAAATTTGTAGAAATCCTTATATTGATTCTCAGTGATTGAAAATCTGGAAGGGGAGTAAATTGATGATATAACGAAATTTGTACAAAAACTTTCAATGCAGATATTTGTTGCTTGTAGGTGTTCTTCACAAATGTTATCAAGAATATAGTGCTTGAGTCTTGACTTTATTAGAATTGCTGATCCAACGCCAGCTCTACCTCTAGGGTCCTTTGTATCATATATAGTGCAGCCATAAATTTTAAAAAGACTTCTCGAGGTCAAATGAGTCTCAGATACTAACATTATATTAATATTAAGGAAGTGCTCAAGTTCATTTTTATGATGACGAATGCCGTTTGCGTTCCAGAAACATATTGTTAACGTGTTCATGGCTTATTAATTAATGCTTGAAGCAGAGTATTCTGCATTCGCAGAATTTCTTGCATAATGCTAGTCATATTTGTTGTAAAATTGTTTATAGTTTGCACCAGATTATCAATAGTAGCTTCAAGGCGATTAAAATTAAAGCTTGCATCAGTATTTTTTGAATTATTTGGCGGGGAAACATTTTGTGTGGGAATTGAATTTGTCTTAGCAGCATCTGCGTACGATACACGGGAAGTAACTGGTTGGCTCATTTGCGCAAAAGTGGCAGAGTAAGCGTTTGCTGATTGAGCTGGAGCTAATTTAGGTTTTTGAAGCATAGTCTTCTTTACGAAAGAGTACACAGGACAACCTCTGTAGTTAGCGGTGTGATTACTTCCACAATTACTGCATTTTTTTATCACTTTGATCGTTTGGCTTATTGCAACTAGCAATGCCGTGTAATTCGCCGCACACAACACAAACAGTAAGTAAATTGCAGTAAGTTTTCGTATGGCCATATTCTTGACAATTATGGCACTGTACGGGCCCAGAACGCTTGTGTGGTTCTTCAACTGTGATTTTTCGGTATAGCAGGTATTTTAAGTTATAAATTGGGTGCGTCTCATTTTTTTTTCAATTTTATATCATAAAGCTCAAGTTCAACACGAAATAGGGGTTGGGGCATCTTCTCCCTATTTGTTATATTGGACACATTTTTTACCTTAAACCCCTGTTCTTCGGGAACAACATAAGAATCTATGCCCTTCAATACGATCTGCATGCCTTTAGCGCTCTTAAGCTGGTATGTGTAGAAGCTTGTTTTATTTTTTTAAACCTTAGCAACCATTTTGCGAAAATCTTTTTCGTCATAAATTTGGATTTTAGTTTCATCGATGTTGCCACGTTTTATTAGAACAATGTAAAATTTATTCTCACCAATGACCGAAATTAATTCTTGGAATTTTTTCTCTCAAATAGATTGGTGGCGGCTTGGATGTTTTATTCGAGGATGCCTCGGGTTTGTCGTTGTCATCTTGCAAAGTTATAAAGCAGTTTTGGCGATTAGTTGAGGCTGCGCTGTTATCCCTAGACATTTTTGGAGCAGATGAAATTTTTGAAGAATTCGGGCTTCGCCCACGCTTTACTACAGTTATATATCTGTCCATTCCGACTTGTACCTTGAGTTTCGAGCCGCTGTTATCTGTAGTGATAACTTTGTTAAGTGATGAACACGAGCCTGAAGAGGATGATATTACTGGCTTATATGAAGAAGTACTAGGCAACTGTAATATTAATGAAGCACTACTATTTGACATTGGACAGAGTGAAATTGATCGCTGACGAAAAATTGGCTCTTCCGTTAAAAAAAGACTTTCATCAGGTTTATTATTTTTATTGTTTTCATTAAGAGTTTCAGAACTCACAGTAAAATAAGCATTTCTGCCGTTAGAACTCACTTCAAAAATTTTTGTATTTGAGGCACTCATACGTAGAACTCCTCAAGGGTACTTCGTTTGTGTTTTTTTTTGTTTGCGGTCTTTTTTTGTTTTTGTTATTTATGATTGTTTGTTTATTTTTGAGGTACTCGTTAGAGTATTCCTCAATATCACTTTGTTTAAGATTTTTTTTATTTTGCGGTTTTTTTTTGTTTTTGTTATTTCTACTATGTAAAAAATATTAGCAAAGCATAAAGCTTATTTATTAAAGTCAGTATGTACCTATTACGAATAATATGTACTACGAATATTTTTTTGTATAATTTTTTGTTTGTTTGGTAAGTATGTAAGCAAAATTCCGCTAATCGACTGTTCGCTATGAAGGTACCACGAGAACAGAAAGTAATAAATAAACATTATTACTCACTTTAACTCTGAGTTTAAAACTACTAAAAATCAATTTGTAAAAGAAAATAATTTTGAGTTTTCATGTAGGCAAAAGCATATTTTAACATAAACAGCATACATAATAAATTTCTCGCAGTGCGTTTGAGAAAAATTAGTTAAAAGATAAGCAAAAATTTGTCTCAGATAAGACTAAATGAAAGAGAATAAAAATACGTGTGAATTCGATTTGCAAAAATTTGATACTTGATGTTCACCCACGGATTAGACCCTTTTTTGATACGAAATGTCTTCTTTGCAGTATTTATTCAATTGGATTAAAGACAGATAGGGAACTACATACTTTCTCATTCACAGTGTGCAGAAATGGCTATCACGAAAAAAGTAATTGATTTTAGAGCTAAATTGTAAAAAAAAAGTTGTAAATTTTATTCAAGTGTTTTGATATTTCGACTATAGTGGATGATTTAATTTAATATATAAAAGAGTAAAAATAAAATTTGAATTCAAATGTTTATCCTCCACATACATATGTATATACATACAAGCAGGTTTATTGCATTTGGTGCTTTTTAGTGTTTTTTTTCATGACCGAACAGTGCTTTTTGCTTTAAAAAAGTTGGCACCACTGATATAAATACACATACTGTGTATATGAAAGTCAGAGCAAACACACATACATACATCTTTATATTATTTATAAATTAGTGTATAATATGAGAGAGAGAGAGAGAGAGAGAGAGTAAAATGAATGTTTGTACGAATGCTAATGAGAGGCTGAATAAGTTTCTTCCGTACGTATTAAAATAACAAAAATTTTTTTATTATAAAGTATTATTGGATAAATTTATTAAAATAACTTATGTTCTGCGAAAAATACAAATATTTTTTTATCAACAACATCTGCGTTCACAGTTTTAACACGTTTAGTTGAACATTACCATATTGCCATATTGAAAATGACATGATTTGTATACTGTTAAATTTTCCACATGGTAATTAATTTGATTTACATACAAAACAAAGACAACAAACTTGCCAGACCATATTAAAGTATTAAAATTGAAGCGTTGCAATATTAAGACACATTTTAAAACGCTATTGTGAACTCCAAACTGTTAAATTTGCCACATGGTAACTAATTTGATTTATATACAAAACAAAAACAACAAACTTGCCAGACCATATAAAAGTATTAAAATTGAAACGTTGCAATATTAAGGGCCAATTTCACCAACTTATTTAAATATCAATTCATATTTAAAAATAATTTTTCCATATAAAAATTAAACAAAATTGACATTTAAATATGAATTGATATTTAAATAGAGTTAGTGAAATTGGCCCTAAGACACATTTTAAAACGCTATTTTGAATTCCCGAATTGATTGTATAAGAAACCTTATATGTATAAGTATGAAATTATTGCCACATAATTTTAAAATTAAAATAAACTTTGATTATTCAGCGTTAAGAACGCATTTCTAGAAATTACATAGAATAAATATACGTTATAAAATAATTTAATTAAAATAATCCCAGCAACATAGAATTCTGATTTGGAAGTACTAACAACTAAGGGAAGCAATTTATTGCCTTCTTGATAACGAAAGCTTCGAAAAATGCTTCTGAAAAGCACTAATGTAAAGCGGGCTCTCTACAAAATTAAAAAAAAAAACTAAAAAAATTGTAAACCAGTAACTTTTACATCTGAGTACAAAACCTACACATTGTTTCTTCCTTGAAGCGATTTCGTAAGGCAAAAAATGCACGGCTGTTTGAAAGCTGAATGTAATTGCTTCTATCTGGCTTACAAACACTCTTGTGTAGCGAGATTCACTAACTTTTTTTTAATGATAATCACATCGTTAAAATAATTTTAACGAAAATTGATCGAATTTGCAATTCAGTAACATTTTCAACGATATTCGCTATAGGTTAATATCAACTATGTCGTTATTTAAGCGACAATAATTTATGTGCTGTTAATTTTATCGACAAAAATCAACAGAAAATATCAGCTGCGTACTATCGTTAAAAAGAAGTTACAGAATCACACAATCGTTATCGCAAGTGACAAAATCTATAGACAAAAATTACGATTGTCGGATCGTTAAAAGTTACTGAATCGCACTACTGGAAAGCGGTAATTTTTGCTCGGATGGTGAAATTGAAGAAATAGAACGAAGTATCAGAGATTTAAGGCTACATAAATGGAAAAATTTGCTCAGAACTGAATTACGGATTAAAGTTTATAACAATAGAAATTCTACTAATGATAATCCATTCGTAAAACAGTCAATATTTGCTCTAGGACTATTAACATTTCCATGTTCAAATGCTGAGGTGGAAATAACTTTTAGCGCAAATAACTACTTTAAAAGTAAGTTAGATATATAATATTAATTTTTAAAAAGAAAAGACTTATGTTATTCAGAATGTAACATACATCATGTAAAAATTAATTCAGATGAAACGCCTAAAAAATCAAATTGTTTTATTAAAACAGTTTTATTGCCAGAGAAAAAATGTGAAACTGATTTTCTCCTTAAACGAGGAGTGCAATTATTTATATATTAATATAAATATGTAGATATGTCTTTCTGTATATGCACATGCATACATAAATAGTTTTTGTTAATAAATTGATACACACATATTTATACGCATGCACATATACTTAATACATATACATGTATATAATTAAGTGTACCCTGAACTCTGCAAATTTGAAACAAAAGAAAATTCTTTCGCCTTGTATGCTAATTATACTCACAATTCATTTTATTTAGATTCGAGTTGCAATGTAACCCCAGTAACAAATTGAGGGACTCGATATCGACCAAAATCCTAAAATATTTCTACATAAATTTTATTCAAATGTTTTGATATTTCGTCTATACCATACGTCTATACCTGATATATTTTTGTCATGACAAATATCACACACCATATAGCAAAAACAGCAAAAACATATATATAATGTTTGACTTTTGTCATGATAAAAATATATCAGGTATAGACGTAGGGATACGGAGTGATTTAATTTAGGCAGTTATATAAAAGACTGCAAATAAAATTTGAATTGAAATCCTTGTCCTGTAAATAAAATTCCTTTGTTTACGAGTTCTACTTCATTTTGCCAAAATTATTAAATCAAATAGCCAGCCCATTACAATTGGCTAATTTACTTTCATTCATGGATTTTACCAGTAACATTCTGATATCTGTACCTTTAGGCCGTAAGTCTCTCGTTGTCTTGAATTTGTATTATTTTCCTTCCCATATTCTACTTATAATTAAAATCTAAATATGGCTCGATATTTGTAATTGAAATTATAACAAAAACCTATGAAATGTAGTAAAGTAAAAAGTGTAGTTAACTTTAGTTTCTAATTTTTACTTATTCAATACACCTATCCCTCGATTTACACAATAGATACGTTCCCGAGAAAGTCATGTAAATCGAAGTTTTAAATTTTTGCATGAAAAATCGTGTAAATAGAAAATAAAGGCAGAACCTTGTAAAAAATTGATTTTATTAAGATTTTATAACGTGTATGAAAAAATTTCGAAATTTTAATTTAAATTCGTATTATTCGTAATACATACACAGAAAAAAGTATTCACTAATTAATATTTTCAATTAAAAATTTAATTGGTTCAATTTAATTGTATTAATTAATTTGAGAGTAAAAACTTAATTGATATTATCAAATTGTTTATAGGTAAAAATTTAATTAATTTTTTACTTGATATTACAAATATTTTAATTCATATTACAAAATCATTCATACTACTATTTTGTTTGTATTGATTTTGATAAATAAGCTTTATTTGCTTTATTAATATTTTTACACAAACAGAAATAACAAAAACAAAAAAAAAATTTTAATACATGTATTTATTTATTGTATCTTCAAAAATGAACTAACAATAAGTATTCAAATCTTAAATCTAAACTATAATTATTAGGCCCGACCAGTATCGGACATAAACTTGTTGATATTTATTAATAATACATAAGCAGTTATAATCAAAAAAAAAAAAAAAAACATTTTAAAGCAGTCCCATCTGGAGTGTTAAATATAAGAGCACTTGTGTCCCTCTTGTTTAGGGGAATGTGTGCAGTAAAGTTCAAAATATGAATAGCAAAAGGATTAGGATGAGACTCGAGTTTTGTTTGTAAATGTAAAATTTAAACTCAGTTTTAAGTGGATTTTATTTAAATTTCTTAGAAAAAATTTTCTTAAAATAAGTTTCAAGCTCATTTTTTTTAATTTTATGAATAAAGCCTTTAATGTATGAAAAATGTGCATTTCGTTTCTGCTTAAGAAACTCATCAGTAAACTTCAACCAAAAAAATTTTGAAATAAGATAAGAACTGCATATGTTTATAGAACGGCTATCAATATGCTACTAAGACTTCCCTACACAAACATAATAGGTGATATTCATAAAAATTATTTTGGGATACAAAACGTTTAACAAACAGATTTCCATGCAAAGTTTGTTTTGTAAACATTTTGTAAACCAAAACTATTTTTTATGAATACTGCAGAATAAGGTTAACAGCTCCATTTTGAATCCATTATTATTTTTTCATTACCTTTTTACAATCGGCTGCCACATTGAATGAGTCTATTAATAAGTTTGGCGGCTTTTCCACACGCAAAGTTTACTTTGCAAAATCTTGAGTTTGTTGAAGAAAAAAGAATATGGAATAAGATCTTTTTTCCCTCCTCTTCTACAAACTCAAGACTGTGCAAAGTAAACTTTGTGTGGAAAATATTATTTCCTTAGGAGAAATAAAATGCATATAACCAACAAACAAATAAAAATTATTCATAGTTATTTGTAAATAATATAAAATGAATTAAAAAAGAAATCAGATGTTTAAAAAAAGTAATTTAATTTGTCAAGTAAACTTGACAAATGTGAAAGAGAGACAGAGGAATATTATCTCTTTCTGTCTTTCTCTCAGCTGAATTAAGACATTGCAAAGCAAACTTTCCGTATCTAAAAGGGGTATTGCATAAAAATCCGAGGGACTCCGAAGTTTTCTCTTATTCAAGTTTACTTGACTGAAAAATATTTCAACATTTTCAAATGAATGTGGTAAAAACATTACATTTTGAATAAACTAAGGACTGCAAAATCGTAATCAGAATGAACTCGTTTTATATCAAATATTCGTTTCCAGAAGCTTGCTAAAGTTACTTCTCTTTTTCTTTAATGAAGTCTTCTAAGTTCAAAAAGAGTAACTGTATAAACTGTACTTCACACATAAAAGAAACAAAAAGTAGTAGCAGAATTAGGAAAAATGTAGAAAATGCACTAAAATTGGAGTTGAAAAGTCTGCGTTTTTAGACCAAAAATCTTCAAATCTGCATTTTATCTTTTTGGAGGGCAAAAATCTTGAAAAAGTGAGAAAAATCTGAATTTCTGGCAACCGTGGTTGAATCACATGCTTCGCTTTCTGAATCATGTTTATGAATCATACCGTTAAGACTACGCCTTCGTGCTTCTTGTGTAGCTTGCCAATTTAGTGCTTTAAGCACTAAATTTAGAGCTTTTCGCACTATATTTAGTGCTTTTTGCACTAGATTTAGTTTAGTGCTTTTTAATTCATGAGAGTCCGGAATTTTTCAACTAGGTGCTTTTTTAAAAAAGGCACCAATGTGCTTTTTCACCTTTGATTTTAGTCCGTTTAGTGCGTTTTACAAATCCACTGAATATTAATTTGTGATAGTCTGGTGGCTTTATGCAAAACACATATGGAATTTTCCACTTCTGTATCTAATTACACCCCTTTTAGATACGCAAAGTTTCCTTTGCAGAATGCTGATTTAGCAGAGTGAGAAAAATTGCTATTACGAAAAAAAAATATTTAGGGAATTCACAATGAGTATAGGTATTAAAATATTATTGTGGCAATATTGCGCCATCTTAATTTTTTCATTGTGAGCAATCAACGATATAAATCAGTGATGCCAGTTTAGAGCCTTTAGCATTAGATTTAGTGCTTTTTAAGTCATAAATGTGCGCATTTTTTCAAGTTGGTGCTTTTTTAAAAAAGGCACTAAATTGGTGCTTTTTTAACTTTGAATTTAGTGCTTTTAGTGCGTTTTACAATTAGACTAAATATAAATTTTTGATAGTCTTATAGCTTCATAAAAAATGCGAATTAAGATTTTTTCCACTTTTTTGAAACTCTAAATTTAAGCACATACTCATATACTCAATTTAACATGGTGACTGTACTTGCTTCTTTGCGTTCCTTCCTAATTATCAAATTTTCTATAAAAATTCTGAAAAAACTTAATAAAAATATGAGAATTGGACGTAACGTCTTGGTTGTATGCATGATACAATAATATAAATTTTTTATGTCAAAAATATCTCATTATACCAATGGACTTGCCACCCGTCCAGTTTTCGTCGGCACAGACCAGTTTCAGAGTAGAATGTCCCGTGTCCCGGTCATACTCTGAACGGGACGCCATTTGTCCCGTTTTGAGAAAAAGAACTAACTTTTTCTTCGTTATATTATTGAAAAGTATTGTAATTGAACTAACTTTTTCATTAATTGTCACAAAAAAATTTAACCAACTTTTTTTTATTAGCAACACCGAAATTAATTTAATTGATTGACAACACTTGATTATTTTGATTCTGCTTTGACTTTCTTATTCCATTTGTCAACTTTCAAATGAATTATAGTTTTAACAGAACGTGATTTCTTGTAATTTCTTGCTTTAAAAAGGCTTAATAAGAAAAATTTTGTATGAAAATTTGTTTCAAAAACCCTTTATAAAGCCTTAATAATTTTTATAAATAAGGATATTTCTATTATAGTAAGTATTATTTCCAAAAATATTAAAATTATAAAACTTTGCATAGGGAAATGAACAGGAAAATACTTGCAGACGTAAATGAATCGGCAGTAACACACGAAAAGAAAAAAAATATAACTAAAAAGTATAGTAAGTTTCAACCAGATTGGTTAAAGTTACCGGATTTCCAAAGTTAGCTAAGAAGTACGCCGGACGACGAAATGAGTGCTTACTGTAGTATTTGTATGCAAATTTTTTCAGTAAAGTTATAAGGAGTTTCAGTGATAAAGAAACGAGCAAATTTAAAAAACATACAGCTCAAGTATGCTATTCCCCTATTCATCCTGCCATGAATCAAAAGTTCGCCGGGAAGGAGAGGGAGAGCGAGAATTTTTTGAGTTTTCTCCCCAAACATATAGAAGGGAACTAATTCAAAAATTTTAAAATCAAATTAATAAATGTTGTAAAACAATGGTATAAGCACTTATTTAGAACAAACAGTTTAAATAAGCACCAGAATGTTGTATTTCCCTCTTGTTTTAGGATTTTTTATTCAAGTCCTAAGCACATCAACTTCAAAAATATAAACTACTCCCGTCTTTAGAAAAAATACTAAAACACTTAAAATTGAACGCCTCCTTTAAGTTCACATAGCAGGCAAATGCAAGACTTGTTTCTCTCTAATATCAAGACCGATAAGAAAAACTATAAAATATACAATTTCCTTTAACTGTATGCATTGGAAATTTAATCCATTGGCATCTGCACCTGTACAGTTTTAGCTCCACTTGTTCAGCATGCATGTATATGGTTACGCAGTTCATTTTATTTTTTATCTAAGCATAAGATATATTTGTATTAACACATAATCTTATTGGCAATGAAAAATTACAATTTTTATTCAATTTCTATGGCTGAACTCTTGCGTTCGTGCAGAAAGATATTTAAACATTAAACAGCTGATCCAGATTTTAATCTCTCCCATATTTGCTTATTCCCCTCCAAGGCTATTTAGAATAAGAGGATTATTCCCCGGGAACAAATGATAGGGAAGAGAAAAGCTCCGCGGGAATATTCCTAATTGGGCTGATTAACTATTTTTATACTTACTTTTCGGTTTTTTTTTAAGTTTTATGAGTCTAAAGTTTACACAATTTGAATTAATGTGATATTATTGGTTTTGGTAAATAAATAATATAAACGAATTTGTTCAAATTAAAAATTTTTTATATTATTTGTTAGTAGTGTCCCGTTTTGGAGATTTCAAAAGGTGGCAAGTTTAGTGACCAATATAAATTTAAGGTTGTGTAAGTGAGCGAAAAGGATAAACACACAGGCAGAAACAATTAATAAAAGTAATTCTTATATAATTTTTTTATAAAAGAATTTTTTTCTAGAAAACCGTTTCAACAAAAAAATTTTTTTTTTTAATGCATGTATTTTATTTATTGTATCTGCAAATATGAACTAACAATAACTATTCAAATCTTAAATCTAAAGTATAATTATTAGGCCCAATCAATGTTGGACATAAGCTTAGTGATAGTTATTATTAATACATAAGTAGTGATAAGCAACAAAAAGAAAAAAAGTGTTTTCAAGCAGCTTCATCATCAAGAGTGTTGAATATTAGAGCCCGTGTATCTCTCTTTTTTAAACGGATGTGTCCAGTAAAGTTCAAAATATTACGAGCAAGCGGATTAGGATGTGACTCGAGTTTTGTTAGATATTTGCCTGCGTATTTTGCAATTTCTTCAGCTGCTAGTGGCATATTCAAATCACGATGTCTATTTGAATTTTTAATGTACCATGGTTAACAGTTTACAGTCTAGGCTAAGCGTTGAATTTCTACCAATCAGCCAATGTACCTGAGTTAATTTAAGTTTTATTTGTGATAGCTTAGAATCAATGTGGTCCATGAAGTCGTCGATCGAGGTGTATACCAAGATATTTCACATGTGAATGTTGATAAACAACTTGATTGTTAATCCGAATGGGGAAACAAGTATCTCTTCGTAAGGTAAATGTTACTTGTGAGGCATATCACAAGTATAAATCAAATATAAAACTGGTCCCAGTATAGTCCCCTGTGGCACATCGGATGAAATAGCTTCAGGCCTACTCGTAAAGTCTCCTTCCACAACAGTGAACTTATGGGAAATAATGTAACTTTCCAAAAGATTTAAGATGTTTATTGGTAAGTAAGTCTTCAATTTTAAAATTAGGCCTTCATGCCACACTTTATCACATGCCTGGGAAATGTCAATAAACAGCGCAGAACAATACATTTTATCTTCAAAAGTTCTTCTTATAAATTGAACCAATCTATGAGTTTTTTCAATGGTGTTATGTTTTGTTTTGAGCAGTTTTTCGAAAAGCTTTGACATAGTTGATAGTAGACTTATTGGCCTATATGACTCAGCCTTGGTTAGATCTTTGCCCGGCTTTGGAACATTTTAACCTTGGCAAGCTTCCAGCTGTGTGGATAATACTCCAGTCGTAAAATGGCATTAAAAATGAATAACAGGATTGTCATTGCAATACGAGGCAAGTTCATCAGCATCTTGTTACTAATTCCATCAATACCCGGAGCTTTCTTCGGGTTGAGTTCGGCAATTAATTTTTGTAAATCACGCATCTTAAACTTTATGTGTTGAGGGGGTAGAGCGACAACACTCATCAAATCAGCAACACCAGTACATATGTTGGGCGTAAAAACGGATTTTAAGTGCTCAGCAAATATTTTAACTTTTTCAGTATCGATTATTGCCCAACCTCCGGTAGATGTGCGTAGAGGTGGCTTATACTCAACGGGTGTTTTAAGCTTTCTAGCAGCGCACCACACGGAGTACTTAAATGCTGGTGTGAAATCAAGACCTTTCTTCCAATTTTCAAGAGATGCAGTTTTTTCAGATGCAAGCAACTCTTGGAGTCGTTTAGTGCACTCTTTAAATCTGATTTTATTTTGTGGTGATCTGTGCTGTTGTCATTCCCTTCTAGCTCTTCTTTTTTTTTCAAGTACAAGACGTTCAATATCTGTAGAATAAATTTTATTAAACCCAGTCTGCGGATGGGAGATAGTGGCATGTTCAGCAGCCTGTTTAATATTCTCGCTGAGATTGGCAATGTTAGATTCAATATCATCGGGTGTTCTAAGCGTTATGTTTTCCGTACAATGACGACTGAAATATTTTTTGAACCCCAGCCAATTAACACGATTGATCATCTTTATATATGGGTCAGATAAGTTACTTCTTAATGGGCTAAAAATTGTAATGATCGTCGGAGAGTGATCGGACGAGAGATCAAGACAAGCTTGAACTTGAATTAAATCCCTAGAGATATTTTTTATGACGCCGAAATCTATAACATCCGGAATTTTTTGTATGTCAGTAGGCCAATAAGTGGGCTCCGCACTCGAAATGACATCCAAGCCCATTTTTGAAATAGTGTTGAACAATGCTCGACCTCTGGGTGTAATAAGACGCGAACCCCAGAACGTATGTTTTGCATTGTAGTCGCCAGCTGCTACAAAACAAGGTCCAAGAAATTTGTAGAAATCCTCATATTGATTCTCAGTGATTGAAAATCTGGAAGGGGAGTAAATTGATGATATAACGAAATTTGTACAAAAACTTTCAATGCAGATATTTGTTGCTTGTAGGTGTTCTTCACAAATGTTATCAAGAATATAGTGCTTGAGTCTTGACTTTATTAGAATTGCTGATCCAACGCCAGCTCTACCTCTAGGGTCCTTTGTATCATATATAGTGCAGCCATAAATTTTAAAAAGACTTCTCGAGGTCAAATGAGTCTCAGATACTAACATTATATTAATATTAAGGAAGTGCTCAAGTTCATTTTTATGATGACGAATGCCGTTTGCGTTCCAGAAACATATTGTTAACGTGTTCATGGCTTATTAATTAATGCTTGAAGCAGAGTATTCTGCATTCGCAGAATTTCTTGCATAATGCTAGTCATATTTGTTGTAAAATTGTTTATAGTTTGCACCAGATTATCAATAGTAGCTTCAAGGCGATTAAAATTAAAGCTTGCATCAGTATTTTTTGAATTATTTGGCGGGGAAACATTTTGTGTGGGAATTGAATTTGTCTTAGCAGCATCTGCGTACGATACACGGGAAGTAACTGGTTGGCTCATTTGCGCAAAAGTGGCAGAGTAAGCGTTTGCTGATTGAGCTGGAGCTAATTTAGGTTTTTGAAGCATAGTCTTCTTTACGAAAGAGTACACAGGACAACCTCTGTAGTTAGCGGTGTGATTACTTCCACAATTACTGCATTTTTTATCACTTTGATCGTTTGGCTTATTGCAACTAGCAGTGCCGTGTAATTCGCCGCACACAACACAAACAGTAAGTAAATTGCAGTAAGTTTTCGCATGGCCATATTCTTGACAATTATGGCACTGTACGGGCCCAGAACGCTTGTGTGGTTCTTCAACTGTGATTTTTCGGTATAGCAGGTATTTTAAGTTATAAATTGGGTGCGTCTCATTTTTTTTCAATTTTATATCATAAAGCTCAAGTTCAACACGAAATAGGGGTTGGGGCATCTTCTCCCTATTTGTTATATTGGACACATTTTTTACCTTAAACCCCTGTTCTTCGGGAACAACATAAGAATCTATGCCCTTCAATACGATCTGCATGCCTTTAGCGCTCTTAAGCTGGTATGTGTAGAAGCTTGTTTTATTTTTTTAAACCTTAGCAACCATTTTGCGAAAATCTTTTTCGTCATAAATTTGGATTTTAGTTTCATCGATGTTGCCACGTTTTATTAGAACAATGTAAAATTTATTCTCACCAATGACCGAAATTAATTCTTGGAATTTTTTCTCTCAAATAGA
This sequence comes from Tachina grossa, assembly GCA_949987645.1. Lineage (NCBI taxonomy): Eukaryota > Metazoa > Arthropoda > Insecta > Diptera > Tachinidae > Tachina > Tachina grossa. The sequence continues at coordinate 101,370,445 of OX465274.1, forward strand.
TTGGTGGCGGCTTGGATGTTTTATTCGAGGATGCCTCGGGTTTGTCGTTGTCATCTTGCAAAATTATAAAGCAGTTTTGGCGATTAGTTGAGGCTGCGCTGTTATCCCTAGACATTTTTGGAGCAGATGAAATTTTTGAAGAATTCGGGCTTCGCCCACGCTTTACTACAGTTATATATCTGTCCATTCCGACTTGTACCTTGAGTTTCGAGCCGCTGTTATCTATAGTGATAACTTTGTTAAGTGATGAACACGAGCCTGAAGAGGATGATATTACTGGCTTATATGAAGAAGTACTAGGCAACTGTAATATTAATGAAGCACTACTATTTGACATTGGACAGAGTGAAATTGATCGCTGACGAAAAATTGGCTCTTCCGTTAAAAAAAGACTTTCATCAGGTTTATTATTTTTATTGTTTTCATTAAGAGTTTCAGAACTCACAGTAAAATAAGCATTTCTGCCGTTAGAACTCACTTCAAAATTTTTTGTATTTGAGGCACTCATACGTAGAACTCCTCAAGGGTACTTCGTTTGTGTTTTTTTTTTGTTTGCGGTCTTTTTTTGTTTTTGTTATTTATGATTGTTTGTTTATTGAGGTACTCGTTAGAGTATTCCTCAATATCACTTTGTTTAAGATTTTTTTTATTTTGCGGTTTTTTTTTGTTTTTGTTATTTCTACTATGTAAAAAATATTAGCAAAGCATAAAGCTTATTTATTAAAGTCAGTATGTACCTATTACGAATAATATGTACTACGAATATTTTTTTGTATAATTTTTTGTTTGTTTGGTAAGTATGTAAGCAAAATTCCGCTAATCGACTGTTCGCTATGAAGGTACCACGAGAACAGAAAGTAATAAATAAACATTATTACTCACTTTAACTCTGAGTTTAAAACTACTAAAAATCAATTTGTAAAAGAAAATAATTTTGAGTTTTCATGTAGGCAAAAGCATATTTTAACATAAACAGCATACATAATAAATTTCTCGCAGTGCGTTTGAGAAAAATTAGTTAAAAGATAAGCAAAAATTTGTCTCAGATAAGACTAAATGAAAGAGAATAAAAATACGTGTGAATTCGATTTGCAAAAATTTGATACTTGATGTTCACCCACGGATTAGACCCTTTTTTGATACGAAATGTCTTCTTTGCAGTATTTATTCAATTGGATTAAAGACAGATAGGGAACTACATACTTTCTCATTCACAGTGTGCAGAAATGGCTATCACGAAAAAAGTAATTGATTTTAGAGCTAAATTGTAAAAAAAAAGTTGTAAATTTTATTCAAGTGTTTTGATATTTCGACTATAGTGGATGATTTAATTTAATATATAAAAGAGTAAAAATAAAATTTGAATTCAAATGTTTATCCTCCACATACATATGTATATACATACAAGCAGGTTTATTGCATTTGGTGCTTTTTAGTGTTTTTTTTTTCATGACCGAACAGTGCTTTTTGCTTTAAAAAAGTTGGCACCACTGATATAAATACACATACTGTGTATATGAAAGTCAGAGCAAACACACATACATACATCTTTATATTATTTATAAATTAGTGTATAATATGAGAGAGAGAGAGAGAGAGAGAGTAAAATGAATGTTTGTACGAATGCTTATGAGAGGCTGAATAAGTTTCTTCCGTACGTATTAAAATAACAAAATTTTTTTTATTAGAAAGTATTATTGGATAAATTTATTAAAATAACTTATGTTCTGCGAAAAATACAAATATTTTTTTATCAAAAACATCTGCGTTCACAGTTTTAACACGTTTAGTTGAACATTACCATATTGCCATATTGAAAATGACATGATTTGTATACTGTTAAATTTTCCACATGGTAATTAATTTGATTTACATACAAAACAAAGACAAAAAACTTGCCAGACCATATTAAAGTATTAAAATTGAAGCGTTGCAATATTAAGACACATTTTAAAACGCTATTGTGAACTCCAAACTGTTAAATTTGCCACATGGTAACTAATTTGATTTATATACAAAACAAAAACAACAAACTTGCCAGACCATATAAAAGTATTAAAATTGAAACGTTGCAATATTAAGGGCCAATTTCACCAACTTATTTAAATATCAATTCATATTTAAAAATAATTTTTCCATATAAAAATTAAACAAAATTGACATTTAAATATGAATTGATATTTAAATAGAGTTAGTGAAATTGGCCCTAAGACACATTTTAAAACGCTATTTTGAATTCCCGAATTGATTGTATAAGAAACCTTATATGTATAAGTATGAAATTATTGCCACATAATTTTAAAATTAAAATAAACTTTGATTATTCAGCGTTAAGAACGCATTTCTAGAAATTACATAGAATAAATATACGTTATAAAATAATTTAATTAAAATAATCCCAGCAACATAGAATTCTGATTTGGAAGTACTAACAACTAAGGGAAGCAATTTATTGCCTTCTTGATAACGAAAGCTTCGAAAAATGCTTCTGAAAAGCACTAATGTAAAGCGGGCTCTCTACAAAATTAAAAAAAAAACTAAAAAAATTGTAAACCAGTAACTTTTACATCTGAGTACAAAACCTACACATTGTTTCTTCTTTGAAGCGATTTCGTAAGGCAAAAAATGCACGGCTGTTTGAAAGCTGAATGTAATTGCTTCTATCTGGCTTACAAACACTCTTGTGTAGCGCGATTCACTAACTTTTTTTTAATGATAATCACATCGTTAAAATAATTTTAACGAAAATTGATCGAATTTGCAATTCAGTAACATTTTCAACGATATTCGCTATAGGTTAATATCAACTATGTCGTTATTTAAGCGACAATAATTTATGTGCTGTTAATTTTATCGACAAAAATCAACAGAAAATATCAGCTGCGTACTATCGTTAAAAAGAAGTTACAGAATCACACAATCGTTATCGCAAGTGACAAAATCTATAGACAAAAATTACGATTGTCGGATCGTTAAAAGTTACTGAATCGCACTACTGGAAAGCGGTAATTTTTGCTCGGATGGTGAAATTGAAGAAATAGAACGAAGTATCAGAGATTTAAGGCTACATAAATGGAAAAATTTGCTCAGAACTGAATTACGGATTAAAGTTTATAACAATAGAAATTCTACTAATGATAATCCATTCGTAAAACAGTCAATATTTGCTCTAGGACTATTAACATTTCCATGTTCAAATGCTGAGGTGGAAATAACTTTTAGCGCAAATAACTACTTTAAAAGTAAGTTAGATATATAATATTAATTTTTAAAAAGAAAAGACTTATGTTATTCAGAATGTAACATACATCATGTAAAAATTAATTCAGATGAAACGCCTAAAAAATCAAATTGTTTTATTAAAACAGTTTTATAGCCAGAGAAAAAAGGTGAAACTGATTTTCTCCTTAAACGAGGAGTGCAATTATTTATATATTAATATAAATATGTAGATATGTCTTTCTGTATATGCACATGCATACATAAATAGTTTTTGTTAATAAATTGATACACACATATTTATACGCATGCACATATACTTAATACATATACATGTATATAATTAAGTGTACCCTGAACTCTGCAAATTTGAAACAAAAGAAAATTCTTTCGCCTTGTATGCTAATTATACTCACAATTCATTTTATTTAGATTCGAGTTGCAATGTAACCCCAGTAACAAATTGAGGGACTCGATATCGACCAAAATCCTAAAATATTTCTACATAAATTTTATTCAAATGTTTTGATATTTCGTCTATACCATACGTCTATACCTGATATATTTTTGTCATGACAAATATCACATACCATATAGCAAAAACAGCAAAAACATATATATAATGTTTGACTTTTGTCATGATAAAAATATATCAGGTATAGACGTAGGGATACGGAGTGATTTAATTTAGGCAGTTATATAAAAGACTGCAAATAAAATTTGAATTGAAATCCTTGTCCTGTAAATAAAATTCCTTTGTTTACGAGTTCTACTTCATTTTGGCAAAATTATTAAATCAAATAGCCAGCCCATTACAATTGGCTAATTTACTTTCATTCATGGATTTTACCAGTAACATTCTGATATCTGTACCTTTAGGCCGTAAGTCTCTCGTTGTCTTGAATTTGTATTATTTTCCTTCCCATATTCTACTTATAATTAAAATCTAAATATGGCTCGATATTTGTAATTGAAATTATAACAAAAACCTATGAAATGTAGTAAAGTAAAAAGTGTAGTTAACTTTAGTTTCTAATTTTTACTTATTCAATACACCTATCCCTCGATTTACACAATAGATACGTTCCCGAGAAAGTCATGTAAATCGAAGTTTTAAATTTTTGCATGAAAAATCGTGTAAATAGAAAATAAAGGCAGAACCTTGTAAAAAATTGATTTTATTAAGATTTTATAACGTGTATGAAAAAATTTCGAAATTTAAACCCAAGACACAAACCAATTGCATTAACAGAGCTTTGTTAATATGATAACAGAATCCTGCTGGACATGAAAATCTTGGAAGTACATACTACAAATGGAATCCTGGCCATGTTTTACAACAAAAAGAGCTAAAAAATGAAACATGCACATTATATAAAAACAAGTTCTCGTTGAACCTTCATAGTGAACAGACGTCTTAGCGGAGTTTTTCTTACATACACAATAAGCAAAGAAATGATACAAAAAAAATTATTCGTAGTATGTAATATTCGTATTATTCGTAATACATACACAGAAAAAAGTATTCACTAATTAATATTTTCAATTAAAAATTTAATTGGTTCAATTTAATTGTATTAATTAATTTGAGAGTAAAAACTTAATTGATATTATCAAATTGTTTATAGGTAAAAATTTAATTAATTTTTTACTTGATATTACAAATATTTTAATTCATATTACAAAATCATTCATACTACTATTTTGTTTGTATTGATTTTGATAAATAAGCTTTATTTGCTTTATTAATATTTTTACACAAACAGAAATAACAAAAACAAAAAAAAAAATTTTAATACATGTATTTATTTATTGTATCTTCAAAAATGAACTAACAATAAGTATTCAAATCTTAAATCTAAACTATAATTATTAGGCCCGACCAGTATCGGACATAAACTTGTTGATATTTATTAATAATACATAAGCAGTTATAATCAAAAAAAAAAAAAAAAAAACATTTTAAGGCAGTCCCATCTGTTAAATATAAGAGCACTTGTGTCCCTCTTGTTTAGGGGAATGTGTGCAGTAAAGTTCAAAATATGAATAGCAAAAGGATTAGGATGAGACTCGAGTTTTGTTAAGTATTTGCCTGCGTATCTTGCAAACAAAAAAATAAAACACAAGGTGACATTGAGGAATACTCTATATGAGTAACTCAAAAACAAATATTTGCGAAGTGAGTTCTAACGGCAGAAATGCTTATTATACTATGAGTTCAGAAGCTTTTAATGAAAACAATACAAATAAAAAATCTGACGTTAACCTCTTTTTAACGGAAAAGCCAATTTTTTCGATCAACTTCGCTTTGCCCATGCCAACTAATGATTCGTTAACGTTACAGTTGCCTAGTACTTCTACATTAAAGTCAGCGATATCATCCGCTTCAAAATCCCGGTCATCAATTAACCAAGTTATTACTATAGATAACAGTATCCCAGAACTAAAGGTATAAGTAGGAATGGACAGATGGTAAGGCGTGGGAGTGGGCTCCAAAGATATCTAGATATATCAGCGCATCCTCTATTATTCGTCAAACCCGTTTTAAAATATTGCAAGATGACAACGACAAACCCGATATATCGTCGAACAAAACTTCCAAGCCGCCACCAATCTATTTGTGAGAAAAAAAATTCAAACGCCCTTATTAAAAAACTAATCTCGTTCATTGGTGAGAATAATTTTCACATAGTTCTAATAAAACGTTGTAACATTGATGAAACGAAAATTCAAATTTATGAAGGAAAAGAATCAGTTCTCGTTGTACATTCACTCCGAACAGTCGATAAGCGGAATTTTTCTTACATACTTACTAAACAAACAAGAAATTATACAAAAAAATATTCGTAGTACATATTATTCGTAATAGATACATACTGACTTTAATAAATAAGCTTTATTGCTTTGCTAATATTTTTTACATAGTAGAAATAAAAAAAAAACCGCAAACAAAAAAATACATATAAAGTGCCCTTGAGGAATACTCTATGAGTACCCCTCAAATACAAAAAATTTTGAAGTGAGTTGTAACGGCAGAAATGCTTATTTTACTGTGAGTTCTGAAACTCTTAATGAAAACAATATCAATAATATATCTGATGAAAATCCTTTTTTAAAGGCAAAGCCAATTTTTCGTCAGCGAACAACTTCGCTTTGTCCAATGTCAAATAGTACTGATTCATTAACATTACAGTTGCCTAGTACCTTTTCATATAAGTCAGTAATATCATCCCCTTCAGGCCCGTGTTCATCACTTAACAAAGTTATCACTACAGATAACAGTAGGAAAGGTACAAGTCGAAATGGACAGATATATAACCGTGGTAAAGCGTGGGCGAAGCCCGAATTCTTCAAAAATTTCATCTGCTCCAAAGATGTCTAGGGATAACAGCGCATCTTCTACTAATCGTCAAAACCGTTTTCAAATATGGCAAGATGACAACAACAAATCCGATGTATCCACGAACAAAACATCTAAGCCGCCACCAATCTATTTGAGAGGGAAAAAATTCAAACGCTCTTATCAAAAAATTAATCTTGGTCATTGGTGAGAATAAATTTCATTTTGTTCCAATAAAACGCGGCAACATCGATGAAACGAAAATTTAAATTTATGACGAAAAAGATTTCCGAAAAATGGTTGCTGAATTAAAAAAAAAATAAAACAAGCTTCTACACATACCAGCTTAAGAGCGCTAAAGGCTTGCAGATCGTATTGAAGGGCATAGATTCTTATGCTGTTCCCAATGAAACAAGAGATGCACTCGTCCTCCAGAGGTTTAAGGTAAAAAATGTGTCCAATATAATAAATAGGGAGAAGATTCCCCAACCCATATTTCGTGTTGAACTGGAGCCTAATGATAAAAAATTTAAATAAAATGAGACGCACCCAATTTATAGCTTAAAATACCTGTTATACTGAAAAATCACAGTTGAAGAACCACACAAGCGTTCTGGGCCCATACAGTGCCATAATTGTCAAGAATATGGCCATACGAAAACTTACTGCAATTTACCTACTGTTTTTCTTGTGCGCGGCGAATTACACGGCACTGCTAGTTGCAATAAGTCAAAAGATCAAAGTGATAAAAAATGCAGTAATTGTGAAAGTAATCACACCGCTAAATACAGAGGTTGTCCTGTGTACTCTTTCGTAAAGCTGACTATGGTGCAAAAACCTAAATTATCTCCAGCTCAATCAGCAAACGCTTACTCTGCCACTTTTGCTCAAATGAGCCAACCACTACACTACAACGCTCAGCATACGTTCTGGGGTTGGCGTCTTATTACGCATAGAGGTAGGGCGTTGTTCAACACAATTTCAAAAATGGGCTTGGATGTTATTTCGAGTGGGGAGCCCACTTACTGGCCTACTGACGTACGAAAAATAACGGATGTTATAGATTTTGGCGTTATTAAAAGTATTTCTAGGGAATTAATTCACGTTGAAGCTTCCCTAGATGTCTCATCCGATCACTCTTCCACGATCGTTACAATCTGTAGCCCACTGAGAAACGCTTTACCTGACCCATATGTCAAGATGATAAATCGTGTTAATTGGCTGGAATTCAAAAAATATCTTAGTAGTCATTGCACGGAAAATATTATGCTAAGAACACCCGATGATATTGAATCTAACATGGCCAATCTCAACGAGAATATTAAACAAGCTGCTGAACATGCCACTATCTCCCATCCGCATACTAGGTTTAATAGAATTTATTCTACAGACGATGAACGTCTCGTACGTGAAAAAAGAGCTAGAAGGGAACGGCAACAGTACAGATCACCTCAACACAAAATCAGATTTAAAGAGTGCACTAAACGACTCCAAGAGTTGCTTGCATCTGAAAAAACTTCATCTTTTAAAAATTATCTCGAAGGTCTTGATGTCACACCAGCATCTAATTACGCTAAAAAGCTTAAAACACCCGTTGAGTTAAAGCCACTTTTGCGCACATCTACCGGAGGTTGGGCAAGAAGCGATACTGAAAAAGGTAACATATTTGCTGATCATTTAAAATCCGTATTTACACCAAACACATGTACCGGTGTTGCTGATTTGCCGAATGTAGTTGACCCTACACCTCGACCCTTAAAATTTAAGATGTGTGATGTACAAAAACTAATTGCCGAACTCAGCCCGAAAAAAGCTCCCGGTATTGATGGAATTAGTAACCAGATGCTGATTAAGTTGCCTCGTACTGCAATTAGAATCCTGTTATTAATTTTAATGCCATTTTACGACTGGAGTATTATTCACACTGCTGGAAGCTTGCAAAGGTTAAAATGATTCCAAAGCCAGGTAAAGATCTTACAAAGCCTGAGTCATATAGGACAATAAGTTTACTGTCAACAATGGCAAAGCTCTATAAAAAGCTACTCATGACAAAATTGTCTTCAATTTTAATTGATAATAGGTGCATCCCGGACTATCAATTTAATTTTAGAAGCCAGCATAACACGGTTGAGCAAACGCATAGATTGGTTCAATTTATAAGAAAAATATTTGAGGAAAAGAAGTATTGTTCGGCCCTGTTTATTGATGTTCCTCAGACATTTGATAAGGTGTTGCATGAAGGTCTGATTTTGCAATTGAAGACATACTTACCAATAAATATTCTAAATCTTTTGGAAAGTTATATTCTTGCCCGAAAATTTACAGTTGTGGAAGGACACGTTATGAGTATGCCTGAAACTATATTATCCGGTGTACCACAGGGGACTATAATGGGGCCAGTTTTATATTCGATTTATACTTGTGATATGCCTGTGAGCAGTATTATCCATACTTCCACTCAAATATATTGGTTGATTGGCAGAAACTCAACATTCAGCCTAGACTGCAAACTTTTACTATACAAGTCGCTTTTGAAGCCAATATGGTGCTACGGATTTCAGTTATGGGGCAGTGCTTCAGCTTCCAATGTCGAAAGAATCCAAAGCAAAACAAAATTTTACGGTTAATAACATTGGCTCCATGGTACATCCAAAATTCTATTATACATCGTGATTTAAATATGCCACTAGTGACTGAAGAAATTGCAAAATACGCAGGCAAATATTTAAAAAAAGTCGAATCACATCCTAATCCGCTTGCTCGTAATATTTTGAACTTTACTGGACACATCTGCCTAAAAAAGAGGGACACACGGCCTCTTATACCTAACACTCCAGATGGAACCACTTGAAAATACTTTTTTGCCCTTTTTTTGATTACCACTACTAATGTATTATTTATAACTATCACTAAGTTTATGTAAGACTCTGGTCGGGCCTAATAATTTTTTTTATAAATTTAAGATTTGAATACTTATTGTTCATATATGAAGATACAATAAATAAATACATGTAAAAAAAATAATAATTTTGAATTAAATATGTAAAACTACATATTTAATTCAAAACCGGTCCTTTGGAAATATACTACAATATTTTTTTAATGCATGTTTTCTTATTATTTATTATATCTTCAAATATCAACTAACAATAAGTATTCAAATCGTAAATCTAAAATATAATTATTAGGCCCAACCAATGTCGGACATAAGCTTAGGGATAGTTATTAATAACACATAAGCAAAAAGAAAAGATAAAAGTGTTTTCAAGCAGCTTCATCACCTGGAGTGTTGAATATTAGAGCCCGTGTATCTCTCTTTTTTAAGCCGGTGTGTCCAGTAAAGTTTAATATATTACAAGCAAGCGGATTATGATGTAACTCGATTTTTGTTACATATTTGCCTGCGTATTTTGCAATTTTTTCAGTCACTAGTGGCATATTTAAATCACGATGTATATTTGAATTTTTGATGTACCATGCAGCCGATGTTATAATACATATGCATGTTTTTTATTTATTGTAAATATCTTCAAATATCAACTAACAATAAGTATTCAAATCCTAAATCTAAAATATAATTATTGGGCCCAACCAATGTCGGATAGTTAATAATACCACATAAGCAAAAAAAAAAGTGTTTTCAAGCAGCTTCGTCATCTGGAGTGTTGAATATTAGAGTCCGCGTATCTCTCTTTTTTAAGCGGGTGTGTCCAGTAAAGTTCAATACATTACGAGCAAGCGGATTAGGATGTGACTCGATTTTTGTTAGATATTTGCCTGCGTATTTTGCAATTTTTTCAGTCACTAGTGGCATAATTAAATCACGATGTATATTTGAATTTTTGATGTACCATGGCGCCGATGTTATAATACGTAAAATTTTGTTTTGCCTTCGTTGAATTTTCTCAACATTTGAAGCTGAAGCAGTGCCCCATAGCTGAATTCCGTAGCACCATATTAGCTTCAAAAGCGACTTGTATATTAAAAGTTTGCAATCTAGACTGAGGATTGAATTTCTACCAATCAGCCAATGTTAATTTTAGTTTCATTTGTGTTAGCTTAGTGTCCATGTAAGCCGTCGATCAAGGTGTATACCTAGGTATACATGTGAATATTGAGGAAAAATTTTATTACTTATTCTAATGGGCGAACAAGTATTTTTTCGTAGGGTAAATTTTACCGGAGCACACTTCTGTTCATTTACCTTTATTCTCCATTAGTTGAACCATAGTTCCATCTTAGTAATGTGTTGCTGGAGTTCGCGGGATGCTTCATCAGGGTTTTCGCACGAACTAAGGTATGCTGTATCGTCCGGAAATGTAGAAGTATGGATACTACTTCTCACAGGCATATCAAAAGTATAAATCAAATACAAAACTGGCCCCAGTATACTCCCCTGTGGCACACTGGATGAGATAGTTTTAGGCATACTCATAAAGTCTCCTTCCACAACAGTGAACTTACGGGAAATAATGTAACTTTCCAAAAGATTTAAAAAGTTTTTTGGTAGGTAAATCTTCAATTTTAAAATCAGGCCTTCATGCCTAACGTGACCAGATGGTTTTTGCAAAAAGCGGGACATGATCGATCAGAAAGCGGGATTTTGAAGAAAATATCGCCAAAAAGCGGGATTTCAAAATAAATATCTTTTGTAAAGCGGGATGTGTAATATGCACACACAGTTTGGTATATACTTAGGAAACACAGTTTTCAACTCAAAAGAAACGCTTTAAAAAAACAAAAGTATTTATAAGAAATTATGTATCTATATATATAAAAATCAAATGTCGTTCGTTGGTAATCGCATCAGTTAAGAGCGTCTGCACCGATTTCGCTATTTATTTTAATGTGGCACTTCCACTATAATTTTTGATGTGTAAACATCTATACGCTAGGGGGTAAAAATTTTTTCACAATACAATTACAAATTTTGAGTGAGATGCACATCGCGTTGTCAAATCGGTGTGAGCTATATATATATATATATATATATATATATATTAGTGTTTCAAAGAAGCAATACAAACTTATTTAAAATATTGTAAATACATAGAAATTTGCTGGTTTTTGTTTGTTTTATTTAAAAAAGGTAAAAACGAACCCTATTGTTTTCGCTACGCTGTCCGTAAGAGCTACGGACCTGAAATTTGGACACAGTATGTAGACATTTGGCCGCTACAACAACAAATACATGAGAGTTAAAATTAAAGGGTGTTTCAAAACGAGCAACGAAAAATGTTAAAATCCCATGTAATATACATACAATTACTTGTATGTACATATATATACTTGAAATTTTTACAGACTACAAGAATTAATACTAAATTTAAAAAATTTAAATTAAAGGGTGTTCCATAAGTTAATGCAATTTTGACAACTTTCTGTATCTTGGAAACCGTAAGAGCAAAACTCTTGAAATTTTCAAAAACGGTAAAACTAAAAAATTATAAAATCGCCAGATCAAAAAAATCGCCGAAAACAAAATCGCCAAAACGAAAAAAGCAACAAATTAAAAAAATTTCTAGGCCTAAAATAAATCGCGAAAACCCGGAAAAATCGCCAAAATGAAAAAGCCCAAAAACAGAAAAAATAGCTAAAATTAAAAAAAAATCGCCAAAATAAAAAAAATCGCCAAAATGAAAAAATCACCAAAAAAAAACCCCAAAAACAGAAAAAAATCGCCAAAATGAAAAAAATCGACAAAATAAATAAAAAAAAAAACCCCAAAAATAGAAAAAAATCGCCAAAATGAAAAAAATTGCCAAAATGAAAAAAATTGCGAAAATTAAAAAAACCCCAAAAAGAGAAAAAAAACGCCAAAACGAGAAAAACGACATAACTGAAAAAACGTTTAAACTGAAAAAAGCTTAAAAAAGGGAAAAAATCCACAACAAAAAAATGCTCCAAGCTGAGTGTACGGAACCCTTCGTGCCCGAGTCAAAGTCACACTTTACTGAATTTATTTTAATTGCAATGCGTACACAACAACAAGAACAGCAACAACTAAACGATGAACAACAGGAATTAAAAATTAAAAAGTAAATGTAAAGACATTTACCATAGATGAGCAGTACCACTAAAATTTCAGTAAAAATAATAAAAAAATTTTAACCAGTAAATTTTTACTGATTACTAAAATTTTTTTCTGCAATTTTTATAAAGTGCCTAAATGGTTTATTATATGATGAATTAATAATGAACATAATGAAATTCTACCAAGTGGCTAAATTTTTTTCATACAAAAGTTTCAAAATTTGAATGAAAAAAACTTTGCCACTTGCTACAATTTTATTATGAATACGGCCCTACGATTTTACTGGTAATACAAATTAAATTTCATTAGCAGTAAAAATTTACTGAATTTTTTCAGTAATCAGTAAATTTACTGCTTACTGCAATTTTTAATTCACCAAATAAGTTTAATAAAACAAACAAAAACCATCAAATTCCTATGTATTTACAATATTGAAAGTTCTGATACTTTTAATTAATTAATTTTAAAAAAAATATTTATTTATTTATTTAGATGTTTACACATCTCCTTTGTGATCGGACTCACATTGCCTTTTTTATTTTAAAATATTTTTCAGCAAGAAACGTGAAATTTCTTGTGATTAACGATTTTTATATTGTGCGTTGCCTACAAAAAAAGTTCGGACTAGACATGTTAGGTGTGAAACCAACATGAAAAAATATTTACTTTGAGATATCTGAAAAACTAATACTGTGAGAACCTTGAAATATTGTCGGGATACCTCTGCTGATATTGTGCATTGTTTCTGGAAACAATTTCAGAATTTAACACGTAGGCATAGTGTCAATTTTTGTTTGTCTTGCTGATTTGCTTACAGAGTATTACTGATGGTCTAGAAGAAACAAGAGGCTATTACTTCAAGATATCTTGGAAGCCAAAACAATCAAAAAAAATTTTTTTCGTAAGCAGTAACACCAATAACGAGAACAGTATTATAAAAAGGAGTCAATAATGGAGAACAAAGTGTGTCACGTCTCAAGTAAATAAAATTTTAGTTTTTTTATGTCTTGGTATATGCTATAAACACAAACATGAAATTCTGCTGATCCTGTCAATGATAGAAATCAATAGGAATGGGAGAAGTGAGTATGGATCCTCTCAAATAGAGAATATGTTTACTTAAAACATATCTTGAAAACTAATGCAGTGAGAGTTTAGGAACTCTTCATGACTAATTATGTTACGAGTAATAATGAGATTTGTATTCAACAAAATACTGAAGGTTGTACTGCAAACGTGGCACTTCTAATAAAAAAAATTAATTTTCATCTTAAGTCGTTTATGGAGTGTAGCGAAGTATACAGGGTTTTACCTATTTAAGAAATAACCGCACTTAATTTAGAATTAATTTTTATCAGTTACATTTTAATAGAAATCAAACAAGAGATTGAATTATTCAAAACTCGAAAAAGCGTGATAAAGCGGGATAGAAATGCGAGGCGGGATCGACCTGTGAAAAGCAGGATAATCCCGCCTAAAGTGGGATGTCTGGTCAGGTTATTCATGCCACACTTTATCGAATGCCTGAGAAACGTCAATAAACAGCGCAGAACAATACTTTTTTTCTTCAAAAGTTCTTCTTATAAATTGAACCAATCTCAGTCAGCAGCCTGTTTAATATTCTCGTTAAGATAGGCAATGTTAGATTCAATATTGTGGGGTGTTCTGAGCGTAATGTTTTCCGTACAATGACGACTGAGATATTTTTTGAACCCTAGCCAATTAAAACGATTGATCATCTTCACTATATGTAGAAGTAACTTACCTGACCTATGGGAGAGTGATCGGACGAGAGATCAAGAGAAGCTTGAACTTGAATTAAATCCCTAGATATATTTTTTATGACGCCAAAATCTATAACATCCGGAATTTTTTGTATGTCAGTAGGCTCCCCACTTGAAATGACGGTCAAGCCCATTTTTGAAATTGTGTTGAACAATGCTCGACCTCTGGATATAATAAGACGCGAAGACCATAACGTACGTTTGCATTGTAGTCGTCAGCTGCTACGAAACACGGTCCAAGAGATTTGTAGAAATCCTCATATTGATTCTCAGTGATTGATAATCTGGGAGGGGGTAAATTGATGATATCACAAAATTTGTACAAAAACTTTCAATTCCAATATTTGTTGCTTGTAGGTGTTCTTCACAAATGTTGTCAACAATATAGTGCTTGAGTCTTGACTTTATTATAATTGCTGATCCACCGCATGCTCTTCCTCTAGGATCATTTGAATCATATAAGGTATGACCATAAATTTTAAAAATACTTTTCGAAGTCAAATGAGTCTCAGATACTAACATATCAATATTTTTTCCCGTGAGGAAGTGCTCAAGTTCATTTTTGTGTTGGCGAATGCCGTTTGCGTTCCAGAAACATATAGTCATGTTTGTTGTAAAATTGTTTATAGTTTGCACCAGATTATCAATAGTAGCTTCAAGGCGATTAAAATTAAAGTTTGCGTCAGTATTTTTTGAATTATTTGGCGGGGAAACATTTTGTGTGGGAATTGAATTTGTCTTAGCAGCATCTGCATACGATACACGGGAAGTAACTGGTTGGCTCATTTGCGCAAAAGTGGCAGAGTAAGCGTTTGCTGATTGAGCTGGAGCTAATTTAGGTTTTTGCACCGTAGTCTGCTTTACGAAAGAGTACACAGGACAACCTCTGTAGTTAGCGGTGTGATTACCTCCACAATTACTGCATTTTTTATCACTTTGATCTTTTGACTTATTGCAACTGTGCCGTGTAATACGCCGCACACAACACAAACAGTAGGTAAATTGCAGTAAGTTTTCGTATGGCTATATTCTTGACAATTATGGCACTGTACGGACCCACAATGCTTGTGTGGTTCTTCATCTGATAGTTTTCGGTAACCTATAAATTGGGTGCGTCTCATTTTTTTTCAATTTTATATCACTAGGCCCAAGCTCAACACGAAATAGTGGTTAAGGAATCTTCTCCCTATTTATTATATTGGACACATTTTTTACCTTAAACCCCTGGAGAACGAGTGCATCTTTTATTTCCTGGGGAGCAACATAAGAATCTATGCCCTTCAATACTATCTGCAGGCCTTTGGCGCTCTTAAGCTGGTATGTGTAGAAGCTTGTTTTATTTTTTTTTTCAAATTCAGCAACCATTTTGCGGAAATCTTTTTTGTCATAAATTTGAATTTTCGTTTCATCGATGTTGCCGCGTTTTATTGGAACAATATGTAATTTATTCTCACCAATGACTGAAATTAATATTTTAATAAGGGCGTTTGAATTTTTTTCTCTCAAATAGATTGGTGGCGGCTTAGATGTTTTGTTCGGGGATACATCGGATTTGTTGTGTTCATCTTGCAATATTTGAAAACGGTTTTGACGATTAGTAGAAGATGCGCTGTTATCGCTAGACATGTTTGGAGCGGATGAAATTTTTTTTTAATTCGGGGTTCGCCCACGCTTTACCACGGATATAAAGGGTGTCCCAACAAGAACGCAAGATTTGAATTTTAAATAAAACACAGATATTTAAAAAAAAATCGTGATACTTTATTATATCGTAAAGTAGACAGTATAAGGTTATGTGTGGAACAACATACACGCGATCATTTGATGAAATTTTCAATGGCCGTTTTGCATAAATGCTGCGGTATTTCATTAATGCAGCGTCCAATTTCCTCTTTTAAGGCTTGACTCGTCGTCGGCTTATTCGCGTAAACCATCGACTTCAAAAAACCCCAAAGAAAAAAGTCTATTGGTGTTAAATTGCACGATCTAGGCGGCCAATTCTGGTCTCCAAAACGCGAAATAACACGACCGGGAAATGACTGATGTAGCAATTGAATTGTTTCTCTAGCTGTATGACATGTGGCGCAGTCTTGTTATAACCACATGCCCTCCACATTCATTTCTTCAATTCTAGGCACGAAAAAACTGGCGGCGAATCGTCACATCCGTGAACGTACAACTCGTCACGTAAAAACACCATTTTCGGATTATGACATACGTGAACGTATTGAAATCCCATTCAGTTTATACGAATGACGTATTACTTAATTTGTTTTCGTACGATTGCCGATACGATCACGTATGTAACGATTTGCCCCCTGGTTATCATTTCATGATACCGAACACCATTGACTGTTCGCGCTTGACCTGCGTTTGAGCGACATCATCACGTACAGCTGCGACATTTTTGGTCGATCGACCTGGTCGAAGGCGTGTTGTTGTCTTGACATTACTAACAGATCCAGTTTCGGCAAATTTATAAATTAATTTCTTTACAGTTGACTCTTTTCGAGCATTATAGTGACCCCCAATTGATCGCAAATTTGCGAACTGTAGCCGCAAAACTTTCACCATTTTGGTAAAACAAATTTACAATGAGAACGCGTTGTTCATTCGTGTAGCGCTCCATTTTTACTAACCTCCTACCTTCTACTAGAAAACAATAACAATTGTTCAAATGTCAAACAATGACACTTCGAATGGCGCCAAATTTAAATCTTGTGGGACACCCTTTATATCTGTCCATTCCGACTTGTACCTTTCGTTTTGAGCTACTGTTATCTGTAGTGATAACTTTGTTAAGTGATGAACACGGGCCTGAAGGGGATGATATTTCTGACTTATATGAAGAAGTACTAGGCAACTGTAATGTTAATGAATCACTACTATTTGACATTGGACAAAACAAAGTTGTTCGTATTTGTTTGTATTTTTTTGTGTGCGGTTTTTTTTTTTGATTTTGTTATTTCTACTATGTAAAAATATTAGCAAAGCAATAAAGCTTATTTATTAAAGTCAGTATGTACCTATTACGAATAATATGTACTACGAATATTTTTTTGTATAATTTTTTGTTTGTTTAGTAAGTATGTAAGAAAAATTCCGCTAATCGACTGTTCGGAATGAATGTACAACGAGAACTGATTCTTTTCCTTCATAAATTTGAATTTTCGTTTCATCAATGTTACAACGTTTTATTGGAACTATGTGAAAATTATTCTCACCAATCAACGAGATTAGTTTTTTAATAAGGGCGTTTGAATTTTTTTTTTCTCAAATAGATTGGTGGCGGCTTGGAAGTTTTGTTCGACGATATATCGAGTTTGTCGTTGTCATCTTGCAATATTTTAAAACGGTTTTGACGATTAATAGAGGATGCGCTGATATATCTAGATATCTATGGAGCCCACTCCCACGCCTTACCACAGTTATATATCTGTCCATTCCTACTTGTATCTTTAGTTCTGGGATACTGTTATCTATAGTGATAACTTGGTTAATTGATGACCGCGATGCCGAAGCGGATGATATCGCTGACTTTAATGTAGAAGTACTAGGCAACTGTAATGTTAACGAATCATTAGTTGGCATGGGCAAAGCGAAGTTGATCGAAAAAAGTGGCGTTTCCGTTAAAAAGAAATTAACATCAGATTTTTTATTTGTATTGTTTTCATTAAAATCTTCTGAACTCATAGTATAATAAGCATTTCTGCCGTTAGAACTCACTTCGCAAATATTTGTTTTTGAGGTACTCATATGGAGTATTCCTCAATGGCACCTTGTGTTTTTATTTTTTTGTTTGCAAGATACGCAGGCAAAGACTTAACAAAACTCGAGTCACATCCTAATCCTCTTGCTGTTAATATTTTGAACTTTACTGCACACATCCCCCTAAAAAAGAGGGACACAAGTGCTCTTATACTCAACACTCCAGATGGGACTGCTTTAAAATGTTTTTTTTTGGTTATCACTACTTATGTACTATTAATAACTATCAGCAAGTTTATGTCCGATACTGGTCGGGCCTAATAATTATATTTTAGATTTAAGATTTGAATACTTATTGTTAGTTCATTTTTGAAGATACAATAAATAAATACATGTATTAAAAAAAATATTTTTTGTTTTGTTTTTTTTTTTGTTTTTGTTATTTCTGTTTGTGTAAAAAATATTAACAAAGCAAATAAAGCTTATTTATCAAAATCAATACAAACAAAATAGTACTACGAATGATTTTGTAATATTAATTAAAATATAATAAGGAATAATAAGGAAAAACTAGAAGGAAATTAAATTCACAGAAAAACTTTCAATTCTAATCTTGGCACAGCATAGTTTCCAAGAAGTTTAACAGCAATCACCAACATTATTAAAAAACTACAAAATTCGCTTAACTTTGATTTAACTTTAATGACAAGATAAATATTAAACCTAAATAATTTTATTTCTGCAATTGCCATTTGTTGTCAAAGATGAAATAACTTCCTTTAATTTTTAATTTTTTTATGTTTGTTGTTTGTTTTTGCTAAATTTTGACATGGTCACCTAAATGGAATTTTATTTTAAAATTTGCACATTTCTTCTATAGTTCATCTTTATTATTTTTATAATCCTAATCCTATATTTATATATATATATATATATATATATATATATATATATATATATATATATATATATATATATATATATATATATATATATATATTATATATATAACTACACCTAATAATTTTGCTATTAGTAAAGTACAGACAAATCATCTATACCTTTCAAGTCAAAGTTAAAAGGTTCAACTTAACGATCTACATACTGTCTTCAGGCGCCTGCTGACATCGTGGGACCAACAAAAATGTAAGTTGAGTGAAATAATCTGTTATTTACTAAAGTATTTGATATAAGTTACTAGCTATATTACGCAGATGACGTAATAATATATCTGATTAGTTTTCGGTCTACTTGAACTTTGAAAATACTAAACATTATATATACATATGTGTATGTGTATATATATATATATATAAATAAAAGGATAAGTACCAATAACATAAGGGGGTGACCAAATTTTTAAATATATGTATAAATGATAAGAGTTTTTATTTTATTTTATTTTTTTTAATAACATTAAAATTTTTAACTTAAAGCTATACTTTTTTTTATTAATATTTTTTTTTTAAATAAATGAATTTAGTATTTTATGTGAAATTTTAAATATGAAATATTAGTTTTTTTTTTAAACAAAATTGCGAAAGGTGAAATTGATGTTATGGTTTAGGTAGGTTAATTATATTTTTTTTTGTATCGGGCTGACAAAACTACATTTGGTCAGCATGGAGGGTGGGCAAGGTGGGGCTGTGGCAAATACCAACTTGAGCTATACCCAAACTATAAACCGCTTCTTTTCTTCTCCTCTTTATTTTATTCTTGGTGGATCACGATAAGTTTATGCTACCTAAAGTAAATAAATCAATTGTAACTGATTCAATGTCATAAGCTTATACTTTTATGGGAACATAAATTCACTCCCCCCAACGACGAGCACGGCCGATAATTATTAGGTAGCTTGTTCCCTAAATGAATGAATCGAATTAAGTAATCGTTACAACAAAGCGAAGTTAATCGCTGACGAAAAATTGGCCTTGTTGTTAAAAAAATACTTTCATCAGATTTATTATTGATATTGTTTTCAAGAGTTTCATAACTCACAGTAAAATAAGCATTTCTGCCGTTGAACTCACTTCAAAATTTTTTGTATTTGAGGTACTCATATAGAGTATTCTTCAAGGGCACTTTATTTGTGTTTTTTGTTTGCGGCTGTTGTTGTTTTTATTATTTCTACTATGTAAAAAATATTAGCAAAGCAATAAAGCTTATTTATTAAAGTCAGCTTGTACCTATTACGAATAATATGTACTACGAATATTTTTTTGTATAATTTTTTGTTTGTTTAGTAAGTACGTAAGAAAAATTGCGTTAATCGACTGTTCGCTATGAAGGTACAACGAGAACTCGATAGTAGAATATTAACTATAAAAATGCTTTTTTATTGCTTTACTTAATCTATTAACTATTTTATATTAAAAATTAGATAAATTAAGTACATAGCTTATGTCTTCTTCCAAGTGAAGGGATACTCTGAAATTGCCCCCTTACTTCCTCCTGGTCTTAATTTAGGAAATATCTATAGCCATTTTGTGACTTTTAATGCGCAGACCTATAAATTTCTTTAAAATCGGTTAATTTGTTTCTGCAAAGGAGAAATGTCCCCCTGTCGCCCTCCTGGTCTTAAGGTAGAATTAGTAAAATCGTATCTCTATACTTATATATATATATATATATATATATATATATATATATATAATCGTATCGTATACTTTACAGCTTGCCGTATCGTTCAACTTTGTGCACAAGTTATAGAAAATGTAACAGTTTGCACAGCAGATTTTTTTGTCTGGCATTAAATGCGGCGTTTTTGACATTCGCTACAGAAAAATCAGTTTTCTGCAGATTCCTACGTTAGCAGTGCTACCACCACATATTTTATAACTAGTAACATGCATTGTATATGGTACGGTTTTTGTCAGCTGACACGCAATATCACGATACAATTTTACTAATTCTACCTTTACTTTTGAAAATGTATACATTATATGTGAATTTTTAGATGCAGATCTATCTATGTTCTAAATTTCAGTAAAATCGCATTAAACGTTTCGAAGGGGCACAAATTTTCCATCTCGCCCTCCTAGTCCTAGTTTAAAAAACAAAGCCTATATGAATTTTTAGATGCAGTTCTATGTTCTAACTATTATTAGAATCTTTTCGGTGAGGCATAAATCCCCCCTACTGCCCTCCTGGTCATACTGTTAAAAAATTTTCATAGCTTATGTGAATTTTTAGGCGCACATCTACCTATGTTCTAATTTTCATTAAAATCGGTTTGAACGTTTCAGAGGGGCAAACATTTTCCCCTCTGGCTCTACTGGTACTAGCTTTAAAAAAAAAACAAAGCCTATGTGCATTTTTAGATGCAGATCTATACAAGTTCAGCGTTTTTTAATCATTTTAATTGCTTCAGGGATGCATTTCCTCCTATTGCCCTCGTGGTCCTTCTTTAAAAAATTTTCATAGCCGATGTGATCTATGTTCTAAATTTCATTCAAGTCGGTTGGATTTTTTCGGAGGGGCAGAAATTTCTTCTATCGCCTTCCTGGTCTCAGTTTTACAGATTTACACATCCTATATGACTTTTTAGACTTAGATCTATCTATGTTCTCAATTGCACTAAAACGGTTTGAACGTTTCGAAGGTGCAGAAATTTCACCCGTATCGTCCTTCTAGTTCTTTTTAAAAAAAGTAATACCCTTTAACCTTCTCGGAGTTGCACAAGCCCCGTGACCAAATTTTATGGCGATCGGACGAGTGGTTTGGCCGCACATAAAGGACATACAAACAAACATTAATCAGAAATAATTTTTAGTCAGGCTTAAGTTCAGTAATTTCAATTCTTTTTATTGAATGAAATATTTTTATTAATTATGTGAGTTTCTAAGGAAGAGAAGAAAAATTAAATTAGACTTTTAAGCTGGGGGAAATACCGATATTTTTCTGTGCAGCAACGCACTTCATCAGCACCCTAGTCTATCTACTTGGGTAGAGATTGTTATTAACATCAGCTATTTAACGTAAATTCTAATGAAACGGAATGTGAGAAATGATTGTTGTGTACAATTATTGATTTACCTTTGGTAAATACATATGTAAGTATCACTATTTATTTCCCCTGTTTTTCCATATTTTCATTTTTCTATTTAGGTTAGCACGAAGTTATATTCTCTACTCATGTATGTTTAACTATTCTTGCTTATCTTTTACGATCATCGCATTAATTATTTTTACTTATTCGATGTACCGTCGGTACATGCATGTAAGTATTATAGTAGTGGATATTATGTTACTTTGTTTTTGCTTCTACCGTTTATTTGGTATTCCAACATTTGCGATTGCCAAGTGAACAGTGATTACCAAGTGAACATATTTTTGTCACGTGCCCATGATGAATTAAATGAGTCATTTTTAGATTTTAATTGAACTATAGTGAATTTTGAATCAGATATAATTTTTTTTTGGCAATCACTGTTCACTTGGCAATCACAAATGTTGGAATACCAAATAAACGGTAGAAGCAAAAACAAAGTAACATAATATCCACTACTATAATACCTACATGCATGTACCGAGGGTGCATCGAATAAGTAAAAATAATTAATGTGATGATCGTAAAAGATAAGCAAGAATAGTTAAACATACGTGAGTAGAGTAATACAACTTCGTGCTAACCTAAATAGAAAAATGAAAATATGGAAAAACAGGGGAAATAAATAGTGATACTTACATATGTATTTACCAAAGGTAAATCAATAATTGTACACAACAATTATTTCTCACATTCCGATTTATTAGAATTTACGTTAAATAGCTGATGTTAATAACAATCTCTACCCAAGTAGATAGACTCGGGTGCTGATGAAGTGCGTTGCTGCACAGAAAAATATCGGTATTTCCCCCAGCTTAAAAGTCTAATTTAATATTTCTTCTCTTCTTTAGAAACTCACATTAATTAATAAAAATATTTCATTCAATAAAAAGAATTGAAATTACTGAACTTAAGCCTGACTAAATATTATTTCTGATTAAAAATTCACTATAGTTCAATTAAAATCTAAAAATGACTCAACAAACATTAATTTTTATATAAATAGACTAATTGTTTTCAAATTAGTTCCTACCAAATTTAAAGACTTGCTATTATGCTTCCAAGACATACGATTTTTATCAAGGTTGGCAAACGGTATCGTAAAAATACCGATACCGATTCAAATACCGTTAAAATTAGGTACCGGTATCAATACCGATACCGAAACTCATTTCGGTTAGAAAATACCGGTATCGACAATACCGTTTATAAATATACCGGTACGTACCGGTATACCGATTTCCGTAAAGAAAAAATTACAAAACTTAAATTCAATTAACTTTTTTTGAAATTAATTACAGAAACAAAATTTCCCCCTTTGGACGTTCTTATTCAGCTCTATTCTTACTACTTTTTATCGACAACAAATCAAATACATATGTATGTATATATATATGTATATATATATATATATATATATATATATATATATATATAAACTAGAGTTTTTCTTTTCCCGGACTTTTTGATTTCCCGGGAAAGCAGGAACGACTTTTCGGCTTCCTGGGAAATTCCCGCCCAGTGCAAAACAATACAAAATATTTTTAATTTCATTATTTCAACAAAAAAAATTATAATTCATGAGATCGATTAAATAAAACGTTTTATAAGCACATTAGTAAAAAAAATAATATCATTTGAGTTCTTTAAATAATAGTAGTGCATATGTATATACCCATATTAAATGTAAATGCCAAAAAAAATTATTTATTTATTTATTGATACATATTATACAAAGTAAATTTGCATAATATGGTGTTGAACAAACATGGGTGGAGTAACAAGATCATACGCCCAGGATGTTATTAACAGTATTTTAAAAAAGTTTTGTGACTGACTGTACACGACGTATGCCTTCACATAGAAAGTAGCAACGTGGTTGTTAAAGAAATTTCACAAAAAAACCACAAGATTATACGGACGAAAAACTCTTGAAGGCCAAACAATACACATAAGCCTGAAAGCACTTAAAAAATATATTATTAAATAAATATTACAAAATATTTCTTTGAAAATAGGACTTTAGTACAGAACAGTAATGTAACGAATGTCAATTTTTGATATTCGCGAATACGAATATTTGAAACGATATTTGCGAATACGAATACGAGTATTTAATGTGAAATTTATAGACATTAAATTAGGGTTCTATTTACGCCTGCAATATGAAATATTAAAATATTGTTATGAAAAAGAACTTCATACTCCTCTTGGCGCACTTTAAAGTTAATGAAACTACCCAAAAATTTCAATGATCGTCAGTAAATAATATTAATAATAATAATATAAATTCAAGGGGTTCGTACAAACTAATATTTTTATCCATTTATTTAAATTTGGTTTTGGATTTCTGCATTTATTTCTTTAATTTTTTGGAAAAATATTCGTATTCGCCTGAATTTGACGAATACGAATACGAATATATATATTCGGCCATTCTAATACGAATATTCGTGCATCACAAGTACAGAATAAGCATTATTAGAATCGTTCTTTTTACCAAAGAGAATCTGAAATTATTTTGTTATATTTCTTTTATTTCCTTGCACATTTCTGTTTTTACTTTTATGAATTGTAGAATTAAATTTTGAACGTCGCGTTCTGCTTATTGCAAATAAAGGCCTCTTACGGCCCTTTTCACAATGTACAATTAAAGGCTAACAGGGACTTTAACGGCAACTTTTGTATGAAGAACTGTCAGTTAAAGTTCACGTTAACTCTTAATCATACATTGTGAAAAGGGACGTTAGTCTCAGAGCACATGTGTGCCAGATGTAAACTCGGCCTTAATTGTTGTAAAGTTTTAGCTATTGTGCTAGTGCCATGACCTTATTATTGCGCCATCGCATTCATAAAATCAATAACGACACTCATCAAGTTGTCATAATATCAAAAAATCCCGGGAATTCCCGCATATTTTCCGGAAAATCCCGTTGGAAAAACAATAGTATAAACGTTTATAACCAGGCTGCCCAGAGAAGCATCAGAGTGCCGAAAATCAAACGGCTTTTAATAGAAATGAATACACATATGCTTATACATTACTCTCGGTTTTCTCTCTGTGGGCAGCTCTGATCTAAACATACTTATGCATGTATGTATGTTTATACAAACATACAAGTTTACACTACACTTGTGTAAATAATCTTTGCAAGATATAAAACTTAGTTTTTTTATGTTACTGTTTACTAAAGACTTTATGTAAAATTACTTACTTTTAACTTAATAAAAAGAGTTTTTTTGCTATATACACTGTATGAATTAATAAACTTCACAGTAATAGCGGTATACCGGTATTTTAAACTCGATAACGGTATGTACCGGTAATACCGATACCGAAATAAAAAAATACCGTTACCGTTACCGATACCGAAATTTTTAAAATGATTGTACCGGTATCAATACCGATACCGTTATTTGTTTCGGTTTCCAACCTTGATTTTTATAATGAATTTGTATAGGTGGTGTCCCCTTTCACTGTCCTATTCGACCAATACTTTGAATGATTTCGCACTTCGCTCTCAAAAAAGTGCATAACAAATTTGATGACTTGGTATTAAAGCTTTCAAAATATACGATCATGATTAATTACTTGGTATGGGGGTGACCCTTCCCTCGGTCCTTTTCCATCAATATTTTGAATTACTTTGACCCTCGCTCAAAAAAGAGACCATAACAAATTTTGGGCCTCTTGCTGTTACAGCTTTAAAAATATATTATTACTAATAACTTTGTAGGGATGTGCCTCTTCCCTTGGTCCTGTTCTACCAATATTTTGAAATACTCGCGGTTCGCCCACATTGTATAAATTTGCGGCTCACTCGGTACAAAAGCACAAAAAATAAACGAAAATTTAAATTATATAGCACCCATAGAATTTTGGCATTTCCTTTTCTAATCACTAGCCCAAAATAATAAAACAAACAACAGTGATTCATTCAAGAACCGCTGCAGCACACACCGTTGAGCACAAGCGAAGTTGAAGTGTCTTTTCGATTCTGTTTTTAATAGTGTCCGCTGGCAACATGTTTTTTGCACAATTCTCAATTCAAACTATAATATGAATAAGCTAGCTTAAGCAAATGTGCGGTTACATATAAAACGCATGTGGCAAACTATGATGTACTTAACAAACTTTTCGTCAAGTTTCGTCAAATGTCATTTGCTTAAGTAAAGTGCCAAACTGAACGCACATTCCGTAAGGAAACAACTGTTTGTGCATCTTTTAAACTCAAACAAGCAGCAGCAGAAAATATTCATTGATTTTAAATATTTTTTTATTGTTTCTTATTTTAAACTCGGAAAATAAAGCAAAACTTTTATTTTCATTGATTGTTTTACAATTCACATATACACACATACACATGTATTTACTTATGTATATTCACTGTTGTACTTTTTAGTAGGCAAAACAAATAAAACAAGTAATAAGGTGATGGATATATTTATATGTGAATTTTTGATAGGTTAGGACATTCTTTCAAGTTAGTTTGATTGAATTGCATTGATTTAGGAGTTATGAGAAGAAACAAAATTACAACAAAATTATTGAACCTTCATAGTGAAGAGACATTAAAGCGGATTTTTTTTACATACATACATACGAAACAAATATAAAAAACAACAAAATCAAAAATTATACAAAAAATATTCGTAATACATATTCACCTTGATAAATAAGCTTATTGGCTTTACTAATATTTTTACATAGCAAGAAATAGCAAAAACAAAAAAAAAACCGTAAACACAAACAAAGTTCCCTTGAGGAATAATACTCTGTATGAGTACCTCAAAGGAAAAAAATTTTGAAGTGAGTTCTAACGGCAGAAATGCTTATTTTACTGTGAGTTCTGAAACTCTTAATGAAAAAAATATAAATAATAAATCTGATGAAAATCTTTTTTTAACGGCAAAGCCAATTTTTCGTCAGCGATCAACTTCGCTTTGTCCAATGCCAACTAGTGAATCGTTAATATTACCATTGCCTAGTACTTCTTCATTTAAGTCTGCGATATCATCCGCATCGGACTCGCCTTCATCACTAAACCAAGTTATCACTACAGATAACAGTAGCTCAAAACCCAAGGTACAAGTGGGAATGGACAGATATATAACAGTGGTAAAGCGTGGGCGAAGCCCAAATTCTTCAAAAATTTCATCTGCTCCAAAGATGTCTAGGGATAACAGCGCATCATCTACCAATCGTCAAAATCGTTTTTCATTATTGCAAGACACCGACGACAAGCCCTCTACATCATCGCAAAAGTCTTTTAAGCCACCACCTATTTATCTGAGAGAAAAAAATTCTAACGCGCTTATAAAAAAACTACTGTCGACCATTGGTGAAAATACTTTTCACATCATTCCAATTAAACGAGGTAATATTGATGAAACTAAAATCCAAATATATAATGAAAAAGATTTCCGAAAAATTGTTAGTGAATTCGAAAAAAATAAAACAAATTTTTACACATACCAACTTAAGAGTGCTAAAGGCCTACAGATAGTATTAAAGGGCATAGATTCATATGTTGAACCCGAAGAAGTAAAATGTGCACTTGTCGACCAAGGATTCAAGGTAAAAAATGTTACCAACATATTTAATAGAGAAAAGGTCCCCCAACCCCTATTTCGGGTTGAACTGGAGCCGAATGACATACAATTAAAAAAAAATGAAGCCCATCCAGTTTATAACGTAAGGTATCTCTTACATCGAAAAATCACAGTTGAAGAGCCACGTAAGCGTTCAGGTCCCGTACAGTGCCATAATTGCCAAGAATATGGCCATACGAAAACTTACTGCAAATTACCTACAGTGTGTGTTATCTGCGGTGAATTGCATGGTACTGCTAGCTGCACTAAGCCAAAAGATCAAGCAGAAAAAAAATGTAGTAATTGTGGAGGTAATCACACAGCTAACTATAGAGGGTGCCCTGTATTTTCTTTCGTTAAACAGGCTATGGGTCAAAAACCCAAGCTAACTCCAGCTCAACAAGTAAACGCGAACTCCGACACTTTTGCTCAAATCAGCCAACCAGTTACTTCACGTGTATCGTATGCTGATGCTGCTAAGACTAGTTCAATTCCCACGCAAAATGTTCCACCGCCAAATAATTCAACGAATTCAAACTCAAGCTTTAACTTTAGTCGCCTTGAAGCTACTATTGAGAATCTGGTGCTAACTATAAACAACTTTACTACAAATATGACAAGTATGATGCAAGAAATGCTGCGAATGCAGAATACACTGCTTCAAGCATTAGTTAATAAACCATGAACACGTTAAAAATATGTTTCTGGAACGCAAACGGCATTCGCCAACATAAAAATGAACTTGAGCACTTCCTCATGGAAAAAAATATTGATATAATGTTGGTTTCTGAGACTCATTTGACCTCAAGAAGCTTATTTAAAATAAATGGTTACACTTTATATGATACAAAGGACCCGAGAGAGAGAGCATGTGGTGGATCAGCAATTCTGATTAAGTCCAGACTCAAGCACTATGTCCTTGACAACGTTAGTGAAGAATATTTGCAAGCAACGAATATTTTCGTAGAAAATTTTTGTGCGAATTTCGTGATATCATCAATTTACTCACCTCCCAGATTTTCAGTTAGCGAAGATCAGTATGAGAAGTTCTACAAATCGCTTGGATCTTGTTTCGTGGCAGCTGGTGACTACAATGCAAAACATACGTACTGGGGATCGCGTCTTGTTACACCTAGAGGTCGAGCCTTGTTCAATACAATTTCAAAAATGGGCTTAGATGTCATTTCGAGTGGCGAGCCTACTTACTGGCCTACTGACGTAAGAAAAATTCCAGATGTTATCGATTTTGCTGTCACGAAAAATATTCATAGGGACTTAATTCATGTAGAGGCCTCTCTAGATCTGTCCTCCGATCACTCTCCAACAATAGTTACAATTTTCAACCCACTAAGGAGTGATTTAACTAACTCATATGTGAAGATGATTAATGGAATCAACTGGCTGGTATTCAAAAAATATCTTAGTAGTCACTGCGTAGAAAACATTCAGCTTAGATCATGCGATGATATTGAATTTAATATTGCCAATCTTAACGAAAATATTAAACAGGCTGCTGAACACGCCACTACCTCCTATCCGCAGATCGGCTTTAACAGAATTTATTCTACGGAAATTGAACGTCTTGTATGTGAAAAAAGGAGAGCTAGAAGAGAATGGCAACAACACAGATCACCCCTAAATAAAATCAGACTTAAAGAATGTACTAAACGACTCAAAGAGCTGCTATCATCGGAAAAAACTGCACTACTGGAAAAGTATTTAGAAGGTCTTGATGTAACGTCCGCATCTAATTACTCTTTATGGCGCGCTACTAGAAATCTTAAACGACCCGTTGATCTTAAATCACCATTGCGTACTGCGACCGGAGGCTGGGCAAGAAGTGATAGTGAGAAAGGTAACTTATTTTCTGAGCATTTAAAATCTGTATTCACTCCCAATTCATGTACGGGTGCTGCTGATTTACCGAGTGTAGTTTCTCTACCCCCTCGTCCCTTAAGGTTTAAGATGCATGAAGTACAAAAAGTAATTGCTGAACTCAACCCGAAGAAAGCTCCAGGTATTGATGGCATTAGTAACAAAATGCTCATGAACTTGCCTCATATTGCAATAAGAATCCTGCTATTTACTTTTAATGCTATTTTAAGAATGCAGTATTTTCCACATAACTGGAAACTGGCCAAGATCAAAATGATTCAAAAGGCGGGCAAAGATCTTACCAAGACTGAGTCATATAGGCCTATAAGCTTACTATCTACAATCTCAAAGCTTTTCGAAAAGCTGCTCATGACTAAATTGTCCAAAATTTTAACTGATAATGGGTGCATCCCGGACCATCAATTTGGCTTTAGAAGTCAGCACAGCACGATTGAACAAACGCATAGACTGGTCCAAGTTGTAAGAAGAACATTTGAAGAAAAGAAGTATTGTTCTGCTCTCTTTATTGATGTTTCTCAGGCATTTGATAAAGTATGGCACGAAGGCCTAGTTTTAAAATTGAAGACATATCTGCCAATAAACATTCAAAAGCTTTTGGAAAGTTATATTATTGATAGGAAGTTCACTGTTGTGGAAGGAGAGTTCACGAGTGTGCCCGAAACTATATCTTCTGGTGTGCCCCAGGGTAGTATTCTGGGTCCTGTCTTGTATTTAATATATACTTGTGATATGCCTGTGAGCAATAATATCCATATTTCTACTTTTGCCGATGATACAGCCTGTATGAGTGTGCACGAAAACCCTTATGAGGCATCCCGCAATCTCCAGGAACATATCACTCAGCTGGAAATATGGTTGAACTTATGGAGAATTAAAGTCAATGAACAAAAGTGTGTCCATATAACGTTCACCCTAAGAAGAGATACTTGCTCCCCCATTCGAATCAACAATCAAAATATTCCTCAACATTCCCAAGTGAAATACCTTGGTATACACCTTGATCGAAGACTTACATGGAAACATCATATTGACTCTAAGTTAACTCAGATGAAACTTAAGTTAACTCAAATATATTGGTTGATTGGCAGAAACTCAACACTCAGCCTAGACTGCAAACTTTTATTATACAAGTCGCTTTTGAAGCCAATATGGCGCTACGGAATTCAGTTATGGGGCACTGCTTCAGCTTCCAATGTCGAGAGAATCCAACGAAGGCAAAACAAAATTTTACGGTTAATAACATCGGCTCCATGGTACATCCAAAATTCTATTATACATCGTGATTTAAATATGCCACTAGTGACTGAAGAAATTGCAAAATACGCAGGCAAATATTTAACAAAACTCGAATCACATCCTAATCCGCTTGCTCGTAATATTTTGAACTTTACTGGACACATCCGCTTAAAAAAGAGGGACACACGGGCTCTTATACCTAACACTCCAGATGGGACTACTTGAAAATACTTTCCCCCCCCCCCCCCCCTTTTTTTTGATTATCACTACTAATGTATTATTTATAACTACCACTAAGTTTATGTCCGACACTGGTCGGGCCTAATAATTTTTTTTTTTATAGATTTAAGATTTGAATACTTATTGTTAGTTCACATATGAAGATACAATAAATAAATACATGCATTAAAAAAAAAAAAAAAAAAAAAAAATTATTGACAATACCTAGATGTATGGCTGTGGCTAAAGAATACTTAAGTGCATGTAAGTTCATTATGGCCACCTAAAAGTCACATCTGAATTGTTTAAGCATTTGACAGACTTATCGTTCAATTCTGACATTAGCTTAAGACAGCTTATTCATATTATAGTTGGGCCTTTATATTTGGTGGTCTGGCGACAAGTTCTTTTGTAAAATAAAATTAGTTGTAAAAAAAAGATACCAATAAAGAGGTGGATTAAAACTGCTAGTAACTAAGTAAGAATCATTTGACATAAACGTGTGTTTCCGTGCCAACAGTTAGTGTCACCATTAGTATTAGAAACAACTATATTTAAGATACGTTTTTAACAATTTGTGTCAGAGTATTTTGTGTTCGGTAAGTTAATGTTTATTTTTCATATATATCTTTTTTTACTTTTAATTTGTATTTATTAATTTATTTCAAGCTTTTGTATGAAGTATGTCTTCATCGACACCAAGTGGCAGTAAAACCAAACGAAAAATTGTTGAGGAACATCGAAATTTCCAAGAAAAGTGGGAATTGGAGTATTTTTGCTATCAAGTAAACGATAAAATCAATTGCTTGATATGTAATAGTCCTATCAGTGTATCAAAATTATATAAAGCTAAACGTCACTATGAGCAACATAAATCAAAATATGATAATTACGAAGGATTAATGAGACAAGACATGTTAAAAGAGTTTAAGTTGGGACTGAAAAAACAACAGTTCATGTTTACTAAAGTATCACAAGAAAGTGAAGCGTTGGTTCATGCAAGCTACGTTTTATCGGATTTAATAGCTAAATATTCGAAACCTTTTAACGAAGGTGATTTCATCAAAGAATGCAAAATTAAAGCTGCAGGAATTCTTTGCCCGGGAAGTGTGAAGGCATTTCAAGTAATCTCTTTGTCTCGAAATACCGTTGTGGAAAGAGTTACTGATATGACCAGCAATTTAAGTGATCAGATTAAAGCAAAATCATCTTGTTTCGAAGCACTCTCCATTTCTTGTGATGAGAGTACGAACATTGGGGGCGTTGCCCAGTTAGCTGTCTTTTTTCGAGCGTGCGACACAAATTTCAACATTTGCGAAGAATTATTGGAACTAGTACTGATGCATGGCACTACTACAGGAGAAGATATATTTAATAGCGTTTATGAACTTCTGCAAAAATACAATTTACCTCTGTCGAAATTGATTTCTGTAGCAGATGGAGCTCCTTCAATGACTGGCAAAACCAACGGTTTTGTGGCATTACTGGAAAAAAAATAAGTGGAATATATGATGGGAATAGGATTCATCATACCCATTGCATTATTCATCAGGAAGTATTATGTACGAAAGTAATTAAAGTGGAAAATGTGTTGAAGCCTATAAAAAAAATTATGAATTTCATAAGATCTCGAGGCTTAAATCAACGACAGTTCTCTAGATTTCTAACTGAATTAGAAAGCGAGTATTCTGGTTTGTCGTTTTTGTGCGTCGGTTATCATGTTCCAAGGTTCTTAAAAAATTTTGGGATTTGAAAGAAGAATTATGCCAGTTTTTATTATCCAAGAATCAAGACATCAGCTTGTTTTCTGATTCAGTGTGGTTGCAAGATTAATCCTTCATGGTTGATATAACGAAACATTTATCCGATTTAAATTTGAAGCTACAGGGAAAGAATCAGATCATTACCAACATGTGTGACCAAGTTAATGCATTCAAATGTAAACTAGTTCTTTGGGAAAGGCAGTTGAAAAATAAAAATTTAATGCATTTTCAGACATTCAACATGTACAAATCCAGCTCAGGTGTTACTGCATCCTATGAAAAATAGGCGGACAAGTTTTCTTTGTTTTCTTCTGTTTTCTCAATAAATATAGAATCAGTACCTAACCATATGCAAATGGAGGTTATTGAGATACAGTGTGTGTATTGTGATACAGTGTAAAGGCGAAATACATTGAAGTTGGAGTTTCTGAATTTTACAAATATTTGCCTGCCAGATTTGAAACCATTCGAAATTTCACATGTGAAATTATGTCCATGTTTGGAAGTACTTATCGTTGCGAACAGTTATTTTCTGTTATGAAAGGAAACAAGTCTCCACTCACACAGAAAAAATTTTTAAACAAATATTTGTTTGAAATCAAACTTAGTTTCAATAAATATATTGTACTGTTCCACTAAATTAATTTGTACCAAAACACTGTGTAGAGAAGAAACAGGCCACGACGTTTGTCGGCTACCTTTCGGCATTTACATGTATACAACACGACCAATCAAAATAACCAACAACAACCGCACAACAGCA
The DNA here is from genome assembly GCA_949987645.1 of Tachina grossa. NCBI lineage: Eukaryota > Metazoa > Arthropoda > Insecta > Diptera > Tachinidae > Tachina > Tachina grossa. The sequence continues at coordinate 101,404,047 of OX465274.1, forward strand.
CGTTGTTCCTATCAACAAGCAAGATAAACACCAACACACTCAAATAACATTTTCTCTCAGCTGAACTGTGATTAATTTAAATTTTTACAAAATTTTTATCAGAATTTACAAAATTTTTTGTAGGACCGCATTCAAATAAAATATTTACTGATTCAACGAATCTTGTTACTGAAAATGAAATTTAGTTTTTTCTGTGCAGATCCAGAATTATGCTAGGAACACAATTGGGAGGAACGACGAATTTCATCCACATCGACGAATTCGTCGATAAGAATTCGCTGAGTGAATTCGTCGTGTGAAGAACAATAACGACGAATTTACTCAGCGAACTCAGCTCTTATAATTGATAAAGTTGGTTATTGTCAGTGTGACCATATTAGCTAATTTTGGGCTAAATTTAGCTTATTTCTTCTGGATTTGGCTTTAAAATTTTTATTAAGCTCTTAGCTCCTTTTTTAGCTTTTTTAAAAACGGATTTAGCTTTTTTAACCTCTTTTTAATCCAAATTTCGCATTATCTAAAAATATAATAAAGACATACGTGATATAGCTTAATTTTATTTTAAAATCTGGTCACACTGTTGATTGTGTACGTAAAGAGAGTGAGAGAAAATTGTTTTTTCGTCGTTCGTCGGCGTACAAAACAGAAATAAATCTATCTCAGAGTTCGTCACGCACGACGAATTTCGTTCTACGGCGGTGTTGTGTTCATTTTCATATGAACAAATGTGTTTTATTTTTTATGACGAAAGTTCGCACCGAAAAATTGGTCGTTCGTCCCAGTTGTGTTCCTAGTATTACTGATAGTCATCTCGGGTCGGTTTTAAAATTAATCACTGCGAATAAGATTGCCCCGAAATAGAAAAGATGGTTGCAGAGAAAAGGTGTCAAATATCTGGGAAAATATTAATTTTAAATTTTTTTCTACTTTTCAAAATAAATCTATGTATGTATATATAATTTACAATAAAATTTTAAATATTTTATTTTTTTGTGGCCCACATGATCTTTTGAATTTTTTATTTGGCTCTCGTTATGCTTTGAGTTTGACATGCTTGATTTAAACCATATAGCCAATTCTACCGAACAAGGCCTGAAATCTACCGAATATTGTCATTTAGTAATTTAAGTCGATTTATGTGTAAATTGCCTATTTTGCCACATAGCAGTGCGACCGCAGAGCGGTCATTTTCTGTCATGAAAATCATTAAAACAGAACAAAGAAAACGGTTAAAAACTGAAACTATAAGTAACCTAATATTTGACAAAGAATTGTGCCTTGGGAATGAAATATTTATTCCTACCAATGATTTAATAATTTTTGCACAAAAGTTTACTCAATTTTTTTTTGTGAAATGAAGTTGTGAGCTAATGTTGCACACGTTGTTGTATAGTTTGTGTCCAAAACACACAACTTGATAAACCAACGTGTTGTACCAACGGTCGCAAGGTCTGCGGCTTGCATATGAGGCGATTCAATACATAACAATTTTGAGTTTGCTTGCAACGCTCGCTACGGTAAGACAGATATCGGATGAAGGGTACTTATCTAATGGCGTTTTCTTTTCTGGAAAAAGTGTAACAATTTGTAAGTTTTTATTCAAAAAAAATATAATTTAGCGTTCGTTTAGAGAAAAAATTTAAGTTCGCAAGGGATGATACAATAATTTCTAATAAAATGTATATTTCAGAAAATCATTTTATTGCGAATTTTCATTGAAAAGTGCAATAAATGTAACATTTTTTTACAGAAAAGAAAATGCAATAATATTGTCTTTTTATAGCCACATTGGAGCAAGACTAGATATTGGAATTTGGCTATAATACAAAAGGTATAAGATTATAATTAATTACCTTGTATGGGTGTGTCCTTTCCCATGATCATATTCTACCAATATCTTGAATTACTTCGCACCTCTCTCAAAAGAGACCATACCAAATTTTAGGACTCTTGCTTTTATAGCTTTTAAAATATATTATTATTAGGGCGACAAATTTCATGCACTATAAAATTAAAAATATGCGCATATAATATGCACCATAGAAGTCAAAATATGCACCAAAATAATAAAAATATGCGCAAATAAAAATATGCAACCAAAAACAATTAATTTTTTACTAGATTTATTAAAACATAACAAAATAACATAACATAACAAAAAATAAAATCCAGTCTACACAATCAAATAAAAAATTAAAATATAAAAATAAAATCAGTTCATAGAATCTGTACATTTAAACGAGTAGTATTAACATAAATTTTTTTTGTATAAATAAATACAGTTTTTTAAATTTTCAAATGTAAAGTGCCTGTTGGGGCGCAGAAATTTTTTGTACATCGAAAATGTTCGATCGTTCGTTTTTTTAAAATGCGTTTTCTTGTGTTTAAAAAGGGGGCTACATAAATTTTCACCGGCATTGCCGCATCAGCTGGTATAGGGTGTTTTTTATTGAGGTATAGAACTTTAAGTTGGCATCACTTTTTTAACTGGCGGCCATTTTGTCAGCTGTCAAGTGATTAATATTTAGTTTAGTTTGCCATTTCATCATAAACAGGTTGACAAAAGAACAACGCTTGCAAATCGTGCAAATTTATTTCGAAAATAATGGTTTAGTTCGCGAAGTTTACCGCAAGCTCCGTCCATTTTATGGTCGACATAATCGTCCATCAGAGCAATTAATTCGGTTAACCATGGATCGTTTTCGCACTACGTTTACTCTATGTGATAATACGCATCCGCAGAGACGTCTAACAGTGCGCACCGAAGAAACAATTGCCGCTGTAGAGCAAAGTGTTGAAGAGGACCCGAATGAATCGATTCGCCACCGTGCACAGCAATTGGAGCCGACTAACCGACTATTTTGTTCCCGAATTGGATGGCATGAATGTGGATGAGTTGTGGTTCCAACAAGACGGCGCTACATGCCACACAGCGCACGTCACAATCGATTTATTGAAGGAAACATTCGATGAGCGCATAATTTCGCGGAATGGACCTGTCAATTGGCCACCAAGATCGTGTGATTTGACACCATTGGATTATTTTCTTTGGGGATATGTGAAGTCGCTCGTCTACGCCAACAAACCAGAAACGTTAGGGGACTTGGAAGCCAACATTCGTGGCGTTATTGCCAACATACGGCCCCATATGCTCGAAAAAGTGTTTGAAAATAGGACCTGTAGAATTGGCTTTATTCGAGCCAGCCGCGGTGGCCACATGCCCGAAATCATATTTAAACATAAATGGCATAAAATTATCCTTCCAATAAAGCCAAATTGATGGACATTAAAACAATTTTCTTGTGTTTTATTTCAATTCGAAGTTCTATATCTCTAAAAAAAAACACCCATTATAATGAATAACATTTAAATATGTACATATGTATGTATGTACATAGTATGGACGTTGTATCTTGTATTTAATGGCGGTTATTTCAGAAATGATATTAAAGTATTCAGTGCAAGTTTAAGAAAATGGAGGATTTTTTTTTGATATTGTTATAGCTGTCAAAAACTTGGAACATATGCAAATAAATATGCACTTATTACAAAAATATGCACAGAACTTAGATTTTTGTTAAAATATGCAAAATATGCAAAAACAAATTCATGCCATTTTACAGGAAATCTTATGAAACGCAAAGAAAATTGTTCAGAATAGCTTTTAAGATGTCGACAATAAATATGCATTTGCATTGAAATTGTCGCCCTAATTATTATGAATTCCTTTGTATGGGGTACCCCTTTCCATGTTCGTATTGTACCAATATTTTGAAATACTTCGCACCTCACTTTCAAAGGAGTCCATACTAAATTTGAGGACCCTTGCTATTATAGCTTTCAAAATATAAGATTATTATTAATTACATGTATGGCGGGTACCCTTTCCAATGGTCCTATTTTACCAATACTTTTGGACAGATTGCGAGCAACAGAAAAGTAAAAAAAAACAAATTAGTTATTTTCATTTCATTTAATTTTTTCTATTTTATTTATCAAAACAAAAAATTAGGACGTAGTACATTAAAAAATTGCAAATTGCCTGAATTAAAATTTACTTCACGACAGACAAACAACAAAAAAAGGTATATTAGGTACATCAAAATAGAGTGAGCTTCAAAATAGGCGTGGCCAATTAAACCTGTACATGCATATTTTTCGAACTTAAGACGTTATTCGTACAAAGTTTGTGGGGAATATGTAAAAAAATAAATAGAAATGTAAAATCCCATAGAAAAACACAATTTTATTTTTTCCAAATTTATTAACTTTCCAAGCAATCTTTCCAATTTTTCTTTCCATAAAAACCTTTTTCAGACTATTACGCATATTTCAAAATAAAAAAATTTGCGAAATCGGTGAAGCCGTTTTCAAGTTATGCGCTTAGCAACGGACAACATTTCATTTTTATTTATACAAATTTTACCTTTTTGTATTCACCAATCATTTGTGCTTTGTTTTAAATAAACATTAAATAAAATATATATGTTGGAAAATTTTAATGATTCGTATAAAATTTACTTTTTATTATTTCTATTTAGGTTTGAGGTAAACTACGTCCTGATCCAGACTTACAATTTTTGTTGCAGCAACTTTATATTTAAGAGTGAGAGAGGAATACAAATGTATATATTTCTATTTCAACACCCCCAAACTTATTCAAAAATTGCAAATCTGGACCGGGACTACACCAAGTCAAATCTTGAAAATTCTACAGGAGACTGCTAAAACATTTGTAAAATGGCTAAAGGGGGTCATCCACTATACAATATTATTGCATATGCTATTGTACATATAATTTTTGTTTGGACTTATAATATGCAATAAATGTCACAATATTTTTCCCAATTTTCCTTTCAGTGAATAAGCAAACAACACAGAACAATGCTGCCACCGTATTAGATAGTTCTCTTGATTGTATAATAAAAATCAAGTCTTTTGATATTTACCAATATATTGCGCCACCTTCGAATATGACATACACATTGGCGATATTATTGTACAATACGAAAAATTGCACAATTGTATTGCAAGTGGGTGGCCGCTTTACAAAATATTTGAAAAAAATAATAGTCATGTTTTGCCGTCGGCATTTGAAAAAAAATAATAATCATGTTTTGCCGTCTGCATTAGGAAAAATTATCATGTATTGCCGTAGGCATTAAGAAAAATTATCATGTATTGCCGTAGGCATTAGGAAAAATTATAATGCATTGCCGTAGGCATTAGGAAAAAGACGGACTTACTGAACCACCCTCGAATAATATTTAAAGGACTTATTGAACCACCCTAGTAGGTATCAAATTTCAAGAATTTTAAAATTTTCATATTTTGATTACCCAAATTTAACAATTTCACCCACAATTTAACAATTTTAATTGCCACAGAAGCGATAGTTCCCTACTAGATACTTATTAATTTAATTAAACTTATGTATATTAAAATTTCTTTATTCCAACTTACTCTCTATGATTAATCTGTAACTCTTCTTTCTATATTTTGTTAATTTTACGTTTCAAAAATATGTATGTATGTATTTACATATGTATGTATGTATGTATATATATCTTTTAAAATGCTTTTTTAACAACAGCCGCTACTACACCACGTCAGAATTAATAAAAAACAGGCACGTTGACTCAATTTCACGGAAAGCGTATACCGCAGGAATGAATAATTGCAATTTGCATATCGATCGATAGTTCCTTCCGTTGAATTTTCCTTTCCGTGCGGAATCAACAATACGATGTAATGTAGTACATATCGTCACCTAAAATCCAAAAGGCCGTAAGTACACTTTTTACTATTTTACAGGAGAAGCAAAAAACTTGGTAAGTTTAATACTATTTATATGTTAGGTGCCAAGTTGAATAATGAATAAAATCGGTATTTTTTAACATATATGAGCAAAATGTTAGGAAAATATGTATTTTGGTTAATCACATCATAATCAATCAAAAAGTCTATTTTGAATTTTTTGGTTGTTACGGCCTTTTGGATTTTAGGTGACGATATATAAAACAAACAAAAACCACCAAATTCCTATGTATTTACAATATTGAAAGTTGTGATACTTTTAATTGATTAATTGAAAAAAATATACTAAAAGCATAAGCACTTCCAACTTAAAAAAATTTTTCATTACTAGATGTTTACACATCTCCCCTGTGATCCGATGCACATTGCTTTTTTTTTGTAATTTATAGTAAAAAATAAAAGGACAAAATAGTTTTTTACTGTTTTAAGTCAGTTTACATTCTAACATTAAAAATTAAATAACATTTTCGTTAAGGTCAAATAAAAAATATTTAGACTGATTTTAATTAATTTACATAAAAAATTTTTTGATTGTGAAAAACTGAAAGCTCTTTTGTTGTCATACTCATGAAAATAAAAAAAAATTGTTTAAAAAACGAAAACATGGTTTCATTATTTATTTTAAAGAATGTATGTATATAAATATTATTTCTACGTTTCCTGAACATTACGGTACCACAAATTTTTTTTATCACAAATAATTTCTTAATCGGGCTTAAGTTTATTATTTTCAATTCTTATTGAATGGAATATTTTTATTAATTAATGTGAGTTTCTAAAGAGAAGAAAAATTAAACTAGACTTAATTAGCTGGGGGAAATTTTTTTGATAAAAATAGTTATGGTGGGAAACAAAACATTAGAGTCGTTTTGGATATTTTTCCTGAAATCTAAAAGTTTTAAATATGTATCATGGAGTGTGACTTTCACATTCTTTAATAATGTGAGAAAACTCTATTAGAATAACGTAGAAAGAACTTTTATTTGCTATAATAATATTGTAGGGATCCATTAGATTTAATTTGTCCTCGAATTCAAATCTTCTTAAAATTTTATCACACGGTTGCATAAAAAAATTTAACGATTTCACATTTTTTAATTTGATTAATTATAGCATCAATGTCTTAACAATTATTTTATTCTTTATAGTCTCCCAAATAAAAACTATCACATTTAAGCAAACATGTTTTAGAAACCTTAAAAAAAATTCAACCGACTTTATGCACTAAAAAGTTAAAATTAAAAGAAGTATTATATGCGTTAACTACTTAACTATTTGCATTCGCTGGCAAGAAAAAATAATCTATCTTATTAGTTGACAACCCAGAAATTTATTTCTGCGTTTAGCTAACAGCCTTCTTGGCACAGACTGCAAATATTTAAGTAGTTAACGCATATAATATTTCTTTTATTTTTAACTTTTTAATGCATGAAGTAGGTTTTTATTTTTTACTTTTTAGTGCTTAATCAAAACTTGTAATTTTTATGGGAGGGAGCCCTTCCCCTGCTCTTAGACATCTACTTTTCCGCTGGATTACGCGCATTAACTATAAAGTAATTCTCACCAAGTTTGAAGCCTCTCAATATATAGTATTCCATATATGCCGTAATTAATAAGTAATTTGTATGGAAAGTACCCATTCCCCTAATCAAATCGCATATTTGTGAAAATGGGACTACCTGTGTAGTATACCATTTCATATAAAACAAGATCTTTTAAAATCGCTTGACAAGTGGCGGGGAAATCGGTGAACATATAAAAAAAAATACATGACGAACATATAACCTCCTTTTTTGAAGTCGATTAAAAATTACTCATAGCTTTTTTAAATAGTTAATATTTATCTATATATATAAAAATAAGTTGTCCTATGTTCGTGATTTTATAACTCGAGAACCCCTCAACCGATTTTCAAACTAGTACATGCGTTGGAAAGGTCTACTTTTACTTATGGTTTATAACAAAAAAACATCGAAAAATTTCTACGAATATGCGTTATACGCGCACTTTTATGATGGTGTGTTTTCCCTATATAAAATGTATTTTTTTTTCTTATGAGAATTACATTTTGTCGGTATAAGGCTCTGCTTGCTCGCGTCAATTGACTTATTTAATTTCTGTGTGTTTATTGATTGTCATTTAAGTTTACAGTGCGAGCATTGACATTTTTTAATTATTGATTTGTAATCTTTTAGTTAAAATTAAAATTTTTGATGTGTAAACATCTATACGCTAGGGTGTAAAACTCTTTTTCACTGAGATTTCTTTGCTGAGATGCACACAGCATTGTCAAATCGGTGTGAGCTATGTATGAGTCTATTAGCGTTTGAAAGAAGCAATACAAACTTATTTAAAATATTGTAAATACATAGGAATTTGCTGGTTTTTGTTTGTTAGGGCCGTTAGGTTTTTTGTTTTATTAGGGTTCCGTACACCAAAGGTGAAAATAATGATTGCTTTATTAGGGTTCCGTACACCAAAGGTGAAAATGGACCCTATTGTTTTCGCTACGCTGTCCGTTCCTCTGTTACAGGGTGTTTCCTCGGGAACCGTAAGAGCTACGGACCTGAAATTCGGACACAGTGTGTAGACATTTAGCCGCTACAACAGCAATTATATGAGAGTTAAAAATTAAAGGGTGTTCCAAAACGAGCAACGAAAAATGTTAAAATCCCGTGTAATATACATACACTTGAATTTTGTAAAGTTAGTGTATTTTTATACAGACTACAACAATTAACAGTAAATTTAAAAAATTTAAATTAAAGGGTGTTCTATCAGTTAATGCAATTTTGACTTTGTAAGTTTGGCAACTTGCTGTATCTTGGAAACCGTAAGAGCAAAAATCTTAAAATTTTTAAAAACGGTAAAACTAAAAAATCAAAAAATTATGAAATCGCCAAATCTAAATCTAAAAAAAAAAATCGCCAAAAAAATTGCCAAAACCGAAAAAAGCACCAAATTAAAAAAAATTAGGACTAAAATAAATCGCGAAAAACCGGAAAAATCGTCAAAATGAAAAAAAATAGCCAAAGTGAAAAAAAATCCAAAAACAGAAAAATAATCGCCAAAATGAAAAAGAATCAAAAAAATTTAAAAAAAACCCTTAAACAAAAAAATCGCCAAAATGAAAAAATCGTCTAAATAAAAAAATCCCAAAAACAAAAAAAAAACGCCGAAATGAAAAAAACCCAAAAACAGAAAAAAGTCGCCAAAATGGTAAAAATCGCCAAAATGAAAAAAATTTTGAAAATTAAAAGAGCCCAAAAAGAAAAAAACCGCCAAAAAGAGAAAAAAGCGAAAAAGATGAAAAAATCGTTTAAACTGGAAAAACTTAAAAAGGAAAAAAGCCACATCAAAAAAATGCTCAAAACCGAATGTACGGAACCCTTCGTGCGCGAGTCAAAGTCGCACTTTACTGAATTTATTTTAATTGCAATGCGTACACAACAACAAGAACAGCAACAACTAAACGATGAACAACAGGAATTAAAAATTTAAAAGTAAAAGTAAAGGCATTTACCATAGATGACCACTGCAGTACCACTAAAATTTCAGTAAAAATAATATAAAAAAGCGCCCAAAACCGAAAAAACGCAATAAACGAAAAAAAGCCAAGACTACTTGTTATATAGGCTAAAGTGTCCGCACGGAACCCTTCGTGCGCGGGTCAAAATCGCACTTTACTGAATTTATTACTAATTGCCGTACATTAAGTTATCATAGGCAAATAAAAACAAATAAATAAAATGAATACAAAAACATTTAATTTTAATAACTTTTAAAAAGATTTTTTGCGCTTTTAATAAGAAATTTACTAAAACAAAGCAAAATAAAGAAAACAAAAACCTAAACTTGTCAAACTAAAAGTCTTCATCGTCTTTGAGATTGTCATTCATACGGACAATAAGAAGTACAGAGAAACTTAACAGCTTCATATAAACACTATCTTCTGTGCAATAGTAGCTACTAATTTTCACTAACATATAATTATGCTAGCGCTGTATAGTTCGAAAACCATTGCTGTAAAATAACTACATGCATTACATTTCATTAAACAGCAGTGTGCCCATTTACTAACCAAATAAGTTAAATAAAACAAACAAAAACCAGCAAATTCCTATGTATTTACAATATTGTAAGTTTTGATACTTTTAATTAATTAATTAAAAAATATTACTAAAAGCATAGTACTTCCAACTTAAGAACATTTTTTATTACTAGATGTTTACCATCTCCCCTGTGATCGGAATCACATTGCTTTTTTTGCATCAAAAAAAAATTAAAAAAATTATTTAACAATGCCGTGACGAAGACGTTCACAAATTGGCCGACGAACACGCCACAGCAGTCAAATACGTTTAAATAGATCTAATCAGGATGAAGAAGACCGATTAGAAAGTAATGACTTAGCAAGGCAACGAATGGCACGATCAAGATCAAATAAAAATCAAGAACAAAGAGAAGAACGTATTGAAAGTATGAGAGTTAGAACGTGACAATCAAAACAGGCAACAACGGAGACGTAGCCATTCAATTGGAAATTTGGATCATGCACGTTTCAATTATGATCATAACATTGATTACGCTTCGCATCCATCTATTCAAAATGGATAAAGTTGGTAATAAATGGAATGCATTTAAATTTAAAAATGAAACCGATGGATTGTGTTGTACTGGCGAAAAATTTAAAATAACACCATTAAATCCACCACCTGAGCCATTATTCTCTTTGGGTGGTGGCAGAACAAATCAGTCAAAACATTTCTGGAAATTCATTCAGTCGTACAATTGTTGTGGTTTTCAATTCAGATATTAATATATGTTTTCATTTATACGAAAATGCTAACCATTATTGCCACTCGACAACCAAGAGTATCGCTTTCTTCAAATTTATTTCATGGGAAATTGAGATGAAGAAGTTGATCAGCGCTATTCAATAAATCCGAAATTAAGCAAACCAATTATTCATGAATTGCAAATATTATTACATGAACATAATGAATTGGTTAGAATTTAGAATTTCCTGTATTTTCACACGGTCAACTGTATGTTGCATATTCACGTGTTGGGAAGCCGTCGTCTTTATTAATTTTTTGTGAAAATGGCAATACTAAACATGTCGTTTACCACCAAGCTCTGCAATAAATTTTTTTCTTTTCGATGATCTCACTTTAAAAAATTTATATTATTTTGCACCTCCTTTTTATGAGAATGTATATTCTTTCTAGAAAATTTAATTCTTAATACATAGACATAAACGTATGTTATTGTATTGTCCAGCAACGCGTGCAGGGTTACTCTAGTTTATGTATATATTTTATTTTTAATACTTGACCGTATAAATTTTGTATTTCTGTTGTTTCAGAGGATAAATTCTGTACAACAAGAGACTTAAAAAACATTTAATTCCAAAATTATTAATACAAAAATCAAAATTGATTGCCTTTTACTTTTTACTTTTATTGCATACTAGCTGACCCGGGCAAACGTTCTTTTGCCTTCAAAAAATAGCGATATTTATTTACTTAATTTTTTAATTTACTTTTTTCACAAAAAGATATTAGGTTTGAGTCGGTATTGGGCTAATTAACGCCACTACACGCTGATTAAGGACCCAATGCATAGGCTTATCGCGCTAATCTCTATCGGGCAAGACACGAAAAAACTAAATATTGCGCCATCTGTCGTACGAACTTCAAACTACACAGAAACACTCCTCACGCCCCATTGAGCATGTGTATAAAGTTTGGTCAAAATCGGTGCAGTAGTTCTTGAGTTACGGTGCAAAAACACAAAAAAAATATATATTGCGCCATCTGTCGGACGAATTTCAAACTACACAGAAACACTACTCACGACCCATAGAGTATGCATATAAAATTTGGTCAAAATCGGTCCAGTAGTTATTGAGTTTAGCGATCACGAAGATTCTTTCAAAAGCTGACAAGTTATTGTTCAAGCTTAAAATTGTTTAAAAGTTCTAATAAATGGTGCAAATTTATATATAGTTAATTTAAAATCGTCAAATTGAAGGCAAAAATCGTACAGTCGTCAAAATGCTATTTTTGCAACCCAAAATTGTCAAATATGGCAACCATGGTTGTGTGCGCTTGCTTTAAAAACCACCCTTATAATCACCTTTATTCTATTTGGCGTTGGCAACATAACACGACGTCGTTTTTAATGTTTTTTGCCACATCGGTATTTCCGTAGATAGTATTGCCATTTATCGATGACTGTCAACATATGTTTGGTATTCTCTATGAAAAATTGATATTGATGTTGCCGTTTATTTTGTCGTCAGTGTTTTTGATGTCATGTTATGTTGTGTGTATATATCAACGAATTTGAAAAATAATTTAAATAGTAAACAAGACCTGAGAAAATAAAAGCATTTTTTAACAATATTTTATTATTTGTTAACAGATGAACTAAAAAGTTAAATATGCAAAAATGTCATAAAAATATTGCATTGTCATCCGATTTATACATGCATGAAAAATTTGCAAGATTTGATTACAGACAGACAATGGGACAGGTTGAACTAAATAAAAGCTTGTAAAAAGTGAAATATAAGAAAGTAGATATACATATGTACATTTTTATTTGAAAAAATTTCTTGAAATAAGTGAAAAATATAATATGGACAAAATTAAAATTACCAACCCCAACCAATTTGAAAAGCTTGTGGAAGAGTAGAAAAAAAGTCTTTCTTTTGCTACAGGATTCCGCAGGGGTAGTGTTCTTAATTATTTCAAGGTACAGTGGGAAAGTGTTGCGACTGCACTAAATTCCCTCGGTTCACCAATTAGAACTATTGGTGTTAAGAAAAAAGTAAGGTAAATAGTGTGTTGGAAAGTATACTGTATGAATTAATTTTTACAGATCAGGCGGGGGTGGAGGTTTAAATTACAAAAAGGTCGCGCAAACAAAGCTAACTGCGAAGCAACTGGAGGCGCCGTGAATAAACAATTAGTACTGAGCCCCATGTAGGAAGTTCCTATTTCGAATAAACGTTGATTTGATACCTTTTTTCTTCCAAAATTACTCTCTATTATATCCACTATACCTGAATGATGTTTTATACAGCCGAAAATAACTTTTAACTATAAAAACGATGAATATTACTCATTATTTTCCAGAAATATAACTGAATTTATCACTTGCTTTTCATCGGGTAACTGACAAATGCATGAAGAAGTCTTCTTTTTACTACTGAATTTTTTTTTATTTTCTTCGTCCCAATCGGAAAAAAGCATATTATTTTAATTTATTTACATAGCTTTCATTTATTCAAAATTACTTTTACCCAAAATAGTAAACAAAATTAGTCAGCTGACTCAAATATTAGATATGTGTATTATATTAATCGATAAACAGGCAACGTCGTCATAACACTGTTAGGAAATACAAAGTTAGTATTGATGTTGTGTTAAATTAATGTTGTTTCAAAATTGACGACGATGTTGCCGACGCCAAATAGAATAAGGGTGAATATGTTTAGACGACGAGTTGAATCCAGTATTGCCAGAATTTCTAAGGATAAAATCTGCAAAATGTAACAATTTTTCACGAAAAAATCTTCAAAATCTGCATTTCATTTTTAAAATCTTCAAAAAATCTTCAAAGCAATTTTTAAAACAACTTTTTTTTTGTATTTTATTCAAAAAATTTATATATTTTTTTTTATTATATATCTGTGGGTGTAAATGTAAAATCTAAACTCAGTTTTAAGTGGATTTTATTTAAATTTTTTAGAAAAAATTTTCTTAAAATAAGTTTCAAGCTCATTTTTTTTAATTTTATGAATAAAGCCTTTAATGTATAAAAAATGTGCATTTCGTTTCTGCTTAAGAAACTCATCAGTAAACTTCAACCAAAAAAATTTTGAAATAAGATAAGAACTGCATATGTTTATAGAACGGCTATCAATATGCTACTAAGACTTCCCTACACAAACATAATAGGTGATATTCATAAAAATTATTTTGGGATACAAAACGTTTAACAAACAGATTTCCATGCAAAGTTTGTTTTGTAAACATTTTGTAAACCAAAACTATTTTTTATGAATACTGCAGAATAAGGTTAACAGCTCCATTTTGAATCCATTATTATTTTTTTCATTACCTTTTTACAATCAGCTGCCACATTGGATGAGTCTATTAATAAGTTTGGCGGCTTTTCCACACGCAAAGTTTACTTTGCAAAATCTTGAGTTTGTTGAAGAAAAAAGAATATGGAATAAGATCTTTTTTCCCTCCTCTTCTACAAAGTCAAGACTGTGCAAAGTAAACTTTGTGTGGAAAATATTATTTCCTTAGGAGAAATAAAATGCATATAACCAACAAACAAATAAAAATTATTCATAGTTATTTGTAAATAATATAAAATGAATGAAAAAAGAAATCAGATGTTTAAAAAAAGTAATTTAATTTGTCAAGTAAACTTGACAAATGTGAAAGAGAGACAGAGGAATATTATCTCTTTCTGTCTTTCTCTCAGCTGAATTAAGACATTGCAAAGCAAACTTTCCGTATCTAAAAGGGGTATTGCATAAAAATCCGAGGGACTCCGAAGTTTTCTCTTATTCAAGTTTACTTGACTGAAAAATATTTCAACATTTTCAAATGAATGTGGTAAAAACATTACATTTTGAATAAACTAAGGACTGCAAAATCGTAATCAGAATGAACTCGTTTTATATCAAATATTCGTTTCCAGAAGCTTGCCAAAGTTACTTCTCTTTTTCTTTAATGAAGTCTTCTAAGTTCAAAAAGAGTAACTGTATAAACTGTACTTCACACATAAAAGAAACAAAAGTAGTAGCAGAATTAGGAAAAATGTAGAAAATGCACTAAAATTGGAGTTGAAAAGTCTGCGTTTTTAGACCAAAAATCTTCAAATCTGCATTTTATCTTTTTGGAGGGCAAAAATCTTGAAAAAGTGAGAAAAATCTGAATTTCTGGCAACCGTGGTTGAATCACATGCTTCGCTTTCTGAATCATGTTTATGAATCATACCGTTAAGACTACGCCTTCGTGCTTCTTGTGTAGCTTGCCAATTTAGTGCTTTGAGCACTAGATTTAGTGCTTTTCGCACTATATTTAGTGCTTTTTGCACTAGATTTAGTTTAGTGCTTTTTAATTCATGAGAGTCCGGAATTTTTCAACTAGGTGCTTTTTTAAAAAAGGCACCAATGTGCTTTTTCACCAGTAGTAGGGAACTATCGCTCCGGGGACAATTAAAATTGTTAAATTGTGGCTGAAATTGTTAAATTGTTGCTGAAATTGTTAAATTTGGGTAATTAAAATTTGAAAATTTTAAAATTCTTGAAATTTGATACCTACGAGGGTGGTTCGATAAGTCCTTTAAATATTTTTCGAGGGTGGTTCAATAAGTCTGTCTTTTTCCTAATGCCTACGGCATGCATGATAATTTTTCCTAATGCCTACGGCAATACATAATTATTTTCAAATGCCGACGGGAAAATCATGAAAATGATTTTTTCTAATACCAATGGTGAAATAGTGATTATTAATTTTTCCTAATGTCTACGGTAAAACATGTTTATTAATTTTTCCTAATGTCTACGGTAAAACATGTTTATTAATTTTTCCTAATGCCGACGGCAAAACATGAATATAATTTTTTCAAATGCCGACGGGAAAATGATTTTTCCTAATGACGACGGGAAAACGTGAAAGTTATTTTTTCTAATGCTAATGTAGGTGTTGCTAGACTGTGGGAATTTAAGGCTGACCGTGATTTGAGTGGGCGGCGTTATTGCCGTAATATGTAACCATAGGAATTTGTGGATGTGTCTGTCTGTCTGTGAGAATTTAGGTGAAGGTTTGATTGGCAGGGGCGGGGTTTAGTTGAGGTAGATCGATTGCGTGTGTAGTTGTGTGTGAATGTGTGTGTGTGTGTGTGTGTGTGTGTGTATGTTTGTAGGAATTTCAATGTGTGTATTTCTGTAGGAGCTTAAGGCTGATTGTGATTTATGAGGGGTGAGGTGTTCTAGTAATATGCAACCGGGGGAATCTGTGTGTTTGTATGTCTGTAGGAGTTTAAGGCTGACCATGATTTGGGTGGGCAGGGTTGTTGACGTAATATGTATCCATGGGGATTTGTGGATGTGTCTGTCTATAGTAGTTTAAGGCTGATCGTGATTTGAGGTGGGTGAGGATGTTGTTGAGGTAAATTGGTTATGTGTATGTATGTATATATGTATTTTTGTAAGAATTTAAGATGATTGTGATTTATTAGGGCCGAGGTGTTCTTGTAATATGTAGCCGTGAGAATCTATGTGTATAGACGTCTGTAGAAGTTTAAGACTATCTGTAATTTCAGGTAGGTGAGAGTGTTGTGTTGTTGAGATTAATCTTGTATATTGTATATGTACCTATGTATGATCATGAGAATTTGTGTATGTATATCTGAGGGAGAATTTAAGGCTCGTCATGATTTGCAAAAGGTGGGGTGTTGTTGAAATTTTCTTGGATATTTCTTATATGAATTCTGCTATGTGTGTGTATTTGAGCTGGTATTTATGTGTAGGTAGAAATAAATTGTTTTCAATATCGACATATGGTACTATAAAATACTATCATATATCTGGACTTCCCTAATCCTTTTATACTTACGATTGCTTTATATTTTCTCATGCTTAAATTTGTCTCGCGTTGAAGTCGGTCTGTGTGAAATTTGTTTATATTACAGATTTTGTTTATTTAACTACATTCGTCTTCTTTGACTGAAAGAGTTATCTACACACAGAGAAAAACCAACTTGAAATCAGTAAGAACCATGCTGAATTAATAAGAACCATTAGCGAAGGTTTAGTCATATTGAAATTTCTTATTTCAATATGGACAAAATATTAATTTACAGTATTCATTTATTAAACTCATTAGTTTGTAGATATCTCAATATACATTTTCTATTATATTAAAAATTATTGAATTAATGTGATGAATTCTTATTTTTAAGCTGCAGATTTTCCCTGAGTGTATGGATTGTTTATATTTGCATTGTGCTTTAACTAAACGACGCTTCATATATTTTCATGATGTAGGTCTAATAAATACTTAAGCATTGATAAGAAATTTGATATGTATACATACATATCTACAAATTGATTTTATGTATGTATGTATGTATGTATGTATGTACATATATATGTACATACAAATAAGTGTTCAACTCAATCTTTGAATACATTTTTTATTTTATTTTTTGTCATGTGATGTCTGTTGTTGGTGAAATTAAAAACATTTTAATTTTTATCTGCGTTTACTTAAAAGTTTGTGAGGATTTTCTGTTGTAAGTAAAACTGAATTCTTGAAGATATGTACTTACATACTCTATAGTAATAGTAACTATAATAGAAATATTTCTTATACTTAATTTACAGTTTTTTAAGGTATAGGGTATAAAATTTTTTCTAGCTATAGCCTTCTACATTTATTTTGGAAAGCTTGCTTTGCTTTTTAAAAATGTATAAACATTTTTAAATGAAACTGATCCTGCACTCCAGCTTAGGTACTGATAGTTTTTTAATAAAAGGAGTTTTTTTTTCTTAAACTCTGATGCAGTTAGAAGCGCTGGAGATTCTTTCATATAACAGCTTTTTTGAAATTTTTGATACATAGTATAATATAGAATTGGATAACATTTATTTTTAATTTTTATGTTAAGAAGTACGGGTATGAGACTGAATTTAAATGTACTTTTAAATTAGTTAAATCATAATGAACAAACATATTTTCTTCTTTAATAGCGATCAACAGAAAACGAACTCGTTTTCATATAATTTAGGTATACCCTATCGACGGCTCCTCTAGGATACAAGATGACTTTGTATGACGAAATTTCTGTTGCTTTATACTGATAACATGTTTACATTAATAAGATACATATACATATGTTTATTTTATGAACGGTGAGCACCTATGGCTTTTATTTAATGTTCTATATGATTTTTTTTTCATTTTATTAAAGTTCAGCGTATTGTATATATATTTCTGAAATGTTTAAGTGTGTTATGTGTGCCCATCGGGCAGAGTGCACGTATTAGTTGGTCAGTCAGTCTCTGTTTTTATTTATTTTATTTTTTTTTCTTCTAATGTGCCACTCTTTTTTTCAGATTTTACTACTTGGAATAGAGAATTTTTGTATAATTTTTTTGCTGGGTATATACACTAGGTATGTAGAAATTAGTTTAGATACAAAGAAATGCATGTTTAATAAACAACTATTGTATCAAATCGATCTCAAATAACTCAGTTACGTCTACCAGCAATTCACCGTTGGTGTATTCATAAAGTGTTAGAAACAATGAAATATCTATGTTTTGAGAGAATTTTTCCCCTCAAGTATTTCTACATGAGGTTTGAGGGGTCAATCACTGTCGCATTCATATGTAATGATTATTCACTTAAAAAACGTCATCATCACCATCAATCATCTCCGTATACAATACATTCATGAGTTGGGTTGATCCAGATACAATTGCTGTCTCATCACCTTCTAACAGCTTTATATATTTTGCTAGTATGCATGCCTTAGCATGCTTCTATCGATAGTGACGTAAGAGTCCGAGATGTAGAGTGTTACAATTAAAAATCTTTACTATTAGAATTTACCAGTTCGCTCTTTTGAATTTTTACAAAGTAGATACATATGTATGTATTTCATTGACCACAAAATCATAAAATTTCTTTGCTTACAAAATTGTATGACGTGAGGATTTTTTTTTTTTTTTTTTTTTTGAAATTATACATGCTTCGGCATGCTTTCATTTTTTTTTCTATAAATTTATGTAATACTCATACAGATACAGATATAAAGTAAGATCTGTTTACTGTACATTTTAAAATTTATGCATGCTTCAGCATGATTCTAGTTGAAGCGTATATTCATTCACTAAGTTTGTTTGATACTTATTCATACACATGTACATTCTTAAAGATTGGATATCAAAGTCCAATTTCCGTAGTTTATCTATATTTTCTAAAGATCTGATAGCTAAAGAAATAAATAGAGTGAAGATCTTCTATAATAATCCCATTATCATATTGTAATATTTTGCGTGCTAGCGCTTTCGATGGGAAAATATACATACAACTTTATAAAAAGTGATAATATGATGTGCTGCTGAATATTGCACTATGTTATAGTTCATTTTAAACACTGAAGTTTTAGCAATATTTCATTCAGACCAACAAGTTTAGAGAATTCCACTACATTTAGTTAATTATCTTTCTTAAGACCCATCATTCCTAATCAATCCTACAAAAAACAACACAAACTAGATTTTTCGTTTTAATTTTATTTTTATTAAATTCAACATTCATGCTTCAAATTACTTTATACTATATTAAGTAGCTTTTCCTCATTTGTTGAGTTGACTTTAATAGGTGACATTTTAATGGTACGATGAACTTTTCTATTGCATTCATTGAGTAAATCTTTATATATACCAATCCACTCATATGAACCATTAAAGCTAATTCTTTTCACATCATACCTTTCAATGATCTATTAAATCATTCTAATATTGATGCTTTCATATTAAGTAATGTTTAATCTTCTATTTATGTATGAGCTTTCCCAAGTATTTATTAAAAAATTCTTTAGAATCATCTGTTTGTAAGTTCTTTGGTACCCGTACCACTTCAAAAATATTTTCCATTGCCTTGGTTTTTAGAGTGCAGCTTTTATTTTCAGCTGTACTTTGAGAATGTGTCAATTACAGTCTTCAAAAATCAACAATTTCTATTTTCTGTAGAAAAGTTCTACATTTCACCTAACTTAGCTCCATAAAACATCATATATTCCTGTCATTACATCTCTACAAGCACAAACAGTTGTTGAGATTTAATATTTAGTTCGTTAACTAAATTCCTTTTTAAGGACATAGAATTGTTTCACAGATTTTTTCGAAAGTGTTGTGATCTACATCTTGCACTTTCAGCTATTTATACTAACATGTAGTTAATTTTCTAATCTATATATTTAACCGTAAACTCTTCAATTTGTTTTTAATTATTTACTTTTTAGAATTGCTTTTTCAATTTTATAACTGTCTTCTTTCTCTAATTTTATTTCACGCTGTAGTTCCTCAATTTGCATTTAAATATATTCTTGAATATTAATGCTTTAAGCTATATTATTAATTTGTCTTGTATTTTATCTTCATTCAGTTTAATGTAACTATCAACAATAGTTTGTATCTAATTCATTTATGCCTTCCAATACTGATAAGTCAGTATAAATGTCTTCAGAATTGGAAGTCTATGAGTAAAATCATCGTCATCATCATTCTCAGTATTAGCATCATTAAATATGATGGTATTATCAAATATTGTTCCTTCTACTAGTTTCTTTTGGGGTACTTGTCTATATCTTGAGTGAAGGTTTCTCAGGCTTTAAACTTATATATTTTCAACTTCTGTCTTGATTTTACTTTCTTCTTTCATAAGAATTCTTTTAATATTTTTAGAACTATTTATGAATTCTTCTGCTATAGGTTTAAATGTATCTTTTAGTTGTTCACTTGTATCTATTTCACCAGTTTTTATACTACGAAGCTTTTTCTTCAACACATTTCAAGTCAACACCAACTGTTTTAAAATTTTCTCATCCAGGGCAAATAACAGGTATCAGCAATCAGATCAGCTTTTCAGGAGCTGGTCTGGTTTTCAGATCAGCTTTTCAGGACCTGGTCTGGTTTTCAGATCAGCTTTTCAGGACCTGGTCTGGTTTTCAGATCAGCTTATCAGGACCTGGTCTGGTTTTCAGATCAGCTTTTCAGGACCTGGTCTGGTTTTCAGATCAGCTTTTCTGGACCTGGTCTGGTTTTCAGATCAGCTTATCAGGACCTGGTCTGGTTTTCAGATCAGCTTATCAGGAGCTGGTCTGGTTTTCAGATCAGCTTATCAGGAGCTGGTCTGGTTTTCAGATCAGCTTATCAGGAGCTGGTCTGGTTATCAGATCAGCTTATCAGGAGCTGGTCTGGTTTTCAGATCACCTTATCAGGAGCTGATCTGATTTTTAGATCAGCTTATCAGGTAACAGATCAGGCTATCAAGATATCTGTGTCAGATTTAGTTATCAGTGTACAAGTAGCTAGCCATTTATAACATTTATATACATGAAGTTTAAAGTCAGATGAAATACGAAAAAGTAAAGTTTTATCTAGTAAAATTATTTTCTATAACGATCATCGTTTAATTCACTATCTTTGCTTATAATCAAAAATCCATATTTATCCTTTCAACATGCTTTATATTTTTCTCACCTAACTTAAACATTAAATATACATTATGATGATCTCTTATTAAATGTTTGGTGATTCTGGTGTAAGTTTTACATAAGTAGAATGAATCAACATTCTTATCTCTCCCCATACAAAAATGTGCTTCCCATACGCATCATCGTTAAATATCATATTGGAATTACTTTGGACTGAAATAACAGATTCACTATCGGTAAATTTTGTAATATATTATTATTTTAATTGATGAAATTAATTTCTTTATATCTAGGTTGATATAAAGATTTTGAGTATAAATAAATGTTCTCAAAATTTAAGTCCATTAGGACTTTCTAGCAAGCCAATCATAGCGTTTTTTTTTTCGTAATTTGACAGGTCAACTATTGTTGCACGAATAGAATTTGATATAAGGGAACTATGATTTATTTTTGAACTATCGTTCGATGAATCATCAATATTTCGTACCAAGGTATTTTAGGTTGTTTTACTAACCGCATTTATGTAGCTAAATACATTGTATAAATATTATCTCTTATTATAAAAAAATAAACTAATACAGCTATACCATATCAGAAAATATTTTCTGAAATCGTATAGCTGCATTAGTTTATTTTTTCTATAATAAGAGATAATGATCCACACTCATAATCAAAACAGCATAAAAATATCCTTTTTTTTGACTATGAGTATGCATCAATATTTATGAAATGCTTTTAGTTACAAAAATGTGGTTAGTAAAACAAAGTATATTTTAACAGCCTTATTTATAACACTTATTAGGGCTTTATAAAGACTTTTTAAGAAAAAATTTTTATAAAAAATTTGTTTTAAAAAGCCTTTCCAAAGCCTTAATAAGTATTATAAATAAGGCTGTAAGAGTTTAAAATCAGTATTTTTTATGATAATACTGATTTGAAACTCTTAAAATATTCTTTGTTTTGACTGTGAGCAGGGGGCCATTATCTCTTATTATAGGACAAATAAAATAATATAGCTATACGATTTCAGAAAATATTTTCTGATATTGTATAGCTACATTTTTAATTTTTCTATAATAAGAAATAATATTTATGAAATACATTTCATAAATATTGGCGCATACTCATAGTAAAAACAACCTAAAAATACCTTGGTACGAAATATTGATGAATCATCAAAATTTCATACCATCCTATATTTATGTTGTTTTACTAATCGCATTTTGCAAATAAATGCATTTCATAAATATTATCTATTATTATAGAAAGAATCAAATAGTATGGTTATATGATATTAGAAAACATGATTTCTGATATCATATAATCATACTATTTTATTTTTCTATAATAAGAGATAATGACTCATACTCATAGTCAAAACAAAGGATATTTATATGCTGTTTTGATTATGAGTATGCGTCAATATTTATGAAATGCATTTAGTTATAAAATGCGGTTAGTAAAACAAAGTATATTTTAAGTGTTTAAAACCACCATTTTTATGGTAATAGCGGTTTTAAACACTTAAAGCATACTTTGTTTTGACTATGAGCATGAGCTGATATTTATGAAATGGATTTTATAAATATTGACTCATACCCTTAGTCAAAACAACATAAATAATTCTTGGTACGAAATATTGATGATTCATCGAACGATAGTTCAAAAATAAATCATACTTCCCTTATATCAAATTCTATTCGTGCAACAATAGTTGACCTGTCAAATTACGAAAAAAAACGCTATGATTGGCTTGCTAGAAAGTCCTAATGGACTTAAATTTTGAGAACATTTATTTATACTCAAAATCTTTATATCACCCCAGATATAAATATCTGAAGAAATTAATTACATCAATTAAAATAATTATATATTACAAAATTTACCGATAGTGAATCTGTTATTTCAGTCCAAAGTAATTCCAATATGATATTTAACGATGATGCGTATGGGAAGCACATTTTTGTATGGGGAGAGATAAGAATGTTGATTCATTCTACTTATGTAAAACTTACACCAGAATCACCAAACATTTAATAAGAGATCATCATAATGTATATTTAATGTTTAAGTTAGGTGAGAAAAATATAAAGCATGTTGAAAGGATAAATATGGATTTTTGATTATAAGCAAAGATAGTGAATTAAAAGATGATCGTTATAGAAAATAATTTTACTAGATAAAACTTTACTTTTTCGTATTTCATCTGACTTTAAACTTCATGTATATAAATGTTATAAATGGCTAGCTACTTGTACACTGATAACTAAATCTGACACAGATATCTTGATAGCCTGATCTGTTACCTGATAAGCTGATCTAAAAATCAGATCAGCTCCTGATAAGGTGATCTGAAAACCAGACCAGCTCCTGATAAGCTGATCTGATAACCAGACCAGCTCCTGATAAGCTGATCTGAAAACCAGACCAGCTCCTGATAAGCTGATCTGAAAACCAGACCAGCTCCTGATAAGCTGATCTGAAAACCAGACCAGGTCCTGATAAGCTGATCTGAAAACCAGACCAGGTCCAGAAAAGCTGATCTGAAAACCAGACCAGGTCCTGAAAAGCTGATCTGAAAACCAGACCAGGTCCTGATAAGCTGATCTGAAAACCAGACCAGGTCCTGAAAAGCTGATCTGAAAACCAGACCAGGTCCTGAAAAGCTGATCTGAAAACCAGACCAGCTCCTGAAAAGCTGATCTGATTGCTGATACCTGTTATTTGCCCTGGATGAGAAAATTTTAAAACAGTTGGTGTTGACTTGAAATGTGTTGAAGAAAAAGCTTCGTAGTATAAAAACTGGTGAAATAGATACAAGTGAACAACTAAAAGATACATTTAAACCTATAGCAGAAGAATTCATAAATAGTTCTAAAAATATTAAAAGAATTCTTATGAAAGAAGAAAGTAAAATCAAGACAGAAGTTGAAAATATATAAGTTTAAAGCCTGAGAAACCTTCACTCAAGATATAGACAAGTACCCCAAAAGAAACTAGTAGAAGGAACAATATTTGATAATACCATCATATTTAATGATGCTAATACTGAGAATGATGATGACGATGATTTTACTCATAGACTTCCAATTCTGAAGACATTTATACTGACTTATCAGTATTGGAAGGCATAAATGAATTAGATACAAACTATTGTTGATAGTTACATTAAACTGAATGAAGATAAAATACAAGACAAATTAATAATATAGCTTAAAGCATTAATATTCAAGAATATATTTAAATGCAAATTGAGGAACTACAGCGTGAAATAAAATTAGAGAAAGAAGACAGTTATAAAATTGAAAAAGCAATTCTAAAAAGTAAATAATTAAAAACAAATTGAAGAGTTTACGGTTAAATATATAGATTAGAAAATTAACTACATGTTAGTATAAATAGCTGAAAGTGCAAGATGTAGATCACAACACTTTCGAAAAAATCTGTGAAACAATTCTATGTCCTTAAAAAGGAATTTAGTTAACGAACTAAATATTAAATCTCAACAACTGTTTGTGCTTGTAGAGATGTAATGACAGGAATATATGATGTTTTATGGAGCTAAGTTAGGTGAAATGTAGAACTTTTCTACAGAAAATAGAAATTGTTGATTTTTGAAGACTGTAATTGACACATTCTCAAAGTACAGCTGAAAATAAAAGCTGCACTCTAAAAACCAAGGCAATGGAAAATATTTTTGAAGTGGTACGGGTACCAAAGAACTTACAAACAGATGATTCTAAAGAATTTTTTAATAAATACTTGGGAAAGCTCATACATAAATAGAAGATTAAACATTACTTAATATGAAAGCATCAATATTAGAATGATTTAATAGATCATTGAAAGGTATGATGTGAAAAGAATTAGCTTTAATGGTTCATATGAGTGGATTGGTATATATAAAGATTTACTCAATGAATGCAATAGAAAAGTTCATCGTACCATTAAAATGTCACCTATTAAAGTCAACTCAACAAATGAGGAAAAGCTACTTAATATAGTATAAAGTAATTTGAAGCATGAATGTTGAATTTAATAAAAATAAAATTAAAACGAAAAATCTAGTTTGTGTTGTTTTTTGTAGGATTGATTAGGAATGATGGGTCTTAAGAAAGATAATTAACTAAATGTAGTGGAATTCTCTAAACTTGTTGGTCTGAATGAAATATTGCTAAAACTTCAGTGTTTAAAATGAACTATAACATAGTGCAATATTCAGCAGCACATCATATTATCACTTTTTATAAAGTTGTATGTATATTTTCCCATCGAAAGCGCTAGCACGCAAAATATTACAATATGATAATGGGATTATTATAGAAGATCTTCACTCTATTTATTTCTTTAGCTATCAGATCTTTAGAAAATATAGATAAACTACGGAAATTGGACTTTGATATCCAATCTTTAAGAATGTACATGTGTATGAATAAGTATCAAACAAACTTAGTGAATGAATATACGCTTCAACTAGAATCATGCTGAAGCATGCATAAATTTTAAAATGTACAGTAAACAGATCTTACTTTATATCTGTATCTGTATGAGTATTACATAAATTTATAGAAAAAAAAATGAAAGCATGCCGAAGCATGTATAATTTCAAAAAAAAAAAAAAAAAAAAAAATCCTCACGTCATACAATTTTGTAAGCAAAGAAATTTTATGATTTTGTGGTCAATGAAATACATACATATGTATCTACTTTGTAAAAATTCAAAAGAGCGAACTGGTAAATTCTAATAGTAAAGATTTTTAATTGTAACACTCTACATCTCGGACTCTTACGTCACTATCGATAGAAGCATGCTAAGGCATGCATACTAGCAAAATATATAAAGCTGTTAGAAGGTGATGAGACAGCAATTGTATCTGGATCAACCCAACTCATGAATGTATTGTATACGGAGATGATTGATGGTGATGATGACGTTTTTTAAGTGAATAATCATTACATATGAATGCGACAGTGATTGACCCCTCAAACCTCATGTAGAAATACTTGAGGGGAAAAATTCTCTCAAAACATAGATATTTCATTGTTTCTAACACTTTATGAATACACCAACGGTGAATTGCTGGTAGACGTAACTGAGTTATTTGAGATCGATTTGATACAATAGTTGTTTATTAAACATGCATTTCTTTGTATCTAAACTAATTTCTACATACCTAGTGTATATACCCAGCAAAAAAATTATACAAAAATTCTCTATTCCAAGTAGTAAAATCTGAAAAAAAGAGTGGCACATTAGAAGAAAAAAAAATAAAATAAATAAAAACAGAGACTGACTGACCAACTAATACGTGCACTCTGCCCGATGGGCACACATAACACACTTAAACATTTCAGAAATATATATACAATACGCTGAACTTTAATAAAATGAAAAAAAATCATATAGAACATTAAATAAAAGCCATAGGTGCTCACCGTTCATAAAATAAACATATGTATATGTATCTTATTAATGTAAACATATTATCAGTATAAAGCAACAGAAATTTCGTCATACAAAGTCATCTTGTATCCTAGAGGAGCCGTCGATAGGGTATACCTAAATTATATGAAAACGAGTTCGTTTTCTGTTGATCGCTATTAAAGAAGAAAATATGTTTGTTCATTATGATTTAACTAATTTAAAAGTACATTTAAATTCAGTCTCATACCCGTACTTCTTAACATAAAAATTAAAAATAAATGTTATCCAATTCTATATTATACTATGTATCAAAAATTTCAAAAAAGCTGTTATATGAAAGAATCTCCAGCGCTTCTAACTGCATCAGAGTTTAAGAAAAAAAAAAACTCCTTTTATTAAAAAACTATCAGTACCTAAGCTGGAGTGCAGGATCAGTTTCATTTAAAAATGTTTATACATTTTTAAAAAGCAAAGCAAGCTTTCCAAAATAAATGTAGAAGGCTATAGCTAGAAAAAATTTTATACCCTATACCTTAAAAAACTGTAAATTAAGTATAAGAAATATTTCTATTATAGTTACTATTACTATAGAGTATGTAAGTACATATCTTCAAGAATTCAGTTTTACTTACAACAGAAAATCCTCACAAACTTTTAAGTAAACGCAGAAATTAAAATGTTTTTAATTTCACCAACAACAGACATCACATGACAAAAAATAAAATAAAAAATGTATTCAAAGATTGAGTTGAACACTTATTTGTATGTACATATATATGTACATACATACATACATACATACATACATAAAATCAATTTGTAGATATGTATGTATACATATCAAATTTCTTATCAATGCTTAAGTATTTATTAGACCTACATCATGAAAATATATGAAGCGTCGTTTAGTTAAAGCACAATGCAAATATAAACAATCCATACACTCAGGGAAAATCTGCAGCTTAAAAATAAGAATTCATCACATTAATTCAATAATTTTTAATATAATATAAAATGTATATTGAGATATCTACAAACTAATGAGTTTAATAAATGAATACTGTAAATTAATATTTTGTCCATATTGAAATAAGAAATTTCAATATGACTAAACCTTCGCTAATGGTTCTTATTAATTCAGCATGGTTCTTACTGATTTCAAGTTGGTTTTTCTCTGTGTGTAGATAACTCTTTCAGTCAAAGAAGACGAATGTAGTTAAATAAACAAAATCTGTAATATAAACAAATTTCACACAGACCGACTTCAACGCGAGACAAATTTAAGCATGAGAAAATATAAAGCAATCGTAAGTATAAAAGGATTAGGGAAGTCCAGATATATGATAGTATTTTATAGTACCATATGTCGATATTGAAAACAATTTATTTCTACCTACACATAAATACCAGCTCAAATACACACACATAGCAGAATTCATATAAGAAATATCCAAGAAAATTTCAACAACACCCCACCTTTTGCAAATCATGACGAGCCTTAAATTCTCCCTCAGATATACATACACAAATTCCCATGATCATACATACATATACAATATATAAGATTAATCTCAACAACACAACACTCTCACCTACCTGAAATTACAGATAGTCTTAAACTTCTACAGACGTCTATACACATAGATTCTCACGGCTACATATTACAAGAACACCTCGGCCCTAATAAATCACAATCATCTTAAATTCTTACAAAAATACATATATACATACATACACATAACCAATTTACCTCAACAACATCCTCACCCACCTCAAATCACGATCAGCCTTAAACTACTATAGACAGACACATCCACAAATCCCCATGGATACATATTACGTCAACAACCCTGCCCACCCAAATCATGGTCAGCCTTAAACTCCTACAGACATACAAACACACAGATTCCCCCGGTTGCATATTACTAGAACACCTCACCCCTCATAAATCACAATCAGCCTTAAGCTCCTACAGAAATACACACATTGAAATTCCTACAAACATACACACACACACACACACATTCACACACAACTACACACGCAATCGATCTACCTCAACTACACCCCGCCCCCTGCCAATCAAACCTTCACCTAAATTCTCACAGACAGACAGACACATCCACAAATTCCTATGGTTACATATTACGGCAACAACGCCGCCCACTCAAATCACGGTCAGCCTTAAATTCCCACAGTCTAGCAACACCTACATTAGCATTAGAAAAAATAACTTTCACGTTTTCCCGTCGTCATTAGGAAAAATCATTTTCCCGTCGGCATTTGAAAAAATTATATTCATTTTTTGCCGTCGGCATTTGAAAAAAATAATAATCATGTATTGCAGTAGGCATTAGGAAAAATTATCATGTATTGTAGTAGGCATTAGAAAAAATTATCATGTATTGCAGTAGGCATTAGGAAAAATTATAATGTTTTGCCTTCGGTATTACGAAAAATCATTAGATGATTTTCCGTCAGCATTAGGAAAAATTATCATGCATGCCGTAGGCATTAGGAAAAAGACAGACTTATTGAACCACCCTCGAAAAATATTTAAAGGACTTATCGAACCACCCTCGTAGGTATCAAATTTCAAGAATTTTAAAATTTTCAAATTTCAATTACCCAAATTTAACAATTTCAGCAACAATTTAACAATTTCAGCCACAATTTAACAATTTTAATTGTCCCCGGAGCGATAGTTCCCTACTACTTTCACCTTTGATTTTAGTCCGTTTAGTGCGTTTTACAAATCCACTGAATATTAATTTGTGATAGTCTGGTGGCTTTATGCAAAACACATATGGAATTTTCCACTTCTGTATCTAATTACACCCCTTTTAGATACGCAAAGTTTCCTTTGCAGAATGCTGATTTAGCAGAGTGAGAAAAATTGCTATTACGAAAAAAAAATATTTAGGGAATTCACAATGAGTATAGGTATTAAAATTTTATTGTGGCAATATTGCGCCATCTTAATTTTTTCATTGTGAGCAATCAACGATATAAATCAGTGATGCCACTTTAGTGCCTTTAGCATTAGATTTAGTGCTTTTTAAGTCATAAATGTGCGCATTTTTTCAAGTTGGTGCTTTTTTAAAAAAGGCACTAAATTGGTGCTTTTTTAACTTTGAATTTAGTGCTTTTAGTGCGTTTTACAATTAGACTAAATATAAATTTTTGATATTCTTATAGCTTCATAAAAAATGCGAATTAAGATTTTTTCCACTTTTTTTGAAACTCTAAATTTAAGCACATACTCATATACTCAATTTAACATGGTGACTGTACTTGCTTCTTTGCGTTCCTTCCTAATTATCAAATTTTCTATAAAAATTCTGAAAAAACTTAATAAAAATATGAGAATTGGACGTAACGTCTTGGTTGTATGCATGATACAATAATATAAATTTTTTATGTCAAAAATATCTCATTATACCAATGGACTTGCCACCCGTCCAGTTTTCGTCGGCACAGACCAGTTTCAGAGTAGAATGTCCCGTGTCCCGGTCATACCCTGAACGGGACGCCATTTGTCCCGTTTTGAGAAAAAGAACTAACTTTTTCTTCGTTATATTATTGAAAAGTATTGTAATTGAACTAACTTTTTCATTAATTGTCACAAAAAAATTTAACCAACTTTTTTTTATTAGCAACACCGAAATTAATTTAATTGATTGACAACACTTGATTATTTTGATTCTGCTTTGACTTTCTTATTCCATTTGTCAACTTTCAAATGAATTATAGTTTTAACAGAACGTGATTTCTTGTATAGGTATATTTACAGCCTTATTAATAAAAATTATTAAGGCTTTAAAAAGGCTTAATAAGAAAAATTTTGTATGAAAATTTGTTTCAAAACCCCTTTATAAAGCCTTAATAATTTTTATAAATAAGGATATTTCTATTATAGTAAGTATTATTTTCAAAAATATTAAAATTATAAAACTTTGCATAGGGAAATGAACAGGAAAATACTTGCAGACGTAAATGAATCGGCAGTAACACACGAAAAGAAAAAAATATAACTAAAAAGTATAGTAAGTTTCAACCAGATTGGTTAAAGTTACCGGATTTCCAAAGTTAGCTAAGAAGTACACCGGACGACGAAATGAGTGCTTACTGTAGTATTTGTATGCAAATTTTTTCAGTAAAGTTATAAGGAGTTTCAGTGATAAAGAAACGAGCAAATTTAAAAAACATACAGCTCAAGTATGCTATTCCCCTATTCATCCTGCCATGAATCAAAAGTTCGCCGGGAAGGAGAGGGAGAGCGAGAATTTTTTGAGTTTTCTTCCCAAACATGTAGAAGGGAACTAATTCAAAAATTTTAAAATCAAATTAATAAATGTTGTAAAACAATGGTATAAGCACTTATTTAGAACAAACAGTTTAAATAAGCACCAGAATGTTGTATTTCCCTCTTGTTTTAGGATTTTTTATTCAAGTCCTAAGCACATCAACTTCAAAAATATAAACTACTCCCGTCTTTAGAAAAAATACTAAAACACTTAAAATTGAACGCCTCCTTTAAGTTCACATAGCAGGCAAATACAAGACTTGTTTCTCTCTAATAGCAAGACCGATAAGAAAAACTATAAAATATACAATTTCCTTTAACTGTATGCATTGGAAATTTAATCCATTGGCATCTGCACCTGTACAGTTTTAGCTCCACTTGTTCAGCATGCATGTATATGGTTACGCAGTTCATTTTATTTTTTATCTAAGCATAAGATATATTTGTATTAACACATAATCTTATTGGCAATGAAAAATTACAATTTTTATTCAATTTCTATGGCTGAACTCTTGCGTTCGTGCAGAAAGATATTTAAACATTAAACAGCTGATCCAGATTTTAATCTCTCCCATATTTGCTTATTCCCCTCCAAGGCTATTTAGAATAAGAGGATTATTCCCCGGGAACAAATGATAGGGAAGAGAAAAGCTCCGCGGGAATATTCCTAATTGGGCTGATTAACTATTTTTATACTTACTTTTCGGTTTTTTTTTAAGTTTTATGAGTCTAAAGTTTACACAATTTGAATTAATGTGATATTATTGGTTTTGGTAAATAAATAATATAAACGAATTTGTTCAAATTAAAAATTTTTTATATTATTTGTTAGTAGTGTCCCGTTTTGGAGATTTCAAAAGGTGGCAAGTTTAGTGACCAATATAAATTTAAGGTTGTGTAAGTGAGCGAAAAGGATAAACACACAGGCAGAAACAATTAATAAAAGTAATTCTTATATAATTTTTTTATAAAAGAATTTTTTTCTACAAAACCGTTTCAACAAAAAAAAATTTTTTTTTAATGCATGTATTTTATTTATTGTATCTGCAAATATGAACTAACAATAACTATTCAAATCTTAAATCTAAAGTATAATTATTAGGCCCAATCAATGTCGGACATAAGCTTAGTGATAGTTATTAATAATACATAAGTAGTGATAAGCAACAAAAAGAAAAAAAGTGTTTTCAAGCAGCTTCATCATCAAGAGTGTTGAATATTAGAGCCCGTGTATCTCTCTTTTTTAAACGGATGTGTCCAGTAAAGTTCAAAATATTACGAGCAAGCGGATTAGGATGTGACTCGAGTTTTGTTAGATATTTGCCTGCGTATTTTGCAATTTCTTCAGCCGCTAGTGGCATATTCAAATCACGATGTCTATTTGAATTTTTAATGTACCATGGTTAACAGTTTACAGTCTAGGCTAAGCGTTGAATTTCTACCAATCAGCCAATGTACCTGAGTTAATTTAAGTTTTATTTGTGATAGCTTAGAATCAATGTGGTCCATGAAGTCGTCGATCGAGGTGTATACCAAGATATTTCACATGTGAATGTTGATAAACAACTTGATTGTTAATCCGAATGGGGAAACAAGTATCTCTTCGTAAGGTAAATGTTACTTGTGAGGCATATCACAAGTATAAATCAAATATAAAACTGGTCCCAGTATAGTCCCCTGTGGCACATCGGATGAAATAGCTTCAGGCCTACTCGTAAAGTCTCCTTCCACAACAGTGAACTTATGGGAAATAATGTAACTTTCCAAAAGATTTAAGATGTTTATTGGTAAGTAAGTCTTCAATTTTAAAATTAGGCCTTCATGCCACACTTTATCACATGCCTGGGAAATGTCAATAAACAGCGCAGAACAATACATTTTATCTTCAAAAGTTCTTCTTATAAATTGAACCAATCTATGAGTTTTTTCAATGGTGTTATGTTTTGTTTTGAGCAGTTTTTCGAAAAGCTTTGACATAGTTGATAGTAGACTTATTGGCCTATATGACTCAGCCTTTGTTAGATCTTTGCCCGGCTTTGGAACATTTTAACCTTGGCAAGCTTCCAGCTGTGTGGATAATACTCCAGTCGTAAGATGGCATTAAAAATGAATAACAGGATTGTCATTGCAATACGAGGCAAGTTCATCAGCATCTTGTTACTAATTCCATCAATACCCGGAGCTTTCTTCGGGTTGAGTTTGGCAATTAATTTTTGTAAATCACGCATCTTAAACTTTATGTGTTGAGGGGGTAGAGCGACAACACTCATCAAATCAGCAACACCAGTACATATGTTGGGCGTAAAAACGGATTTTAAGTGCTCAGCAAATATTTTAACTTTTTCAGTATCGATTATTGCCCAACCTCCGGTAGATGTGCGTAGAGGTGGCTTATACTCAACGGGTGTTTTAAGCTTTCTAGCAGCGCACCACACGGAGTACTTAAATGCTGGTGTGAAATCAAGACCTTTCTTCCAATTTTCAAGAGATGCAGTTTTTTCAGATGCAAGCAACTCTTGGAGTCGTTTAGTGCACTCTTTAAATCTGATTTTATTTTGTGGTGATCTGTGCTGTTGTCATTCCCTTCTAGCTCTTCTTTTTTTTTCAAGTACGAGACGTTCAATATCTGTAGAATAAATTTTATTAAACCCAGTCTGCGGATGGGAGATAGTGGCATGTTCAGCAGCCTGTTTAATATTCTCGCTGAGATTGGCAATGTTAGATTCAATATCATCGGGTGTTCTAAGCGTTATGTTTTCCGTACAATGACGACTGAAATATTTTTTGAACCCCAGCCAATTAACACGATTGATCATCTTTATATATGGGTCAGATAAGTTACTTCTTAATGGGCTAAAAATTGTAATGATCGTCGGAGAGTGATCGGACGAGAGATCAAGACAAGCTTGAACTTGAATTAAATCCCTAGAGATATTTTTTATGACGCCGAAATCTATAACATCCGGAATTTTTTGTATGTCAGTAGGCCAATAAGTGGGCTCCGCACTCGAAATGACATCCAAGCCCATTTTTGAAATAGTGTTGAACAATGCTCGACCTCTGGGTGTAATAAGACGCGAACCCCAGAACGTATGTTTTGCATTGTAGTCGCCAGCTGCTACAAAACAAGGTCCAAGAAATTTGTAGAAATCCTCATATTGATTCTCAGTGATTGAAAATCTGGAAGGGGAGTAAATTGATGATATAACGAAATTTGTACAAAAACTTTCAATGCAGATATTTGTTGCTTGTAGGTGTTCTTCACAAATGTTATCAAGAATATAGTGCTTGAGTCTTGACTTTATTAGAATTGCTGATCCAACGCCAGCTCTACCTCTAGGGTCCTTTGTATCATATATAGTGCAGCCATAAATTTTAAAAAGACTTCTCGAGGTCAAATGAGTCTCAGATACTAACATTATATTAATATTAAGGAAGTGCTCAAGTTCATTTTTATGATGACGAATGCCGTTTGCGTTCCAGAAACATATTGTTAACGTGTTCATGGCTTATTAATTAATGCTTGAAGCAGAGTATTCTGCATTCGCAGAATTTCTTGCATAATGCTAGTCATATTTGTTGTAAAATTGTTTATAGTTTGCACCAGATTATCAATAGTAGCTTCAAGGCGATTAAAATTAAAGCTTGCATCAGTATTTTTTGAATTATTTGGCGGGGAAACATTTTGTGTGGGAATTGAATTTGTCTTAGCAGCATCTGCGTACGATACACGGGAAGTAACTGGTTGGCTCATTTGCGCAAAAGTGGCAGAGTAAGCGTTTGCTGATTGAGCTGGAGCTAATTTAGGTTTTTGAAGCATAGTCTTCTTTACGAAAGAGTACACAGGACAACCTCTGTAGTTAGCGGTGTGATTACTTCCACAATTACTGCATTTTTTATCACTTTGATCGTTTGGCTTATTGCAACTAGCAGTGCCGTGTAATTCGCCGCACACAACACAAACAGTAAGTAAATTGCAGTAAGTTTTCGTATGGCCATATTCTTGACAATTATGGCACTGTACGGGCCCAGAACGCTTGTGTGGTTCTTCAACTGTGATTTTTCGGTATAGCAGGTATTTTAAGTTATAAATTGGGTGCGTCTCATTTTTTTTCAATTTTATATCATAAAGCTCAAGTTCAACACGAAATAGGGGTTGGGGCATCTTCTCCCTATTTGTTATATTGGACACATTTTTTACCTTAAACCCCTGTTCTTCGGGAACAACATAAGAATCTATGCCCTTCAATACGATCTGCATGCCTTTAGCGCTCTTAAGCTGGTATGTGTAGAAGCTTGTTTTATTTTTTTAAACCTTAGCAACCATTTTGCGAAAATCTTTTTCGTCATAAATTTGGATTTTAGTTTCATCGATGTTGCCACGTTTTATTAGAACAATGTAAAATTTATTCTCACCAATGGCCGAAATTAATTCTTGGAATTTTTTCTCTCAAATAGATTGGTGGCGGCTTGGATGTTTTATTCGAGGATGCCTCGGGTTTGTCGTTGTCATCTTGCAAAATTATAAAGCAGTTTTGGCGATTAGTTGAGGCTGCGCTGTTATCCCTAGACATTTTTGGAGCAGATGAAATTTTTGAAGAATTCGGGCTTCGCCCACGCTTTACTACAGTTATATATCTGTCCATTCCGACTTGTACCTTGAGTTTCGAGCCGCTGTTATCTGTAGTGATAACTTTGTTAAGTGATGAGCACGAGCCTGAAGAGGATGATATTACTGGCTTATATGAAGAAGTACTAGGCAACTGTAATATTAATGAAGCACTACTATTTGACATTGGACAGAGTGAAATTGATCGCTGACGAAAAATTGGCTCTTCCGTTAAAAAAAGACTTTCATCAGGTTTATTATTTTTATTGTTTTCATTAAGAGTTTCAGAATTCACAGTAAAATAAGCATTTCTGCCGTTAGAACTCACTTCAAAATTTTTTGTATTTGAGGCACTCATACGTAGAACTCCTCAAGGGTACTTCGTTTGTGTTTTTTTTTTGTTTGCGGTCTTTTTTTGTTTTTGTTATTTATGATTGTTTGTTTATTTTTGAGGTACTCGTTAGAGTATTCCTCAATATCACTTTGTTTAAGATTTTTTTTATTTTGCGGTTTTTTTTTTGTTTTTGTTATTTCTACTATGTAAAAAATATTAGCAAAGCATAAAGCTTATTTATTAAAGTCAGTATGTACCTATTACGAATAATATGTACTACGAATATTTTTTTGTATAATTTTTTGTTTGTTTGGTAAGTATGTAAGCAAAATTCCGCTAATCGACTGTTCGCTATGAAGGTACCACGAGAACAGAAAGTAATAAATAAACATTATTACTCACTTTAACTCTGAGTTTAAAACTACTAAAAATCAATTTGTAAAAGAAAATAATTTTGAGTTTTCATGTAGGCAAAAGCATATTTTAACATAAACAGCATACATAATAAATTTCTCGCAGTGCGTTTGAGAAAAATTAGTTAAAAGATAAGCAAAAATTTGTCTCAGATAAGACTAAATGAAAGAGAATAAAAATACGTGTGAATTCGATTTGCAAAAATTTGATACTTGATGTTCACCCACGGATTAGACCCTTTTTTGATACGAAATGTCTTCTTTGCAGTATTTATTCAATTGGATTAAAGACAGATAGGGAACTACATACTTTCTCATTCACAGTGTGCAGAAATGGCTATCACGAAAAAAGTAATTGATTTTAGAGCTAAATTGTAAAAAAAAAGTTGTAAATTTTATTCAAGTGTTTTGATATTTCGACTATAGTGGATGATTTAATTTAATATATAAAAGAGTAAAAATAAAATTTGAATTCAAATGTTTATCCTCCACATACATATGTATATACATACAAGCAGGTTTATTGCATTTGGTGCTTTTTAGTGTTTTTTTTTTCATGACCGAACAGTGCTTTTTGCTTTAAAAAAGTTGGCACCACTGATATAAATACACATACTGTGTATATGAAAGTCAGAGCAAACACACATACATACATCTTTATATTATTTATAAATTAGTGTATAATATGAGAGAGAGAGAGAGAGAGAGAGTAAAATGAATGTTTGTACGAATGCTTATGAGAGGCTGAATAAGTTTCTTCCGTACGTATTAAAATAACAAAATTTTTTTTATTAGAAAGTATTATTGGATAAATTTATTAAAATAACTTATGTTCTGCGAAAAATACAAATATTTTTTTATCAAAAACATCTGCGTTCACAGTTTTAACACGTTTAGTTGAACATTACCATATTGCCATATTGAAAATGACATGATTTGTATACTGTTAAATTTTCCACATGGTAATTAATTTGATTTACATACAAAACAAAGACAGCAAACTTGCCAGACCATATTAAAGTATTAAAATTGAAGCGTTGCAATATTAAGACACATTTTAAAACGCTATTGTGAACTCCAAACTGTTAAATTTGCCACATGGTAACTAATTTGATTTATATACAAAACAAAAACAACAAACTTGCCAGACCATATAAAAGTATTAAAATTGAAACGTTGCAATATTAAGGGCCAATTTCACCAACTTATTTAAATATCAATTCATATTTAAAAATAATTTTTCCATATAAAAATTAAACAAAATTGACATTTAAATATGAATTGATATTTCAATAGAGTTAGTGAAATTGGCCCTAAGACACATTTTAAAACGCTATTTTGAATTCCCGAATTGATTGTATAAGAAACCTTATATGTATAAGTATGAAATTATTGCCACATAATTTTAAAATTAAAATAAACTTTGATTATTCAGCGTTAAGAACGCATTTCTAGAAATTACATAGAATAAATATACGTTATAAAATAATTTAATTAAAATAATCCCAGCAACATAGAATTCTGATTTGGAAGTACTAACAACTAAGGGAAGCAATTTATTGCCTTCTTGATAACGAAAGCTTCGAAAAATGCTTCTGAAAAGCACTAATGTAAAGCGGGCTCTCTACAAAATTAAAAAAAAAAACTAAAAAAATTGTAAACCAGTAACTTTTACATCTGAGTACAAAACCTACACATTGTTTCTTCTTTGAAGCGATTTCGTAAGGCAAAAAATGCACGGCTGTTTGAAAGCTGAATGTAATTGCTTCTATCTGGCTTACAAACACTCTTGTGTAGCGCGATTCACTAACTTTTTTTTAATGATAATCACATCGTTAAAATAATTTTAACGAAAATTGATCGAATTTGCAATTCAGTAACATTTTCAACGATATTCGCTATAGGTTAATATCAACTATGTCGTTATTTAAGCGACAATAATTTATGTGCTGTTAATTTTATCGACAAAAATCAACAGAAAATATCAGCTGCGTACTATCGTTAAAAAGAAGTTACAGAATCACACAATCGTTATCGCAAGTGACAAAATCTATAGACAAAAATTACGATTGTCGGATCGTTAAAAGTTACTGAATCGCACTACTGGAAAGCGGTAATTTTTGCTCGGATGGTGAAATTGAAGAAATAGAACGAAGTATCAGAGATTT
The DNA here is from genome assembly GCA_949987645.1 of Tachina grossa. Lineage (NCBI taxonomy): Eukaryota > Metazoa > Arthropoda > Insecta > Diptera > Tachinidae > Tachina > Tachina grossa. Next base: position 101,442,380 of record OX465274.1, read on the forward strand.
AAGGCTACATAAATGGAAAAATTTGCTCAGAACTGAATTACGGATTAAAGTTTATAACAATAGAAATTCTACTAATGATAATCCATTCGTAAAACAGTCAATATTTGCTCTAGGACTATTAACATTTCCATGTTCAAATGCTGAGGTGGAAATAACTTTTAGCGCAAATAACTACTTTAAAAGTAAGTTAGATATATAATATTAATTTTTAAAAAGAAAAGACTTATGTTATTCAGAATGTAACATACATCATGTAAAAATTAATTCAGATGAAACGCCTAAAAAATCAAATTGTTTTATTAAAACAGTTTTATAGCCAGAGAAAAAAGGTGAAACTGATTTTCTCCTTAAACGAGGAGTGCAATTATTTATATATTAATATAAATATGTAGATATGTCTTTCTGTATATGCACATGCATACATAAATAGTTTTTGTTAATAAATTGATACACACATATTTATACGCATGCACATATACTTAATACATATACATGTATATAATTAAGTGTACCCTGAACTCTGCAAATTTGAAACAAAAGAAAATTCTTTCGCCTTGTATGCTAATTATACTCACAATTCATTTTATTTAGATTCGAGTTGCAATGTAACCCCAGTAACAAATTGAGGGACTCGATATCGACCAAAATCCTAAAATATTTCTACATAAATTTTATTCAAATGTTTTGATATTTCGTCTATACCATACGTCTATACCTGATATATTTTTGTCATGACAAATATCACATACCATATAGCAAAAACAGCAAAAACATATATATAATGTTTGACTTTTGTCATGATAAAAATATATCAGGTATAGACGTAGGGATACGGAGTGATTTAATTTAGGCAGTTATATAAAAGACTGCAAATAAAATTTGAATTGAAATCCTTGTCCTGTAAATAAAATTCCTTTGTTTACGAGTTCTACTTCATTTTGGCAAAATTATTAAATCAAATAGCCAGCCCATTACAATTGGCTAATTTACTTTCATTCATGGATTTTACCAGTAACATTCTGATATCTGTACCTTTAGGCCGTAAGTCTCTCGTTGTCTTGAATTTGTATTATTTTCCTTCCCATATTCTACTTATAATTAAAATCTAAATATGGCTCGATATTTGTAATTGAAATTATAACAAAAACCTATGAAATGTAGTAAAGTAAAAAGTGTAGTTAACTTTAGTTTCTAATTTTTACTTATTCAATACACCTATCCCTCGATTTACACAATAGATACGCTCCCGAGAAAGTCATGTAAATCGAAGTTTTAAATTTTTGCATGAAAAATCGTGTAAATAGAAAATAAAGGCAGAACCTTGTAAAAAATTGATTTTATTAAGATTTTATAACGTGTATGAAAAAATTTCGAAATTTAAACCCAAGACACAAACCAATTGCATTAACAGAGCTTTGTTAATATGATAACAGAATCCTGCTGGACATGAAAATCTTGGAAGTACATACTACAAATGGAATCCTGGCCATGTTTTACAACAAAAAGAGCTAAAAAACGAAACATGCACATTATATAAAAACAAGTTCTCGTTGAACCTTCATAGTGAACAGACGTCTTAGCGGAGTTTTTCTTACATACACAATAAGCAAAGAAATGATACAAAAAAAATTATTCGTAGTATGTAATATTCGTGTTATTCGTAATACATACACAGAAAAAAGTATTCACTAATTAATATTTTCAATTAAAAATTTAATTGGTTCAATTTAATTGTATTAATTAATTTGAGAGTAAGAACTTAATTGATATTATCAAATTGTTTATAGGTAAAAATTTAATTAATTTTTTACTTGATATTACAAATATTTTAATTCATATTACAAAATCATTCATACTACTATTTTGTTTGTATTGATTTTGATAAATAAGCTTTATTTGCTTTATTAATATTTTTACACAAACAGAAATAACAAAAACAAAAAAAAAATTTTAATACATGTATTTATTTATTGTATCTTCAAAAATGAACTAACAATAAGTATTCAAATCTTAAATCTAAACTATAATTATTAGGCCCGACCAGTATCGGACATAAACTTGTTGATATTTATTAATAATACATAAGCAGTTATAATCAAAAAAAAAAAAAAAACATTTTAAAGCAGTCCCATCTGGAGTGTTAAATATAAGAGCACTTGTGTCCCTCTTGTTTAGGGGAATGTGTGCAGTAAAGTTCAAAATATGAATAGCAAAATGATTAGGATGAGACTCGAGTTTTGTTTGTAAATGTAAAATTTAAACTCAGTTTTAAGTGGATTTTATTTAAATTTTTTAGAAAAAATTTTCTTAAAATAAGTTTCAAGCTCATTTTTTTAATTTTATGAATAAAGCCTTTAATGTATGAAAAATGTGCATTTCGTTTCTGCTTAAGAAACTCATCAGTAAACTTCAACCAAAAAAATTTTGAAATAAGATAAGAACTGCATATGTTTATAGAACGGCTATCAATATGCTACTAAGACTTCCCTACACAAACATAATAGGTGATATTCATAAAAATTATTTTGGGATACAAAACGTTTAACAAACAGATTTCCATGCAAAGTTTGTTTTGTAAACATTTTGTAAACCAAAACTATTTTTTATGAATACTGCAGAATAAGGTTAACAGCTCCATTTTGAATCCATTATTATTTTTTCATTACCTTTTTACAATCGGCTGCCACATTGAATGAGTCTATTAATAAGTTTGGCGGCTTTTCCACACGCAAAGTTTACTTTGCAAAATCTTGAGTTTGTTGAAGAAAAAAGAATATGGAATAAGATCTTTTTTCCCTCCTCTTCTACAAACTCAAGACTGTGCAAAGTAAACTTTGTGTGGAAAATATTATTTCCTTAGGAGAAATAAAATGCATATAACCAACAAACAAATAAAAATTATTCATAGTTATTTGTAAATAATATAAAATGAATGAAAAAAGAAATCAGATGTTTAAAAAAAAGTAATTTAATTTGTCAAGTAAACTTGACAAATGTGAAAGAGAGACAGAGGAATATTATCTCTTTCTGTCTTTCTCTCAGCTGAATTAAGACATTGCAAAGCAAACTTTCCGTATCTAAAAGGGGTATTGCATAAAAATCCGAGGGACTCCGAAGTTTTCTCTTATTCAAGTTTACTTGACTGAAAAATATTTCAACATTTTCAAATGAATGTGGTAAAAACATTACATTTTGAATAAACTAAGGACTGCAAAATCGTAATCAGAATGAACTCGTTTTATATCAAATATTCGTTTCCAGAAGCTTGCCAAAGTTACTTCTCTTTTTCTTTAATGAGGTCTTCTAAGTTCAAAAAGAGTAACTGTATAAACTGTACTTCACACATAAAAGAAACAAAAAGTAGTAGCAGAATTAGGAAAAATGTAGAAAATGCACTAAAATTGGAGTTGAAAAGTCTGCGTTTTTAGACCAAAAATCTTCAAATCTGCATTTTATCTTTTTGGAGGGCAAAAATCTTGAAAAAGTGAGAAAAATCTGAATTTCTGGCAACCGTGGTTGAATCACATGCTTCGCTTTCTGAATCATGTTTATGAATCATACCGTTAAGACTACGCCTTCGTGCTTCTTGTGTAGCTTGCCAATTTAGTGCTTTAAGCACTAAATTTAGAGCTTTTCGCACTATATTTAGTGCTTTTTGCACTAGATTTAGTTTAGTGCTTTTTAATTCATGAGAGTCCGGAATTTTTCAACTAGGTGCTTTTTTAAAAAAGGCACCAATGTGCTTTTTCACCTTTGATTTTAGTCCGTTTAGTGCGTTTTACAAATCCACTGAATATTAATTTGTGATAGTCTGGTGGCTTTATGCAAAACACATATGGAATTTTCCACTTCTGTATCTAATTACACCCCTTTTAGATACGCAAAGTTTCCTTTGCAGAATGCTGATTTAGCAGAGTGAGAAAAATTGCTATTACGAAAAAAAAATATTTAGGGAATTCACAATGAGTATAGGTATTAAAATTTTATTGTGGCAATATTGCGCCATCTTAATTTTTTCATTGTGAGCAATCAACGATATAAATCAGTGATGCCAGTTTAGTGCCTTTAGCATTAGATTTAGTGCTTTTTAAGTCATAAATGTGCGCATTTTTTCAAGTTGGTGCTTTTTTAAAAAAGGCACTAAATTGGTGCTTTTTTAACTTTGAATTTAGTGCTTTTAGTGCGTTTTACAATTAGACTAAATATAAATTTTTGATAGTCTTATAGCTTCATAAAAAATGCGAATTAAGATTTTTTCCACTTTTTTGAAACTCTAAATTTAAGCACATACTCATATACTCAATTTAACATGGTGACTGTACTTGCTTCTTTGCGTTCCTTCCTAATTATCAAATTTTCTATAAAAATTCTGAAAAAACTTAATAAAAATATGAGAATTGGACGTAACGTCTTGGTTGTATGCATGATACAATAATATAAATTTTTTATGTCAAAAATATCTCATTATACCAATGGACTTGCCACCCGTCCAGTTTTCGTCGGCACAGACCAGTTTCAGAGTAGAATGTCCCGTGTCCCGGTCATACTCTGAACGGGACGCCATTTGTCCCGTTTTGAGAAAAAGAACTAACTTTTTCTTCGTTATATTATTGAAAAGTATTGTAATTGAACTAACTTTTTCATTAATTGTCACAAAAAAATTTAACCAACTTTTTTTTATTAGCAACACCGAAATTAATTTAATTGATTGACAACACTTGATTATTTTGATTCTGCTTTGACTTTCTTATTCCATTTGTCAACTTTCAAATGAATTATAGTTTTAACAGAACGTGATTTCTTGTATAGGTATATTTACAGCCTTATTAATAAAAATTATTAAGGCTTTAAAAAGGCTTAATAAGAAAAATTTTGTATGAAAATTTGTTTCAAAAACCCTTTATAAAGCCTTAATAATTTTTATAAATAAGGATATTTCTATTATAGTAAGTATTATTTCCAAAAATATTAAAATTATAAAACTTTGCATAGGGAAATGAACAGGAAAATACTTGCAGACGTAAATGAATCGGCAGTAACACACGAAAAGAAAAAAAATATAACTAAAAAGTATAGTAAGTTTCAACCAGATTGGTTAAAGTTACCGGATTTCCAAAGTTAGCTAAGAAGTACGCCGGACGACGAAATGAGTGCTTACTGTAGTATTTGTATGCAAATTTTTTCAGTAAAGTTATAAGGAGTTTCAGTGATAAAGAAACGAGCAAATTTAAAAAACATACAGCTCAAGTATGCTATTCCCCTATTCATCCTGCCATGAATCAAAAGTTCGCCGGGAAGGAGAGGGAGAGCGAGAATTTTTTGAGTTTTCTCCCCAAACATATAGAAGGGAACTAATTCAAAAATTTTAAAATCAAATTAATAAATGTTGTAAAACAATGGTATAAGCACTTATTTAGAACAAACACTTTAAATAAGCACCAGAATGTTGTATTTTCCTCTTGTTTTAGGATTTTTTATTCAAGTCCTAAGCACATCAACTTCAAAAATATAAACTACTCCCGTCTTTAGAAAAAATACTAAAACACTTAAAATTGAACGCCTCCTTTAAGTTCACATAGCAGGCAAATGCAAGACTTGTTTCTCTCTAATAGCAAGACCGATAAGAAAAACTATAAAATATACAATTTCCTTTAACTGTATGCATTGGAAATTTAATCCATTGGCATCTGCACCTGTACAGTTTTAGCTCCACTTGTTCAGCATGCATGTATATGGTTACGCAGTTCATTTTATTTTTTATCTAAGCATAAGATATATTTGTATTAACACATAATCTTATTGGCAATGAAAAATTACAATTTTTATTCAATTTCTATGGCTGAACTCTTGCGTTCGTGCAGAAAGATATTTAAACATTAAACAGCTGATCCAGATTTTAATCTCTCCCATATTTGCTTATTCCCCTCCAAGGCTATTTAGAATAAGAGGATTATTCCCCGGGAACAAATGATAGGGAAGAGAAAAGCTCCGCGGGAATATTCCTAATTGGGCTGATTAACTATTTTTATACTTACTTTTCGGTTTTTTTTTAAGTTTTATGAGTCTAAAGTTTACACAATTTGAATTAATGTGATATTATTGGTTTTGGTAAATAAATAATATAAACGAATTTGTTCAAATTAAAAATTTTTTATATTATTTGTTAGTAGTGTCCCGTTTTGGAAATTTCAAAAGGTGGCAAGTTTAGTGACCAATATAAATTTAAGGTTGTGTAAGTGAGCGAAAAGGATAAACACACAGGCAGAAACAATTAATAAAAGTAATTCTTATATAATTTTTTTATAAAAGAATTTTTTTCTACAAAACCGTTTCAACAAAAAAAAAATTTTTTTTTAATGCATGTATTTTATTTATTGTATCTGCAAATATGAACTAACAATAACTATTCAAATCTTAAATCTAAAGTATAATTATTAGGCCCAATCAATGTCGGACATAAGCTTAGTGATAGTTATTAATAATACATAAGTAGTGATAAGCAACAAAAAGAAAAAAAGTGTTTTCAAGCAGCTTCATCATCAAGAGTGTTGAATATTAGAGCCCGTGTATCTCTCTTTTTTAAACGGATGTGTCCAGTAAAGTTCAAAATATTACGAGCAAGCGGATTAGGATGTGACTCGAGTTTTGTTAGATATTTGCCTGCGTATTTTGCAATTTCTTCAGCCGCTAGTGGCATATTCAAATCACGATGTCTATTTGAATTTTTAATGTACCATGGTTAACAGTTTACAGTCTAGGCTAAGCGTTGAATTTCTACCAATCAGCCAATGTACCTGAGTTAATTTAAGTTTTATTTGTGATAGCTTAGAATCAATGTGGTCCATGAAGTCGTCGATCGAGGTGTATACCAAGATATTTCACATGTGAATGTTGATAAACAACTTGATTGTTAATCCGAATGGGGAAACAAGTATCTCTTCGTAAGGTAAATGTTACTTGTGAGGCATATCACAAGTATAAATCAAATATAAAACTGGTCCCAGTATAGTCCCCTGTGGCACATCGGATGAAATAGCTTCAGGCCTACTCGTAAAGTCTCCTTCCACAACAGTGAACTTATGGGAAATAATGTAACTTTCCAAAAGATTTAAGATGTTTATTGGTAAGTAAGTCTTCAATTTTAAAATTAGGCCTTCATGCCACACTTTATCACATGCCTGGGAAATGTCAATAAACAGCGCAGAACAATACATTTTATCTTCAAAAGTTCTTCTTATAAATTGAACCAATCTATGAGTTTTTTCAATGGTGTTATGTTTTGTTTTGAGCAGTTTTTCGAAAAGCTTTGACATAGTTGATAGTAGACTTATTGGCCTATATGACTCAGCCTTGGTTAGATCTTTGCCCGGCTTTGGAACATTTTAACCTTGGCAAGCTTCCAGCTGTGTGGATAATACTCCAGTCGTAAAATGGCATTAAAAATGAATAACAGGATTGTCATTGCAATACGAGGCAAGTTCATCAGCATCTTGTTACTAATTCCATCAATACCCGGAGCTTTCTTCGGGTTGAGTTCGGCAATTAATTTTTGTAAATCACGCATCTTAAACTTTATGTGTTGAGGGGGTAGAGCGACAACACTCATCAAATCAGCAACACCAGTACATATGTTGGGCGTAAAAACGGATTTTAAGTGCTCAGCAAATATTTTAACTTTTTCAGTATCGATTATTGCCCAACCTCCGGTAGATGTGCGTAGAGGTGGCTTATACTCAACGGGTGTTTTAAGCTTTCTAGCAGCGCACCACACGGAGTACTTAAATGCTGGTGTGAAATCAAGACCTTTCTTCCAATTTTCAAGAGATGCAGTTTTTTCAGATGCAAGCAACTCTTGGAGTCGTTTAGTGCACTCTTTAAATCTGATTTTATTTTGTGGTGATCTGTGCTGTTGTCATTCCCTTCTAGCTCTTCTTTTTTTTCAAGTACAAGACGTTCAATATCTGTAGAATAAATTTTATTAAACCCAGTCTGCGGATGGGAGATAGTGGCATGTTCAGCAGCCTGTTTAATATTCTCGCTGAGATTGGCAATGTTAGATTCAATATCATCGGGTGTTCTAAGCGTTATGTTTTCCGTACAATGACGACTGAAATATTTTTTGAACCCCAGCCAATTAACACGATTGATCATCTTTATATATGGGTCAGATAAGTTACTTCTTAATGGGCTAAAAATTGTAATGATCGTCGGAGAGTGATCGGACGAGAGATCAAGACAAGCTTGAATTTGAATTAAATCCCTAGAGATATTTTTTATGACGCCGAAATCTATAACATCCGGAATTTTTTGTATGTCAGTAGGCCAATAAGTGGGCTCCGCACTCGAAATGACATCCAAGCCCATTTTTGAAATAGTGTTGAACAATGCTCGACCTCTGGGTGTAATAAGACGCGAACCCCAGAACGTATGTTTTGCATTGTAGTCGCCAGCTGCTACAAAACAAGGTCCAAGAAATTTGTAGAAATCCTCATATTGATTCTCAGTGATTGAAAATCTGGAAGGGGAGTAAATTGATGATATAACGAAATTTGTACAAAAACTTTCAATGCAGATATTTGTTGCTTGTAGGTGTTCTTCACAAATGTTATCAAGAATATAGTGCTTGAGTCTTGACTTTATTAGAATTGCTGATCCAACGCCAGCTCTACCTCTAGGGTCCTTTGTATCATATATAGTGCAGCCATAAATTTTAAAAAGACTTCTCGAGGTCAAATGAGTCTCAGATACTAACATTATATTAATATTAAGGAAGTGCTCAAGTTCATTTTTATGATGACGAATGCCGTTTGCGTTCCAGAAACATATTGTTAACGTGTTCATGGCTTATTAATTAATGCTTGAAGCAGAGTATTCTGCATTCGCAGAATTTCTTGCATAATGCTAGTCATATTTGTTGTAAAATTGTTTATAGTTTGCACCAGATTATCAATAGTAGCTTCAAGGCGATTAAAATTAAAGCTTGCATCAGTATTTTTTGAATTATTTGGCGGGGAAACATTTTGTGTGGGAATTGAATTTGTCTTAGCAGCATCTGCGTACGATACACGGGAAGTAACTGGTTGGCTCATTTGCGCAAAAGTGGCAGAGTAAGCGTTTGCTGATTGAGCTGGAGCTAACTTAGGTTTTTGAAGCATAGTCTTCTTTACGAAAGAGTACACAGGACAACCTCTGTAGTTAGCGGTGTGATTACTTCCACAATTACTGCATTTTTTATCACTTTGATCGTTTGGCTTATTGCAACTAGCAGTGCCGTGTAATTCGCCGCACACAACACAAACAGTAAGTAAATTGCAGTAAGTTTTCGTATGGCCATATTCTTGACAATTATGGCACTGTACGGGCCCAGAACGCTTGTGTGGTTCTTCAACTGTGATTTTTCGGTATAGCAGGTATTTTAAGTTATAAATTGGGTGCGTCTCATTTTTTTTCAATTTTATATCATAAAGCTCAAGTTCAACACGAAATAGGGGTTGGGGCATCTTCTCCCTATTTGTTATATTGGACACATTTTTTACCTTAAACCCCTGTTCTTCGGGAACAACATAAGAATCTATGCCCTTCAATACGATCTGCATGCCTTTAGCGCTCTTAAGCTGGTATGTGTAGAAGCTTGTTTTATTTTTTTAAACTTTAGCAACCATTTTGCGAAAATCTTTTTCGTCATAAATTTGGATTTTAGTTTCATCGATGTTGCCACGTTTTATTAGAACAATGTAAAATTTATTCTCACCAATGACCGAAATTAATTCTTGGAATTTTTTTCTCTCAAATAGATTGGTGGCGGCTTGGATGTTTTATTCGAGGATACCTCGGGTTTGTCGTTGTCATCTTGCAAAATTATAAAGCAGTTTTGGCGATTAGTTGAGGCTGCGCTGTTATCCCTAGACATTTTTGGAGCAGATGAAATTTTTGAAGAATTCGGGCTTCGCCCACGCTTTACTACAGTTATATATCTGTCCATTCCGACTTGTACCTTGAGTTTCGAGCCGCTGTTATCTGTAGTGATAACTTTGTTAAGTGATGAACACGAGCCTGAAGGGGATGATATTACTGGCTTATATGAAGAAGTACTAGGCAACTGTAATATTAATGAAGCACTACTATTTGACATTGGACAGAGTGAAATTGATCGCTGACGAAAAATTGGCTCTTCCGTTAAAAAAAGACTTTCATCAGGTTTATTATTTTTATTGTTTTCATTAAGAGTTTCAGAACTCACAGTAAAATAAGCATTTCTGCCGTTAGAACTCACTTCAAAATTTTTTGTATTTGAGGCACTCATACGTAGAACTCCTCAAGGGTACTTCGTTTGTGTTTTTTTTTTTGTTTGCGGTCTTTTTTTGTTTTTGTTATTTATGATTGTTTGTTTATTTTTGAGGTACTCGTTAGAGTATTCCTCAATATCACTTTGTTTAAGATTTTTTTTATTTGCGGTTTTTTTTTTGTTTTTGTTATTTCTACTATGTAAAAAATATTAGCAAAGCATAAAGCTTATTTATTAAAGTCAGTATGTACCTATTACGAATAATATGTACTACGAATATTTTTTTGTATAATTTTTTGTTTGTTTGGTAAGTATGTAAGCAAAATTCCGCTAATCGACTGTTCGCTATGAAGGTACCACGAGAACAGAAAGTAATAAATAAACATTATTACTCACTTTAACTCTGAGTTTAAAACTACTAAAAACCAATTTGTAAAAGAAAATAATTTTGAATTTTCATGTAGGCAAAAGCATTTTTTAACATAAACAGCATACATAATAAATTTCTCGCAGTGCGTTTGAGAAAAATTAGTTAAAAGATAAGCAAAAATTTGTCTCAGATAAGACTAAATGAAAGAGAATAAAAATATGTGTGAATTCGATTTGCAAAAATTTGATACTTGATGTTCACCCACGGATTAGACTCTTTTTTGATACGAAATGTCTTCTTTGCAGTATTTATTCAATTGGATTAAAGACAGATAGGGAACTACATACTTTCTCATTCACAGTGTGCAGAAATGGCTATCACGAATTAATTGATTTTAGAGCTAAATTGTAAAAAAAAAGTTGTAAATTTTATTCAAGTGTTTTGATATTTCGACTATAGTGGATGATTTAATTTAATATATAAAAGAGTAAAAATAAAATTTGAATTCAAATGTTTATCCTCCACATACATATGTATAGGGTGTTTTTTAAGAGGTATAGAACTTTGAATTGAAATAAAACACAAGAAAATCGTTTTAATGTCCATTAATTTGGCTTTATTGGAAGGATAATTTTATGCCATTTATGTTTAAATATGATTTCGGGCATGTGGCCACCGCGGCTGGCTCGAATAAAGCCAATTCTACAGGTCCAATTTTCAACCACTTTTTCGAGCATATGGGGCCGTTTGTTGGCAATAACGCCACGAATGTTGGCTTCCAAGTCCCCTAACGTTTCTGGTTTGTTGGCGTAGACGAGCGACTTCACATATCCCCAAAGAAAATAATCCAATGGTGTCAAATCACACGATCTTGGTGGCCAATTGACAGGTCCATTCCGCGAAATTATGCGCTCATCGAATGTTTCCTTCAATAAATCGATTGTGACGTGCGCTGTGTGGCATGTAGCACCGTCTTGTTGGAACCACAACTCATCCACATTCATGCCATCCAATTCGGGAACAAAATAGTCGGTTAGTCGGCTCCAATTGCTGTGCACGGTGGCGAATCGATTCATTCGGGTCCTCTTCAACACTTTGCTCTACAGCGGCAATTGTTTCTTCGGTGCGCACTGTTCGACGTCTCTGCGGATGCGTATTATCACATAGAGTAAACGTAGTGCGAAAACGATCCATGGTTAACCGAATTAATTGCTCTGATGGACGATTATGTCGACCATAAAATGGACGGAGCTTGCGGTAAACTTCGCGAACTGAACCATTATTTTCGAAATAAATTTGCACGATTTGCAAGCGTTGTTCTTTTGTCAACCTGTTCATGATAAAATGGCAAACCAAACTAAATATTAATCACTTGACAGCTGACAAAATGGCCGCCAGTTAAAAAAGTGATGCCAACTTAAAGTTCTATACCTCAATAAAAAACACCCTTTATATACATACAAGCAGGTTTATTGCATTTGGTGCTTTTTAGTGTTTTTTTTCATGACCGAACAGTGCTTTTTGCTTTAAAAAAGTTGGCACCACTGATATAAATACACATACTGTGTATATGAAAGTCAGAGCAAACACACATACATACATCTTTATATTATTTATAAATTAGTGTATAATATGAGAGAGAGAGAGAGAGAGAGAGAGAGAGTAAAATGAATGTTTGTACGAATGCTTATGAGAGGCTGAATAAGTTTCTTCCGTACGTATTAAAATAACAAAATTTTTTTTATTAGAAAGTATTATTGGATAAATTTATTAAAATAACTTATGTTCTGCGAAAAATACAAATATTTTTTTATCAACAACATCTGCGTTCACAGTTTTAACACGTTTAGTTGAACATTACCATATTGCCACATTGAAAATGACATGATTTGTATACTGTTAAATTTTCCACATGGTAATTAATTTGATTTACATACAAAACAAAGACAACAAACTTGCCAGACCATATTAAAGTATTAAAATTGAAGCGTTGCAATATTAAGACACATTTTAAAACGCTATTGTGAACTCCAAACTGTTAAATTTGCCACATGGTAACTAATTTGATTTATATACAAAACAAAAACAACAAACTTGCCAGACCATATAAAAGTATTAAAATTGAAACGTTGCAATATTAAGGGCCAATTTCACCAACTTATTTAAATATCAATTCATATTTAAAAATAATTTTTCCATATAAAAATTAAACAAAATTGACATTTAAATATGAATTGATATTTAAATAGAGTTGGTGAAATTGGCCCTAAGACACATTTTAAAACGCTATTTTGAATTCCCGAATTGATTGTATAAGAAACCTTATATGTATAAGTATGAAATTATTGCCACATAATTTTAAAATTAAAATAAACTTTGATTATTCAGCGTTAAGAACGCATTTCTAGAAATTACATAGAATAAATATACGTTATAAAATAATTTAATTAAAATAATCCCAGCAACATAGAATTCTGATTTGGAAGTACTAACAACTAAGGGAAGCAATTTATTGCCTTCTTGATAACGAAAGCTTCGAAAAATGCTTCTGAAAAGCACTAATGTAAAGCGGGCTCTCTACAAAATTAAAAAAAAAACTAAAAAAATTGTAAACCAGTAACTTTTACATCTGAGTACAAAACCTACACATTGTTTCTTCTTTGAAGCGATTTCGTAAGGCAAAAAATGCACGGCTGTTTGAAAGCTGAATGTAATTGCTTCTATCTGGCTTACAAACACTCTTGTGTAGCGCGATTCACTAACTTTTTTTTAATGATAATCACATCGTTAAAATAATTTTAACGAAAATTGATCGAATTTGCAATTCAGTAACATTTTCAACGATATTCGCTATAGGTTAATATCAACTATGTCGTTATTTAAGCGACAATAATTTATGTGCTGTTAATTTTATCGACAAAAATCAACAGAAAATATCAGCTGCGTACTATCGTTAAAAAGAAGTTACAGAATCACACAATCGTTATCGCAAGTGACAAAATCTATAGACAAAAATTACGATTGTCGGATCGTTAAAAGTTACTGAATCGCACTACTGGAAAGCGGTAATTTTTGCTCGGATGGTGAAATTGAAGAAATAGAACGAAGTATCAGAGATTTAAGGCTACATAAATGGAAAAATTTGCTCAGAACTGAATTACGGATTAAAGTTTATAACAATAGAAATTCTACTAATGATAATCCATTCGTAAAACAGTCAATATTTGCTCTAGGACTATTAACATTTCCATGTTCAAATGCTGAGGTGGAAATAACTTTTAGCGCAAATAACTACTTTAAAAGTAAGTTAGATATATAATATTAATTTTTAAAAAGAAAAGACTTATGTTATTCAGAATGTAACATACATCATGTAAAAATTAATTCAGATGAAACGCCTAAAAAATCAAATTGTTTTATTAAAACAGTTTTATTGCCAGAGAAAAAAGGTGAAACTGATTTTCTCCTTAAACGAGGAGTGCAATTATTTATATATTAATATAAATATGTAGATATGTCTTTCTGTATATGCACATGCATACATAAATAGTTTTTGTTAATAAATTGATACACACATATTTATACGCATGCACATATACTTAATACATATACATGTATATAATTAAGTGTACCCTGAACTCTGCAAATTTGAAACAAAAGAAAATTCTTTCGCCTTGTATGCTAATTATACTCACAATTCATTTTATTTAGATTCGAGTTGCAATGTAACCCCAGTAACAAATTGAGGGACTCGATATCGACCAAAATCCTAAAATATTTCTACATAAATTTTATTCAAATGTTTTGATATTTCGTCTATACCATACGTCTATACCTGATATATTTTTGTCATGACAAATATCACATACCATATAGCAAAAACAGCAAAAACATATATATACTGTTTGACTTTTGTCATGATAAAAATATATCAGGTATAGACGTAGGGATACGGAGTGATTTAATTTAGGCAGTTATATAAAAGACTGCAAATAAAATTTGAATTGAAATCCTTGTCCTGTAAATAAAATTCCTTTGTTTACGAGTTCTACTTCATTTTGGCAAAATTATTAAATCAAATAGCCAGCCCATTACAATTGGCTAATTTACTTTCATTCATGGATTTTACCAGTAACATTCTGATATCTGTACCTTTAGGCCGTAAGTCTCTCGTTGTCTTGAATTTGTATTATTTTCCTTCCCATATTCTACTTATAATTAAAATCTAAATATGGCTCGATATTTGTAATTGAAATTATAACAAAAACCTATGAAATGTAGTAAAGTAAAAAGTGTAGTTAACTTTAGTTTCTAATTTTTACTTATTCAATACACCTATCCCTCGATTTACACAATAGATACGTTCCCGAGAAAGTCATGTAAATCGAAGTTTTAAATTTTTGCATGAAAAATCGTGTAAATAGAAAATAAAGGCAGAACCTTGTAAAAAATTGATTTTATTAAGATTTTATAACGTGTATGAAAAAATTTCGAAATTTAAACCCAAGACACAAACCAATTGCATTAACAGAGCTTTGTTAATATGATAACAGAATCCTGCTGGACATGAAAATCTTGGAAGTACATACTACAAATGGAATCCTGGCCATGTTTTACAACAAAAAGAGCTAAAAAACGAAACATGCACATTATATAAAAACAAGTTCTCGTTGAACCTTCATAGTGAACAGACGTCTTAGCGGAGTTTTTCTTACATACACAATAAGCAAAGAAATGATACAAAAAAAATTATTCGTAGTATGTAATATTCGTATTATTCGTAATACATACACAGAAAAAAGTATTCACTAATTAATATTTTCAATTAAAAATTTAATTGGTTCAATTTAATTGTATTAATTAATTTGAGAGTAAAAACTTAATTGATATTATCAAATTGTTTATAGGTAAAAATTTAATTAATTTTTTACTTGATATTACAAATATTTTAATTCATATTACAAAATCATTCATACTACTATTTTGTTTGTATTGATTTTGATAAATAAGCTTTATTTGCTTTATTAATATTTTTACACAAACAGAAATAACAAAAACAAAAAAAAATTTTAATACATGTATTTATTTATTGTATCTTCAAAAATGAACTAACAATAAGTATTCAAATCTTAAATCTAAACTATAATTATTAGGCCCGACCAGTATCGGACATAAACTTGTTGATATTTATTAATAATACATAAGCAGTTATAATCAAAAAAAAAAAAAAAAAAAAAAAAAAAACATTTTAAAGCAGTCCCATCTGGAGTGTTAAATATAAGAGCACTTGTGTCCCTCTTGTTTAGGGGAATGTGTGCAGTAAAGTTCAAAATATGAATAGCAAAAGGATTAGGATGAGACTCGAGTTTTGTTAAGTATTTGCCTGCGTATCTTGCAAACAAAAAAATAAAAACACAAGGTGACATTGAGGAATACTCTATATGAGTACCTCAAAAACAAATATTTGCGAAGTGAGTTCTAACGGCAGAAATGCTTATTATACTATGAGTTCAGAAGCTTTTAATGAAAACAATACAAATAAAAAATCTGACGTTAACCTCTTTTTAACGGAAAAGCCAATTTTTTCGATCAACTTCGCTTTGCCCATGCCAACTAATGATTCGTTAACGTTACAGTTGCCTAGTACTTCTACATTAAAGTCAGCGATATCATCCGCTTCAAAATCCCGGTCATCAATTAACCAAGTTATTACTATAGATAACAGTATCCCAGAACTAAAGGTATAAGTAGGAATGGACAGATGGTAAGGCGTGGGAGTGGGCTCCAAAGATATCTAGATATATCAGCGCATCCTCTATTATTCGTCAAACCCGTTTTAAAATATTGCAAGATGACAACGACAAACCCGATATATCGTCGAACAAAACTTCCAAGCCGCCACCAATCTATTTGTGAGAAAAAAAATTCAAACGCCCTTATTAAAAAACTAATCTCGTTCATTGGTGAGAATAATTTTCACATAGTTCTAATAAAACGTTGTAACATTGATGAAACGAAAATTCAAATTTATGAAGGAAAAGAATCAGTTCTCGTTGTACATTCACTCCGAACAGTCGATAAGCGGAATTTTTCTTACATACTTACTAAACAAACAAGAAATTATACAAAAAAATATTCGTAGTACATATTATTCGTAATAGATACATACTGACTTTAATAAATAAGCTTTATTGCTTTGCTAATATTTTTTACATAGTAGAAATAAAAAAAAACCGCAAACAAAAAAATACATATAAAGTGCCCTTGAGGAATACTCTATGAGTACCCCTCAAATACAAAAAATTTTGAAGTGAGTTGTAACGGCAGAAATGCTTATTTTACTGTGAGTTCTGAAACTCTTAATGAAAACAATATCAATAATATATCTGATGAAAATCCTTTTTTAAAGGCAAAGCCAATTTTTCGTCAGCGAACAACTTTGCTTTGTCCAATGTCAAATAGTACTGATTCATTAACATTACAGTTGCCTAGTACCTCTTCATATAAGTCAGTAATATCATCCCCTTCAGGCCCGTGTTCATCACTTAACAAAGTTATCACTACAGATAACAGTAGGAAAGGTACAAGTCGGAATGGACAGATATATAACCGTGGTAAAGCGTGGGCGAAGCCCGAATTCTTCAAAAATTTCATCTGCTCCAAAGATGTCTAGGGATAACAGCGCATCTTCTACTAATCGTCAAAACCGTTTTCAAATATGGCAAGATGACAACAACAAATCCGATGTATCCACGAACAAAACATCTAAGCCGCCACCAATCTATTTGAGAGGGAAAAAATTCAAACGCTCTTATCAAAAAATTAATCTTGGTCATTGGTGAGAATAAATTTCATTTTGTTCCAATAAAACGCGGCAACATCGATGAAACGAAAATTTAAATTTATGACGAAAAAGATTTCCGAAAAATGGTTGCTGAATTAAAAAAAAAATAAAACAAGCTTCTACACATACCAGCTTAAGAGCGCTAAAGGCTTGCAGATCGTATTGAAGGGCATAGATTCTTATGTTGTTCCCAATGAAACAAGAGATGCACTCGTCCTCCAGAGGTTTAAGGTAAAAAATGTGTCCAATATAATAAATAGGGAGAAGATTCCCCAACCCATATTTCGTGTTGAACTGGAGCCTAATGATAAAAAATTTAAATAAAATGAGACGCACCCAATTTATAGCTTAAAATACCTGTTATACTGAAAAATCACAGTTGAAGAACCACACAAGCGTTCTGGGCCCATACAGTGCCATAATTGTCAAGAATATGGCCATACGAAAACTTACTGCAATTTACCTACTGTTTTTCTTGTGCGCGGCGAATTACACGGCACTGCTAGTTGCAATAAGTCAAAAGATCAAAGTGATAAAAAATGCAGTAATTGTGAAAGTAATCACACCGCTAAATACAGAGGTTGTCCTGTGTACTCTTTCGTAAAGCTGACTATGGTGCAAAAACCTAAATTATCTCCAGCTCAATCAGCAAACGCTTACTCTGCCACTTTTGCTCAAATGAGCCAACCACTACACTACAACGCTCAGCATACGTTCTGGGGTTGGCGTCTTATTACGCATAGAGGTAGGGCGTTGTTCAACACAATTTCAAAAATGGGCTTGGATGTTATTTCGAGTGGGGAGCCCACTTACTGGCCTACTGACGTACGAAAAATAACGGATGTTATAGATTTTGGCGTTATTAAAAGTATTTCTAGGGAATTAATTCACGTTGAAGCTTCCCTAGATGTCTCATCCGATCACTCTTCCACGATCGTTACAATCTGTAGCCCACTGAGAAACGCTTTACCTGACCCATATGTCAAGATGATAAATCGTGTTAATTGGCTGGAATTCAAAAAATATCTTAGTAGTCATTGCACGGAAAATATTATGCTAAGAACACCCGATGATATTGAATCTAACATGGCCAATCTCAACGAGAATATTAAACAAGCTGCTGAACATGCCACTATCTCCCATCCGCATACTAGGTTTAATAGAATTTATTCTACAGACGATGAACGTCTCGTACGTGAAAAAAGAGCTAGAAGGGAACGGCAACAGTACAGATCACCTCAACACAAAATCAGATTTAAAGAGTGCACTAAACGACTCCAAGAGTTGCTTGCATCTGAAAAAACTTCATCTTTTAAAAATTATCTCGAAGGTCTTGATGTCACACCAGCATCTAATTACGCTAAAAAGCTTAAAACACCCGTTGAGTTAAAGCCACTTTTGCGCACATCTACCGGAGGTTGGGCAAGAAGCGATACTGAAAAAGGTAACATATTTGCTGATCATTTAAAATCCGTATTTACACCAAACACATGTACCGGTGTTGCTGATTTGCCGAATGTAGTTGACCCTACACCTCGACCCTTAAAATTTAAGATGTGTGATGTACAAAAACTAATTGCCGAACTCAGCCCGAAAAAAGCTCCCGGTATTGATGGAATTAGTAACCAGATGCTGATTAAGTTGCCTCGTACTGCAATTAGAATCCTGTTATTAATTTTAATGCCATTTTACGACTGGAGTATTATTCACACTGCTGGAAGCTTGCAAAGGTTAAAATGATTCCAAAGCCAGGTAAAGATCTTACAAAGCCTGAGTCATATAGGACAATAAGTTTACTGTCAACAATGGCAAAGCTCTATAAAAAGCTACTCATGACAAAATTGTCTTCAATTTTAATTGATAATAGGTGCATCCCGGACTATCAATTTAATTTTAGAAGCCAGCATAACACGGTTGAGCAAACGCATAGATTGGTTCAATTTATAAGAAAAATATTTGAGGAAAAGAAGTATTGTTCGGCCCTGTTTATTGATGTTCCTCAGACATTTGATAAGGTGTTGCATGAAGGTCTGATTTTGAAATTGAAGACATACTTACCAATAAATATTCTAAATCTTTTGGAAAGTTATATTCTTGCCCGAAAATTTACAGTTGTGGAAGGACACGTTATGAGTATGCCTGAAACTATATTATCCGGTGTACCACAGGGGACTATAATGGGGCCAGTTTTATATTCGATTTATACTTGTGATATGCCTGTGAGCAGTATTATCCAACTTCCACTCAAATATATTGGTTGATTGGCAGAAACTCAACATTCAGCCTAGACTGCAAACTTTTACTATACAAGTCGCTTTTGAAGCCAATATGGTGCTACGGATTTCAGTTATGGGGCAGTGCTTCAGCTTCCAATGTCGAAAGAATCCAAAGCAAAACAAAATTTTACGGTTAATAACATTGGTTCCATGGTACATCCAAAATTCTATTATACATCGTGATTTAAATATGCCACTAGTGACTGAAGAAATTGCAAAATACGCAGGCAAATATTTAAAAAAAGTCGAATCACATCCTAATCCGCTTGCTCGTAATATTTTGAACTTTACTGGACACATCTGCCTAAAAAAGAGGGACACACGGCCTCTTATACCTAACACTCCAGATGGAACCACTTGAAAATACTTTTTTGCCCTTTTTTTGATTACCACTACTAATGTATTATTTATAACTATCACTAAGTTTATGTAAGACTCTGGTCGGGCCTAATAATTTTTTTTATAAATTTAAGATTTGAATACTTATTGTTCATATATGAAGATACAATAAATAAATACATGTAAAAAAAATAATAATTTTGAATTAAATATGTAAAACTACATATTTAATTCAAAACCGGTCCTTTGGAAATATACTACAATATTTTTTTAATGCATGTTTTCTTATTATTTATTATATCTTCAAATATCAACTAACAATAAGTATTCAAATCGTAAATCTAAAATATAATTATTAGGCCCAACCAATGTCGGACATAAGCTTAGGGATAGTTATTAATAACACATAAGCAAAAAGAAAAGATAAAAGTGTTTTCAAGCAGCTTCATCACCTGGAGTGTTGAATATTAGAGCCCGTGTATCTCTCTTTTTTAAGCCGGTGTGTCCAGTAAAGTTTAATATATTACAAGCAAGCGGATTATGATGTAACTCGATTTTTGTTACATATTTGCCTGCGTATTTTGCAATTTTTTCAGTCACTAGTGGCATATTTAAATCACGATGTATATTTGAATTTTTGATGTATCATGCAGCCGATGTTATAATACA
Source organism: Tachina grossa (assembly GCA_949987645.1). NCBI lineage: Eukaryota > Metazoa > Arthropoda > Insecta > Diptera > Tachinidae > Tachina > Tachina grossa. The sequence continues at coordinate 101,463,163 of OX465274.1, forward strand.
TATGCATGTTTTTTATTTATTGTAAATATCTTCAAATATCAACTAACAATAAGTATTCAAATCCTAAATCTAAAATATAATTATTGGGCCCAACCAATGTCGGATAGTTAATAATACCACATAAGCAAAAAAAAAAGTGTTTTCAAGCAGCTTCGTCATCTGGAGTGTTGAATATTAGAGTCCGTGTATCTCTCTTTTTTAAGCGGGTGTGTCCAGTAAAGTTCAATACATTACGAGCAAGCGGATTAGGATGTGACTCGATTTTTGTTAGATATTTGCCTGCGTATTTTGCAATTTTTTCAGTCACTAGTGGCATAATTAAATCACGATGTATATTTGAATTTTTGATGTACCATGGCGCCGATGTTATAATACGTAAAATTTTGTTTTGCCTTCGTTGAATTTTCTCAACATTTGAAGCTGAAGCAGTGCCCCATAGCTGAATTCTGTAGCACCATATTAGCTTCAAAAGCGACTTGTATATTAAAAGTTTGCAATCTAGACTGAGGATTGAATTTCTACCAATCAGCCAATGTTAATTTTAGTTTCATTTGTGTTAGCTTAGTGTCCATGTAAGCCGTCGATCAAGGTGTATACCTAGGTATACATGTGAATATATTTAAAAATTTTATTACTTATTCTAATGGGCGAACAAGTATTTTTTCGTAGGGTAAATTTTACCGGAGCACACTTCTGTTCATTTACCTTTATTCTCCATTAGTTGAACCATAGTTCCATCTTAGTAATGTGTTGCTGGAGTTCGCGGGATGCTTCATCAGGGTTTTCGCACGAACTAAGGTATGCTGTATCGTCCGGAAATGTAGAAGTATGGATACTACTTCTCACAGGCATATCAAAAGTATAAATCAAATACAAAACTGGCCCCAGTATACTCCCCTGTGGCACACTGGATGAGATAGTTTTAGGCATACTCATAAAGTCTCCTTCCACAACAGTGAACTTACGGGAAATAATGTAACTTTCCAAAAGATTTAAAAAGTTTTTTGGTAGGTAAATCTTCAATTTTAAAATCAGGCCTTCATGCCTAACGTGACCAGATGGTTTTTGCAAAAAGCGGGACATGATCGATCAGAAAGCGGGATTTTGAAGAAAATATCGCCAAAAAGCGGGATTTCAAAATAAATATCTTTTGTAAAGCGGGATGTGTAATATGCACACACAGTTTGGTATATACTTAGGAAACACAGTTTTCAACTCAAAAGAAACGCTTTAAAAAAACAAAAGTATTTATAAGAAATTATGTATCTATATATATAAAAATCAAATGTCGTTCGTTGGTAATCGCATCAGTTAAGAGCGTCTGCACCGATTTCGCTATTTATTTTAATGTGGCACTTCCACTATAATTTTTGATGTGTAAACATCTATACGCTAGGGGGTAAAAATTTTTTCACAATACAATTACAAATTTTGAGTGAGATGCACATCGCGTTGTCAAATCGGTGTGAGCTATATATATATATATATATATATATATATTAGTGTTTCAAAGAAGCAATACAAACTTATTTAAAATATTGTAAATACATAGAAATTTGCTGGTTTTTGTTTGTTTTATTTAAAAAAGGTAAAAACGAACCCTATTGTTTTCGCTACGCTGTCCGTAAGAGCTACGGACCTGAAATTTGGACACAGTATGTAGACATTTGGCCGCTACAACAACAAATACATGAGAGTTAAAATTAAAGGGTGTTTCAAAACGAGCAACGAAAAATGTTAAAATCCCATGTAATATACATACAATTACTTGTATGTACATATATATACTTGAAATTTTTACAGACTACAAGAATTAATACTAAATTTAAAAAATTTAAATTAAAGGGTGTTCCATAAGTTAATGCAATTTTGACAACTTTCTGTATCTTGGAAACCGTAAGAGCAAAACTCTTGAAATTTTCAAAAACGGTAAAACTAAAAAATTATAAAATCGCCAGATCAAAAAAATCGCCGAAAACAAAATCGCCAAAACGAAAAAAGCAACAAATTAAAAAAATTTCTAGGACTAAAATAAATCGCGAAAACCCGGAAAAATCGCCAAAATGAAAAAGCCCAAAAACAGAAAAAATAGCTAAAATTAAAAAAAAATCGCCAAAATAAAAAAAATCGCCAAAATGAAAAAATCACCAAAAAAAAACCCCAAAAACAGAAAAAAATCGCCAAAATGAAAAAAATCGACAAAATAAATAAAAAAAAAACCCCAAAAATAGAAAAAAATCGCCAAAATGAAAAAAATTGCCAAAATGAAAAAAATTGCGAAAATTAAAAAAACCCCAAAAAGAGAAAAAAAACGCCAAAACGAGAAAAACGACATAACTGAAAAAACGTTTAAACTGAAAAAAGCTTAAAAAAGGGAAAAAATCCACAACAAAAAAATGCTCCAAGCTGAGTGTACGGAACCCTTCGTGCCCGAGTCAAAGTCACACTTTACTGAATTTATTTTAATTGCAATGCGTACACAACAACAAGAACAGCAACAACTAAACGATGAACAACAGGAATTAAAAATTAAAAAGTAAATGTAAAGACATTTACCATAGATGAGCAGTACCACTAAAATTTCAGTAAAAATAATAAAAAAATTTTAACCAGTAAATTTTTACTGATTACTAAAATTTTTTTCTGCAATTTTTATAAAGTGCCTAAATGGTTTATTATATGATGAATTAATAATGAACATAATGAAATTCTACCAAGTGGCTAAATTTTTTTCATACAAAAGTTTCAAAATTTGAATGAAAAAAACTTTGCCACTTGCTACAATTTTATTATGAATACGGCCCTACGATTTTACTGGTAATACAAATTAAATTTCATTAGCAGTAAAAATTTACTGAATTTTTTCAGTAATCAGTAAATTTACTGCTTACTGCAATTTTTAATTCACCAAATAAGTTTAATAAAACAAACAAAAACCATCAAATTCCTATGTATTTACAATATTGAAAGTTCTGATACTTTTAATTAATTAATTTTAAAAAAAATATTTATTTATTTATTTAGATGTTTACACATCTCCTTTGTGATCGGACTCACATTGCCTTTTTTATTTTAAAATATTTTTCAGCAAGAAACGTGAAATTTCTTGTGATTAACGATTTTTATATTGTGCGTTGCCTACAAAAAAAGTTCGGACTAGACATGTTAGGTGTGAAACCAACATGAAAAAATATTTACTTTGAGATATCTGAAAAACTAATACTGTGAGAACCTTGAAATATTGTCGGGATACCTCTGCTGATATTGTGCATTGTTTCTGGAAACAATTTCAGAATTTAACACGTAGGCATAGTGTCAATTTTTGTTTGTCTTGCTGATTTGCTTACAGAGTATTACTGATGGTCTAGAAGAAACAAGAGGCTATTACTTCAAGATATCTTGGAAGCCAAAACAATCAAAAAAAATTTTTTTCGTAAGCAGTAACACCAATAACGAGAACAGTATTATAAAAAGGAGTCAATAATGGAGAACAAAGTGTGTCACGTCTCAAGTAAATAAAATTTTAGTTTTTTAATGTCTTGGTATATGCTATAAACACAAACATGAAATTCTGCTGATCCTGTCAATGATAGAAATCAATAGGAATGGGAGAAGTGAGTATGGATCCTCTCAAATAGAGAATATGTTTACTTAAAACATATCTTGAAAACTAATGCAGTGAGAGTTTAGGAACTCTTCATGACTAATTATGTTACGAGTAATAATGAGATTTGTATTCAACAAAATACTGAAGGTTGTACTGCAAACGTGGCACTTCTAATAAAAAAAATTAATTTTCATCTTAAGTCGTTTATGGAGTGTAGCGAAGTATACAGGGTTTTACCTATTTAAGAAATAACCGCACTTAATTTAGAATTAATTTTTATCAGTTACATTTTAATAAAAATCAAACAAGAGATTGAATTATTCAAAACTCGAAAAAGCGTGATAAAGCGGGATAGAAATGCGAGGCGGGATCGACCTGTGAAAAGCAGGATAATCCCGCCTAAAGTGGGATGTCTGGTCAGGTTATTCATGCCACACTTTATCGAATGCCTGAGAAACGTCAATAAACAGCGCAGAACAATACTTTTTTTCTTCAAAAGTTCTTCTTATAAATTGAACCAATCTCAGTCAGCAGCCTGTTTAATATTCTCGTTAAGATAGGCAATGTTAGATTCAATATTGTGGGGTGTTCTGAGCGTAATGTTTTCCGTACAATGACGACTGAGATATTTTTTGAACCCTAGCCAATTAAAACGATTGATCATCTTCACTATATGTAGAAGTAACTTACCTGACCTATGGGAGAGTGATCGGACGAGAGATCAAGAGAAGCTTGAACTTGAATTAAATCCCTAGATATATTTTTTATGACGCCAAAATCTATAACATCCGGAATTTTTTGTATGTCAGTAGGCTCCCCACTTGAAATGACGGTCAAGCCCATTTTTGAAATTGTGTTGAACAATGCTCGACCTCTGGATATAATAAGACGCGAAGACCATAACGTACGTTTGCATTGTAGTCGTCAGCTGCTACGAAACACGGTCCAAGAGATTTGTAGAAATCCTCATATTGATTCTCAGTGATTGATAATCTGGGAGGGGGTAAATTGATGATATCACAAAATTTGTACAAAAACTTTCAATTCCAATATTTGTTGCTTGTAGGTGTTCTTCACAAATGTTGTCAACAATATAGTGCTTGAGTCTTGACTTTATTATAATTGCTGATCCACCGCATGCTCTTCCTCTAGGATCATTTGAATCATATAAGGTATGACCATAAATTTTAAAAATACTTTTCGAAGTCAAATGAGTCTCAGATACTAACATATCAATATTTTTTCCCGTGAGGAAGTGCTCAAGTTCATTTTTGTGTTGGCGAATGCCGTTTGCGTTCCAGAAACATATAGTCATGTTTGTTGTAAAATTGTTTATAGTTTGCACCAGATTATCAATAGTAGCTTCAAGGCGATTAAAATTAAAGTTTGCGTCAGTATTTTTTGAATTATTTGGCGGGGAAACATTTTGTGTGGGAATTGAATTTGTCTTAGCAGCATCTGCATACGATACACGGGAAGTAACTGGTTGGCTCATTTGCGCAAAAGTGGCAGAGTAAGCGTTTGCTGATTGAGCTGGAGCTAATTTAGGTTTTTGCACCGTAGTCTGCTTTACGAAAGAGTACACAGGACAACCTCTGTAGTTAGCGGTGTGATTACCTCCACAATTACTGCATTTTTTATCACTTTGATCTTTTGACTTATTGCAACTGTGCCGTGTAATACGCCGCACACAACACAAACAGTAGGTAAATTGCAGTAAGTTTTCGTATGGCTATATTCTTGACAATTATGGCACTGTACGGACCCACAATGCTTGTGTGGTTCTTCATCTGATAGTTTTCGGTAACCTATAAATTGGGTGCGTCTCATTTTTTTTCAATTTTATATCACTAGGCCCAAGCTCAACACGAAATAGTGGTTAAGGAATCTTCTCCCTATTTATTATATTGGACACATTTTTTACCTTAAACCCCTGGAGAACGAGTGCATCTTTTATTTCCTGGGGAGCAACATAAGAATCTATGCCCTTCAATACTATCTGCAGGCCTTTGGCGCTCTTAAGCTGGTATGTGTAGAAGCTTGTTTTATTTTTTTTTCAAATTCAGCAACCATTTTGCGGAAATCTTTTTTGTCATAAATTTGAATTTTCGTTTCATCGATGTTGCCGCGTTTTATTGGAACAATATGTAATTTATTCTCACCAATGACTGAAATTAATATTTTAATAAGGGCGTTTGAATTTTTTTCTCTCAAATAGATTGGTGGCGGCTTAGATGTTTTGTTCGGGGATACATCGGATTTGTTGTGTTCATCTTGCAATATTTGAAAACGGTTTTGACGATTAGTAGAAGATGCGCTGTTATCGCTAGACATGTTTGGAGCGGATGAAATTTTTTTTTAATTCGGGGTTCGCCCACGCTTTACCACGGATATAAAGGGTGTCCCAACAAGAACGCAAGATTTGAATTTTAAATAAAACACAGATATTTAAAAAAAAATCGTGAAACTTTATTATATCGTAAAGTAGACAGTATAAGGTTATGTGTGGAACAACATACACGCGATCATTTGATGAAATTTTCAATGGCCGTTTTGCATAAATGCTGCGGTATTTCATTAATGCAGCGTCCAATTTCCTCTTTTAAGGCTTGACTCGTCGTCGGCTTATTCGCGTAAACCATCGACTTCAAAAAACCCCAAAGAAAAAAGTCTATTGGTGTTAAATTGCACGATCTAGGCGGCCAATTCTGGTCTCCAAAACGCGAAATAACACGACCGGGAAATGACTGATGTAGCAATTGAATTGTTTCTCTAGCTGTATGACATGTGGCGCAGTCTTGTTATAACCACATGCCCTCCACATTCATTTCTTCAATTCTAGGCACGAAAAAACTGGCGGCGAATCGTCACATCCGTGAACGTACAACTCGTCACGTAAAAACACCATTTTCGGATTATGACATACGTGAACGTATTGAAATCCCATTCAGTTTATACGAATGACGTATTACTTAATTTGTTTTCGTACGATTGCCGATACGATCACGTATGTAACGATTTGCCCCCTGGTTATCATTTCATGATACCGAACACCATTGACTGTTCGCGCTTGACCTGCGTTTGAGCGACATCATCACGTACAGCTGCGACATTTTTGGTCGATCGACCTGGTCGAAGGCGTGTTGTTGTCTTGACATTACTAACAGATCCAGTTTCGGCAAATTTATAAATTAATTTCTTTACAGTTGACTCTTTTCGAGCATTATAGTGACCCCCAATTGATCGCAAATTTGCGAACTGTAGCCGCAAAACTTTCACCATTTTGGTAAAACAAATTTACAATGAGAACGCGTTGTTCATTCGTGTAGCGCTCCATTTTTACTAACCTCCTACCTTCTACTAGAAAACAATAACAATTGTTCAAATGTCAAACAATGACACTTCGAATGGCGCCAAATTTAAATCTTGTGGGACACCCTTTATATCTGTCCATTCCGACTTGTACCTTTCGTTTTGAGCTACTGTTATCTGTAGTGATAACTTTGTTAAGTGATGAACACGGGCCTGAAGGGGATGATATTTCTGACTTATATGAAGAAGTACTAGGCAACTGTTAATGAATCACTACTATTTGACATTGGACAAAACAAAGTTGTTCGTATTTGTTTGTATTTTTTTGTGTGCGGTTTTTTTTTTGATTTTGTTATTTCTACTATGTAAAAATATTAGCAAAGCAATAAAGCTTATTTATTAAAGTCAGTATGTACCTATTACGAATAATATGTACTACGAATATTTTTTTGTATAATTTTTTGTTTGTTTAGTAAGTATGTAAGAAAAATTCCGCTAATCGACTGTTCGGAATGAATGTACAACGAGAACTGATTCTTTTCCTTCATAAATTTGAATTTTCGTTTCATCAATGTTACAACGTTTTATTGGAACTATGTGAAAATTATTCTCACCAATCAACAAGATTAGTTTTTTAATAAGGGCGTTTGAATTTTTTTTTCTCAAATAGATTGGTGGCGGCTTGGAAGTTTTGTTCGACGATATATCGAGTTTGTCGTTGTCATCTTGCAATATTTTAAAACGGTTTTGACGATTAATAGAGGATGCGCTGATATATCTAGATATCTATGGAGCCCACTCCCACGCCTTACCACAGTTATATATCTGTCCATTCCTACTTGTATCTTTAGTTCTGGGATACTGTTATCTATAGTGATAACTTGGTTAATTGATGACCGCGATGCCGAAGCGGATGATATCGCTGACTTTAATGTAGAAGTACTAGGCAACTGTAATGTTAACTAATCATTAGTTGGCATGGGCAAAGCGAAGTTGATCGAAAAAAGTGGCGTTTCCGTTAAAAAGAAATTAACATCAGATTTTTTATTTGTATTGTTTTCATTAAAATCTTCTGAACTCATAGTATAATAAGCATTTCTGCCGTTAGAACTCACTTCGCAAATATTTGTTTTTGAGGTACTCATATGGAGTATTCCTCAATGGCACCTTGTGTTTTTATTTTTTTGTTTGCAAGATACGCAGGCAAAGACTTAACAAAACTCGAGTCACATCCTAATCCTCTTGCTGTTAATATTTTGAACTTTACTGCACACATCCCCCTAAAAAAGAGGGACACAAGTGCTCTTATACTCAACACTCCAGATGGGACTGCTTTAAAATGTTTTTTTTTTTGGTTATCACTACTTATGTACTATTAATAACTATCAGCAAGTTTATGTCCGATACTGGTCGGGCCTAATAATTATATTTTAGATTTAAGATTTGAACACTTATTGTTAGTTCATTTTTGAAGATACAATAAATAAATACATGTATTAAAAAAAATATTTTTTGTTTTGTTTTTTTTTTTTGTTTTTGTTATTTCTGTTTGTGTAAAAAATATTAACAAAGCAAATAAATAAAGCTTATTTATCAAAATCAATACAAACAAAATAGTACTACGAATGATTTTGTAATATTAATTAAAATATAATAAGGAATAATAAGGAAAAACTAGAAGGAAATTAAATTCACAGAAAAACTTTCAATTCTAATCTTGGCACAGCATAGTTTCCAAGAAGTTTAACAGCAATCACCAACATTATTAAAAAACTACAAAATTCGCTTAACTTTGATTTAACTTTAATGACAAGATAAATATTAAACCTAAATAATTTTATTTCTGCAATTGCCATTTGTTGTCAAAGATGAAATAACTTCCTTTAATTTTTAATTTTTTTATGTTTGTTGTTTGTTTTTGCTAAATTTTGACATGGTCACCTAAATGGAATTTTATTTTAAAATTTGCACATTTCTTCTATAGTTCATCTTTATTATTTTTATAATCCTAATCCTATATTTATATAGATATATATATATATATATATATATATATATATATATATATATATATATATATATATATATATATATATATATATATATATTTATATATATAACTACACCTAATAATTTTGCTATTAGTAAAGTACAGACAAATCATCTATACCTTTCAAGTCAAAGTTAAAAGGTTCAACTTAACGATCTACATACTGTCTTCAGGCGCCTGCTGACATCGTGGGACCAACAAAAATGTAAGTTGAGTGAAATAATCTGTTATTTACTAAAGTATTTGATATAAGTTACTAGCTATATTACGCAGATGACGTAATAATATATCTGATTAGTTTTCGGTCTACTTGAACTTTGAAAATACTAAACATTATATATACATATGTGTATGTGTATATATATATATATATAAATAAAAGGATAAGTACCAATAACATAAGGGGGTGACCAAATTTTTAAATATATGTATAAATGATAAGAGTTTTTATTTTATTTTATTTTTTTTAATAACATTAAAATTTTTAACTTAAAGCTATACTTTTTTTTTATTAATATTTTTTTTTTTAAATAAATGAATTTAGTATTTTATGTGAAATTTTAAATATGAAATATTAGTTTTTTTTTTAAACAAAATTGCGAAAGGTGAAATTGATGTTATGGTTTAGGTAGGTTAATTATATTTTTTTTTTTGTATCGGGCTGACAAAACTACATTTGGTCAGCATGGAGGGTGGGCAAGGTGGGGCTGTGGCAAATACCAACTTGAGCTATACCCAAACTATAAACCGCTTCTTTTCTTCTCCTCTTTATTTTATTCTTGGTGGATCACGATAAGTTTATGCTACCTAAAGTAAATAAATCAATTGTAACTGATTCAATGTCATAAGCTTATACTTTTATGGGAACATAAATTCACTCCCCCCAACGACGAGCACGGCCGATAATTATTAGGTAGCTTGTTCCCTAAATGAATGAATCGAATTAAGTAATCGTTACAACAAAGCGAAGTTAATCGCTGACGAAAAATTGGCCTTGTTGTTAAAAAAATACTTTCATCAGATTTATTATTGATATTGTTTTCAAGAGTTTCATAACTCACAGTAAAATAAGCATTTCTGCCGTTGAACTCACTTCAAAATTTTTTGTATTTGAGGTACTCATATAGAGTATTCTTCAAGGGCACTTTATTTGTGTTTTTTGTTTGCGGCTGTTGTTGTTTTTATTATTTCTACTATGTAAAAAATATTAGCAAAGCAATAAAGCTTATTTATTAAAGTCAGCTTGTACCTATTACGAATAATATGTACTACGAATATTTTTTTGTATAATTTTTTGTTTGTTTAGTAAGTACGTAAGAAAAATTGCGTTAATCGACTGTTCGCTATGAAGGTACAACGAGAACTCGATAGTAGAATATTAACTATAAAAATGCTTTTTTATTGCTTTACTTAATCTATTAACTATTTTATATTAAAAATTAGATAAATTAAGTACATAGCTTATGTCTTCTTCCAAGTGAAGGGATACTCTGAAATTGCCCCCTTACTTCCTCCTGGTCTTAATTTAGGAAATATCTATAGCCATTTTGTGACTTTTAATGCGCAGACCTATAAATTTCTTTAAAATCGGTTAATTTGTTTCTGCAAAGGAGAAATTTCCCCCTGTCGCCCTCCTGGTCTTAAGGTAGAATTAGTAAAATCGTATCTCTATACTTATATATATATATATATATATATATATATATATATATATATATATATATATATATATATATATATATAATCGTATCGTATACTTTACAGCTTGCCGTATCGTTCAACTTTGTGCACAAGTTATAGAAAATGTAACAGTTTGCACAGCAGATTTTTTTGTCTGGCATTAAATGCGGCGTTTTTGACATTCGCTACAGAAAAATCAGTTTTCTGCAGATTCCTACGTTAGCAGTGCTACCACCACATATTTTATAACTAGTAACATGCATTGTATATGGTACGGTTTTTGTCAGCTGACACGCAATATCACGATACAATTTTACTAATTCTACCTTTACTTTTGAAAATGTATACATTATATGTGAATTTTTAGATGCAGATCTATCTATGTTCTAAATTTCAGTAAAATCGCATTAAACGTTTCGAAGGGGCACAAATTTTCCATCTCGCCCTCCTAGTCCTAGTTTAAAAAACAAAGCCTATATGAATTTTTAGATGCAGTTCTATGTTCTAACTATTATTAGAATCTTTTCGGTGAGGCATAAATCCCCCCTACTGCCCTCCTGGTCATACTGTTAAAAAATTTTCATAGCTTATGTGAATTTTTAGGCGCACATCTACCTATGTTCTAATTTTCATTAAAATCGGTTTGAACGTTTCAGAGGGGCAAACATTTTCCCCTCTGGCTCTACTGGTACTAGCTTTAAAAAAAAAAACAAAGCCTATGTGCATTTTTAGATGCAGATCTATACAAGTTCAGCGTTTTTTGCCTTCTCTTTATGGGCAACAAGTGGCTCTTGTTGACAATCTCTTACTAATCTCTAAGGCATTGTAAATTAATGGAGCATGTTAATAGTAGTCAATTGCTGTCGACAAGGAGTAGACAAGTGACAATTTATACTGTCGTCTTGATGCGACATCGACGACACCCTTCGCAATAAGGGGGATTGTTTAAAGCGGCCCACCCACTTGCAATATAATTGTGCAATTTTACGTATTGCAAAATAATGTCGCCAATGTGTATGTCATTTTCGAAGGTGGCACAATATATTGGCAAATATCAAGACTTTTGATTTTTATTGTACAATCAAGAGAATTTTCTAATGTCTATTGTATAAATGTGTTTCAATGTGTTCAATGTGTTTACTTTTTCCCTGTCAGGAAAATTTTGCAATATTTTCTTTGAAAATATTGTGCCATTTATTGCACAGTTAGTATAGGTGAAAACGTTAATAATGTGTAGAATAACATATGCAATAATATTGTATATTGGATGGGCCGCTTGAGAAAAATTGAGAAAGGTATTTAAATTAACATATAAAAAATACTGGCGTATAAAAAAAGACTTAAAAATAACTTATTCCAAAAATCAATCTAAATAGGATAATTTGAACTTGAACACCAAGATCCAAATTATTATTTAAATTTTATGATAAAACGGAATTAATGTTTACTTAAAGTGTGTTAAAGTACACATATCATATGCTTGAAGTAGTAAGTGCCAGCAGTAGGCGATTGGTTCCAATTTATAAAAGAAAGCTTTCCCCGCTGTGTTTCATAAAAACCAAATGAGATTTTTGGTCTATAATTTTTTTCAACTTCCTGAGTTTCAGAAAATTTTGTTTGAGATTAACAGTTATAACATTTATAATTTTTTGCACGAAATATTTTATGTTGTAGAAAAAATTCCTTACCTAAAAACTTTCGTATTATTAAAATTATTCTATTTTATTGAAATCGTAAAAATATAGCAAAAATTTCGCCAAGGATTTAAAATATCGCCAAGTCAATCTCCAATCGCCATTTCAAAATTTTCATCGCCAAAAACAAATTTTGTCGCCACGTTTGGCGAGATATCGCCATATCTGACAACAGTGGTTCATATACATACATATATAAGTACTTTTTGTGAAGCCCCGGATCAGTTGAAAATCATTTTGTGCAATCCTGAAATCTAGCCCCTGATTTCAGGGCATTTGATATCATGTAGGCTATCGTATCGAACAAAATTTTAAATGGATGGATTACTGCATTTGGTGGCTCCCGTATCGATATTTGATGAAGTGTGCCAAGTTTCTTTTGCATTACTTGTTGAATCAACTAAGCTATTAAAATATTTAGAAAACACATTTTTAATTTTGTAAAATTTAATAAAATTCATACAAGAACTTCAAAGGCCCATAACTCGGAAACTAAAGCTTGCCGCCAATATTTTTTATTTAAGTTTTTCTTTTTATTCTTTAATGTTCTATCGGATACCAAAGTTTTATTAATTTTGGAGTTATGTCACAACTTAATTCGTTCCTTTTTTTTTTGTGGATTTGGAATTACTCCATTCCCCTTCTTAGAAAGGATAGGAGGATTATTTGGCTGGTCCAATGGAAGACAACGCCATCAACAATTTTCCTTTGGTTTTTTTTTTAAATTAGCTATAAAACTACCTCGATATCTTCTAGGAATTTCACCAGTGAATGATATTCGACTTTTTTTTCTTTTCTAAAATATTCGCTTAACTCTTTGTATTTAAGCAGTTTCGGGTATTTACATCTCTGTTCCTCGTATTTTGGGCACAGTAAGATGATATGTGTACCATCTTCGATTTTCTTTTATTTATTTATTTATTTATTTCTTAGTAATAATACATAAAGTCATCGGGCCAATTTTATTTACATTATATGTAGTATTCTATGAGTATTTATGAACAAAAGATACAAACTGCAACACACCATTAACATCCCAGCGACTCCTCCATCACTGATTCGTAAAGTAAATAGTAAAAATATAGAAGAGTAAATTGAAAAGAATATATTTAAGCCCAAATTGTTAGCATTCAAACGTTTCCCCGGTATAAGTAAAAATAATTAATGTGATGATCGTAAAAGATAAGCAAGAATAGTTAAACATACGTAGGTAGAGTAATATAACTTCGTGCTAACCTAAATAGAAAAATAAAAAAATGGAAAAACAGGGGAAATAAATAGTGATACTTACATATGTATTTACCAAAGGTAAATCAATAATTGTACACAACAATCATTTCTCACATTCCGATTTATTAGAATTTACGTTAAATAGCTGATGTTAATAACAATCTCTACCCAAGTAGATAGACTCGGGTGCTGATGAAGTGCGTTGCTGCACAGAAAAATATCGGTATTTCCCCCAGCTTAAAAGTCTAATTTAATATTTCTTCTCTTCTTTAGAAACTCACATTAATTAATAAAAATATTTCATTCAATAAAAAGAATTGAAATTACTGAACTTAAGCCTGACTAAATATTATTTCTGATTAAAAATTCACTATAGTTCAATTAAAATCTAAAAATGACTCAACAAACATTAATTTTTATATAAATAGACTAATTGTTTTCAAATTAGTTCCTACCAAATTTAAAGACTTGCTATTATGCTTCCAAGACATACGATTTTTATCAAGGTTGGCAAACGGTATCGTAAAAATACCGATACCGATTCAAATACCGTTAAAATTAGGTACCGGTATCAATACCGATACCGAAACTCATTTCGGTTAGAAAATACCGGTATCGACAATACCGTTTATAAATATACCGGTACGTACCGGTATACCGATTTCCGTAAAGAAAAAATTACAAAACTTAAATTCAATTAACTTTTTTTGAAATTAATTACAGAAACAAAATTTCCCCCTTTGGACGTTCTTATTCAGCTCTATTCTTACTACTTTTTATCGACAACAAATCAAATACATATGTATGTATATATATATGTATATATATATATATATATATATATATATATATATATATATATATATATATATATATATATATATAAACTAGAGTTTTTCTTTTCCCGGGCTTCCTGGGAAATTCCCGCCCAGTGCAAAACAATACAAAATATTTTTAATTTCATTATTTCAACAAAAAAAATTATAATTCATGAGATCGATTAAATAAAACGTTTTATAAGCACATTAGTAAAAAAAATAATATCATTTGAGTTCTTTAAATAATAGTAGTGCATATGTATATACCCATATTAAATGTAAATGCCAAAAAAAATTATTTATTTATTTATTGATACATATTATACAAAGTAAATTTGCATAATATGGTGTTGAACAAACATGGGTGGAGTAACAAGATCATACGCCCAGGATGTTATTAACAGTATTCTAAAAAAGTTTTGTGACTGAATGTACACGACGTATGCCTTCACATAGAAAGTAGCAACGTGGTTGTTAAAGAAATTTCACAAAAAAACCACAAGATTATACGGACGAAAAACTCTTGAAGGCCAAACAATACACATAAGCCTGAAAGCACTTAAAAAATATATTATTAAATAAATATTACAAAATATTTCTTTGAAAATAGGACTTTAGTACAGAACAGTAATGTAACGAATGTCAATTTTTGATATTCGCGAATACGAATATTTGAAACGATATTTGCGAATACGAATACGAGTATTTAATGTGAAATTTATAGACATTAAATTAGGGTTCTATTTACGCCTGCAATATGAAATATTAAAATATTGTTATGAAAAAGAACTTCATACTCCTCTTGGCGCACTTTAAAGTTAATGAAACTACCCAAAAATTTCAATGATCGTCAGTAAATAATATTAATAATAATAATATAAATTCAAGGGTTTCGTACAAACTAATATTTTTATCCATTTATTTAAATTTGGTTTTGGATTTCTGCATTTATTTCTTTAATTTTTTGGAAAAATATTCGTATTCGCCTGAATTTGACGAATACGAATACGAATATATATATTCGGCCATTCTAATACGAATATTCATGCATCACAAGTACAGAATAAGCATTATTAGAATCGTTCTTTTTACCAAAGAGAATCTGAAATTATTTTGTTATATTTCTTTTATTTCCTTGCACATTTCTGTTTTTACTTTTATGAATTGTAGAATTAAATTTTGAACGTCGCGTTCTGCTTATTGCAAATAAAGGCCTCTTACGGCCCTTTTCACAATGTACAATTAAAGGCTAACAGGGACTTTAACGGCAACTTTTGTATGAAGAACTGTCAGTTAAAGTTCACGTTAACTCTTAATCATACATTGTGAAAAGGGACGTTAGTCTCAGAGCACATGTGTGCCAGATGTAAACTCGGCCTTAATTGTTGTAAAGTTTTAGCTATTGTGCTAGTGCCATGACCTTATTATTGCGCCATCGCATTCATAAAATCAATAACGACACTCATCAAGTTGTCATAATATCAAAAAATCCCGGGAATTCCCGCATATTTTCCGGAAAATCCCGTTGGAAAAACAATAGTATAAACGTTTATAACCAGGCTGCCCAGAGAAGCATCAGAGTGCCGAAAATCAAACGGCTTTTAATAGAAATGAATACACATATGCTTATACATTACTCTCGGTTTTCTCTCTGTGGGCAGCTCTGATCTAAACATACTTATGCATGTATGTATGTTTATACAAACATACAAGTTTACACTACACTTGTGTAAATAATCTTTGCAAGATATAAAACTTAGTTTTTTTATGTTACTGTTTACTAAAGACTTTATGTAAAATTACTTACTTTTAACTTAATAAAAAGAGTTTTTTTGCTATATACACTGTATGAATTAATAAACTTCACAGTAATAGCGGTATACCGGTATTTTAAACTCGATAACGGTATGTACCGGTAATACCGATACCGAAATAAAAAAATACCGTTACCGTTACCGATACCGAAATTTTTAAAATGATTGTACCGGTATCAATACCGATACCGTTATTTGTTTCGGTTTCCAACCTTGATTTTTATAATGAATTTGTATAGGTGGTGTCCCCTTTCACTGTCCTATTCGACCAATACTTTGAATGATTTCGCACTTCGCTCTCAAAAAAGTGCATAACAAATTTGATGACTTGGTATTAAAGCTTTCAAAATATACGATCATGATTAATTACTTGGTATGGGGGTGACCCTTCCCTCGGTCCTTTTCCATCAATATTTTGAATTACTTTGACCCTCGCTCAAAAAAGAGACCATAACAAATTTTGGGCCTCTTGCTGTTACAGCTTTAAAAATATATTATTACTAATAACTTTGTAGGGATGTGCCTCTTCCCTTGGTCCTGTTCTACCAATATTTTGAAATACTCGCGGTTCGCCCACATTGTATAAATTTGCGGCTCACTCGGTACAAAAGCACAAAAAATAAACGAAAATTTAAATTATATAGCACCCATAGAATTTTGGCATTTCCTTTTCTAATCACTAGCCCAAAATAATAAAACAAACAACAGTGATTCATTCAAGAACCGCTGCAGCACACACCGTTGAGCACAAGCGAAGTTGAAGTGTCTTTTCGATTCTGTTTTTAATAGTGTCCGCTGGCAACATGTTTTTTGCACAATTCTCAATTCAAACTATAATATGAATAAGCTAGCTTAAGCAAATGTGCGGTTACATATAAAACGCATGTGGCAAACTATGATGTACTTAACAAACTTTTCGTCAAGTTTCGTCAAATGCCATTTGCTTAAGTAAAGTGCCAAACTGAACGCACATTCCGTAAGGAAACAACTGTTTGTGCATCTTTTAAACTCAAACAAGCAGCAGCAGAAAATATTCATTGATTTTAAATATTTTTTTATTGTTTCTTATTTTAAACTCGGAAAATAAAGCAAAACTTTTATTTTCATTGATTGTTTTACAATTCACATATACACACATACACATGTATTTACTTATGTATATTCACTGTTGTACTTTTTAGTAGGCAAAACAAATAAAACAAGTAATAAGGTGATGGATATATTTATATGTGAATTTTTGATAGGTTAGGACATTCTTTCAAGTTAGTTTGATTGAATTGCATTGATTTAAGAGTTATGAGAAGAAACAAAATTACAACAAAATTATTGACAATACCTAGATGTATGGCTGTGGCTAAAGAATACTTAAGTGCATGTAAGTTCATTATGGCCACCTAAAAGTCACATCTGAATTGTTTAAGCATTTGACAGACTTATCGTTCAATTCTGACATTAGCTTAAGACAGCTTATTCATATTATAGTTGGGCCTTTATATTTGGTGGTCTGGCGACAAGTTCTTTTGTAAAATAAAATTAGTTGAAAAAAAAAGATACCAATAAAGAGGTGGATTAAAACTGCTAGTAACTAAGTAAGAATCATTTGACATAAACGTGTGTTTCCGTGCCAACAGTTAGTGTCACCATTAGTATTAGAAACAACTATATTTAAGATACGTTTTTAACAATTTGTGTCAGAGTATTTTGTGTTCGGTAAGTTAATGTTTATTTTTCATATATATCTTTTTTTACTTTTAATTTGTATTTATTAATTTATTTCAAGCTTTTGTATGAAGTATGTCTTCATCGACACCAAGTGGCAGTAAAACCAAACGAAAAATTGTTGAGGAACATCGAAATTTCCAAGAAAAGTGGGAATTGGAGTATTTTTGCTATCAAGTAAACGATAAAATCAACTGCTTGATATGTAATAGTCCTATCAGTGTATCAAAATTATATAAAGCTAAACGTCACTATGAGCAACATAAATCAAAATATGATAATTACGAAGGATTAATGAGACAAGACATGTTAAAAGAGTTTAAGTTGGGACTGAAAAAACAACAGTTCATGTTTACTAAAGTATCACAAGAAAGTGAAGCGTTGGTTCATGCAAGCTACGTTTTATCGGACTTAATAGCTAAACATTCGAAACCTTTTAACGAAGGTGATTTCATCAAAGAATGCAAAATTAAAGCTGCAGGAATTCTTTGCCCGGGAAGTGTGAAGGCATTTCAAGTAATCTCTTTGTCTCGAAATACCGTTGTGGAAAGAGTTACTGATATGACCAGCAATTTAAGTGATCAGATTAAAGCAAAATCATCTTGTTTCGAAGCACTCTCCATTTCTTGTGATGAGAGTACGAACATTGGGGGCATTGCCCAGTTAGCTGTCTTTTTTCGAGCGTGCGACACAAATTTCAACATTTGCGAAGAATTATTGGAACTAGTACTGATGCATGGCACTACTACAGGAGAAGATATATTTAATAGCGTTTATGAACTTCTGCAAAAATACAATTTACCTCTGTCGAAATTGATTTCTGTAGCAGATGGAGCTCCTTCAATGACTGGCAAAACCAACGGTTTTGTGGCATTACTGGAAAAAAAATAAGTGGAATATATGATGGGAATAGGATTCATCATACCCATTGCATTATTCATCAGGAAGTATTATGTACGAAAGTAATTAAAGTGGAAAATGTGTTGAAGCCTATAAAAAAAATTATGAATTTCATAAGATCTCGAGGCTTAAATCAACGACAGTTCTCTAGATTTCTAACTGAATTAGAAAGCGAGTATTCTGGTTTGTCGTTTTTGTGCGTCGGTTATCATGCTCCAAGGTTCTTAAAAAATTTTGGGATTTGAAAGAAGAATTATGCTAGTTTTTATTATCCAAGAATCAAGACATCAGCTTGTTTTCTGATTCAGTGTGGTTGCAAGATTAATCCTTCATGGTTGATATAACGAAACATTTATCCGATTTAAATTTGAAGCTACAGGGAAAGAATCAGATCATTACCAACATGTGTGACCAAGTTAATGCATTCAAATGTAAACTAGTTCTTTGGGAAAGGCAGTTGAAAAATAAAAATTTAATGCATTTTCAGACATTCAACATGTACAAATCCAGCTTAGGTGTTACTGCATCCTATGAAAAATAGGCGGACAAGTTTTCTTTGTTTTCTTCTGTTTTCTCAATAAATATAGAATCAGTACCTAACCATATGCAAATGGAGGTTATTGAGATACAGTGTGTGTATTGTGATACAGTGTAAAGGCGAAATACATTGAAGTTGGAGTTTCTGAATTTTACAAATATTTGCCTGCCAGATTTGAAACCATTCGAAATTTCACATGTGAAATTATGTCCATGTTTGGAAGTACTTATCGTTGCGAACAGTTATTTTCTGTTATGAAAGGAAACAAGTCTCCACTCACACAGAAAAAATTTTTAAACAAATATTTGTTTGAAATCAAACTTAGTTTCAATAAATATATTGTACTGTTCCACTAAATTAATTTGTACCAAAACACTGTGTAGAGAAGAAACAGGCCACGACGTTTGTCGGCTACCTTTCGGCATTTACATGTATACAACACGACCAATCAAAATAACCAACAACAACCGCACAACAGCACGTTGTTCCTATCAACAAGCAAGATAAACACCAACACACTCAAATAACATTTTCTCTCAGCTGAACTGTGATTAATTTAAATTTTTACAAAATTTTTATCAGAATTTACAAAATTTTTTGTAGGACCGCATTCAAATAAAATATTTACTGATTCAACGAATCTTGTTACTGAAAATGAAATTTAGTTTTTTCTGTGCAGATCCAGAATTATGCTAGGAACACAATTGGGAGGAAGGACGAATTTCATCCACATCGACGAATTCGTCGATAAGAATTCGCTGAGTAAATTCGTCGTGTGAAGAACAATAACGACGAATTTACTCAGCGAACTCAGCTCTTATAATTGATAAAGTTGGTTATTGTCAGTGTGACCATATTAGCTAATTTTGGGCTAAATTTAGCTTATTTCTTCTGGATTTGGCTTTAAAATTTTTATTAAGCTCTTAGCTCCTTTTTTACCTTTTTTAAAAACGGATTTAACCTCTTTTTAATCCAAATTTCGCATTATCTAAAAATATAATAAAGACATACGTGATATAGCTTAATTTTATTTTAAAATCTGGTCACACTGTTGATTGTGTACGTAAAGAGAGTGAGAGAAAATTGTTTTTTCGTCGTTCGTCGGCGTACAAAACAGAAATAAATCTATCTCAGAGTTCGTCACGCACGACGAATTTCGTTCTACGGCGGTGTTGTGTTCATTTTCATATGAACAAATGTGTTTTATTTTTTATGACGAAAGTTCGCACCGAAAAATTGGTCGTTCGTCCCAGTTGTGTTCCTAGTATTACTGATAGTCATCTCGGGTCGGTTTTAAAATTAATCACTGCGAATAAGATTGCCCCGAAATAGAAAAGATGGTTGCAGAGAAAAGGTGTCAAATATCTGGGAAAATATTAATTTTAAATTTTTTTCTACTTTTCAAAATAAATCTATGTATGTATATATAATTTACAATAAAATTTTAAATATTTTATTTTTTTGTGGCCCACATAATCTTTTGAATTTTTTATTTGGCTCTCGTTATGCTTTGAGTTTGACATGCTTGATTTAAACCATATAGCCAATTCTACCGAACAAGGCCTGAAATCTACCGAATATTGTCATTTAGTAATTTAAGTCGATTTATGTGTAAATTGCCTATTTTGCCACATAGCAGTGCGACCGCAGAGCGGTCATTTTCTGTCATGAAAATCATTAAAACAGAACAAAGAAAACGGTTAAAAACTGAAACTATAAGTAACCTAATATTTGACAAAGAATTGTGCCTTGGGAATGAAATATTTATTCCTACCAATGATTTAATAATTTTTGCACAAAAGTTTACTCAATTTTTTTTTTGTGAAATGAAGTTGTGAGCTAATGTTGCACACGTTGTTGTATAGTTTGTGTCCAAAACACACAACTTGATAAACCAACGTGTTGTACCAACGGTCGCAAGGTCTGCGGCTTGCATATGAGGCGATTCAATACATAACAATTTTGAGTTTGCTTGCAACGCTCGCTACGGTAAGACAGATATCGGATGAAGGGTACTTATCTAATGGCGTTTTCTTTTCTGGAAAAAGTGTAACAATTTGTAAGTTTTTATTCAAAAAAATATAATTTAGCGTTCGTTTAAAGAAAAAATTTAAGTTCGCAAGGGATGATACAATAATTTCTAATAAAATGTATATTTCAGAAAATCATTTTATTGCGAATTTTCATTGAAAAGTGCAATAAATGTAACATTTTTTTACAGAAAAGAAAATGCAATAATATTGTCTTTTTATAGCCACATTGGAGCAAGACTAGATATTGGAATTTGGCTATAATACAAAAGATATAAGATTATAATTAATTACCTTGTATGGGTGTGTCCTTTCCCATGATCATATTCTACCAATATCTTGAATTACTTCGCACCTCTCTCAAAAGAGACCATACCAAATTTTAGGACTCTTGCTTTTATAGCTTTTAAAATATATTATTATGAATTCCTTTGTATGGGGTACCCCTTTCCATGTTCGTATTGTACCAATATTTTGAAATACTTCGCACCTCACTTTCAAAGGAGTCCATACTAAATTTGAGGACCCTTGCTATTATAGCTTTCAAAATATAAGATTATTATTAATTACATGTATGGCGGGTACCCTTTCCAATGGTCCTATTTTACCAATACTTTTGGACAGATTGCGAGCAACAGAAAAGTAAAAAAAAACAAATTAGTTATTTTCATTTCATTTAATTTTTTCTATTTTATTTATCAAAACAAAAAATTAGGACGTAGTACATTAAAAAATTGCAAATTGCCTGAATTAAAATTTACTTCACGACAGACAAACAACAAAAAAAGGTATATTAGGTACATCAAAATAGAGTGAGCTTCAAAATAGGCGTGGCCAATTAAACCTGTACATGCATATTTTTCGAACTTAAGACGTTATTCGTACAAAGTTTGTGGGGAATATGTAAAAAAATAAATAGAAATGTAAAATCCCATAGAAAAACACAATTTTATTTTTTCCAAATTTATTAACTTTCCAAGCAATCTTTCCAATTTTTCTTTCCATAAAAACCTTTTTCAGACTATTACGCATATTTCAAAATAAAAAAATTTGCGAAATCGGTGAAGCCGTTTTCAAGTTATGCGCTTAGCAACGGACAACATTTCATTTTTATTTATACAAATTTTACCTTTTTGTATTCACCAATCATTTGTGCTTTGTTTTAAATAAACATTAAATAAAATATATATGTTGGAAAATTTTAATGATTCGTATAAAATTTACTTTTTATTATTTCTATTTAGGTTTGAGGTAAACTACGTCCTGATCCAGACTTACAATTTTTGTTGCAGCAACTTTATATTTAAGAGTGAGAGAGGAATACAAATGTATATATTTCTATTTCAACACCCCCAAACTTATTCAAAAATTGCAAATCTGGACCGGGACTACACCAAGTCAAATCTTGAAAATTCTACAGGAGACTGCTAAAACATTTGTAAAATGGCTAAAGGGGGTCATCCACTATACAATATTATTGCATATGCTATTGTACATATAATTTTTGTTTGGACTTATAATATGCAATAAATGGCACAATATTTTTCCCAATTTTCCTTTCAGTGAATAAGCAAACAACACAGAACAATGCTGCCACCGTATTAGATAGTTCTCTTGATTGTATAATAAAAATCAAGTCTTTTGATATTTACCAATATATTGCGCCACCTTCGAATATGACATACACATTGGCGATATTATTGTACAATACGAAAAATTGCACAATTGTATTGCAAGTGGGTGGCCGCTTTACAAAATATTTTCCCAAAAAGCCTTTATTTTGCATTACTACATGATGTATATACTTAACTCACCGTTTATACGTAGCATACATTATTATGTGTGAATTATATTGCCACACATTGTTAAATGAGTATTACATTTCGTACAAAACAAAAATAATTGGCAACATTTTACGCAATATTTGCAAATAGTGAATTATTTGCAAATAGTTTTCGTGAGTTATTAACTTGCAATAAAAAATTTATACGGCAACGCTTTCCACTTTTATTTGCAAATAAGAGGTGCATATAAACGGGATAATAGACTATTCTCTGGTGGTAGCTTGCCTAACAAATTGTTGACATTAGCCGGCTCTCAGCCGATTTGTACTAATAAAACTAGCCTTATTTTTTAGCAGCCGCCGAGATTTATTCGGCCTAAGTCGACTTTTAGCCGCCGCCGATGATATTTTTGGTCAGCCGCCGCCGCCGACAACTCAGTATCGGCTTCGTTCCCTGGACAAGAACCGAAGAATTTATCCTGTCGCATTATATTATTTTACCGTGGTTAGCCGAACAAGAAGAAGAATTTATCTTGCTTCTTATATATTTAAACCGAACCATTGTTAGTCTAACAATACCAAAAGTATTATATTATTTGTAATATATATAAACCGAACCGTAGTTAGTATAACAATACCCAAGGTATTATATTGTTGGTAATATATATAAACCGAACCGTAGTTAGTATAACAATACCCGAAGTATTATATTATTCGTAAGATATATAAACCGTACAGTAGTTAGCCGAAAAAGACCGAAGAATTTATCTTGTCCGTAGTATATTCAAGCTGAACCGTAGTTAGCCGAACAAGATCCGAAGAATTTACCTTGGTCGTAATATATTTAAACCGCATTATAGTTAGTCGAACAAATACCCGAAGTATTATATTGTTTGTAATATATATAAACCAATCCGTAGTTAGTATAACAATATCCGAAGTATTATATTGTTCGTAATATATATAAACTGAGCCGTAGTTAGCCGAATAAAGACCCAGTTAGCTGACTGTAATGTAATGTAAATGTAACGTAAAAAACAGCTGATTGATATTTTTATATGAAAAGCAGGTTACGTTACATTACATCTTACTGTTTCTTACGAACCGTAACAAATCGACCAGTTTACGAAGTATATATTATCATTCGTTAACAGTCGTATTGCGAATGTCAATTAACCCGCAAAGAAACGACGTATTCGTTTCGTCGTGTATAAATCGTGATCCAAAGTCTCATTTTTTTAGTTTTTGACAATGAAATATGTATTTTATAAATTATTAAAAATTTATTTTATAAATTATAAAAATTAAATTGTTCCGAATCGCTAAAATCCGCCGCAAATGGGGAAAATATCGCCATTATATATATTTTGTTTATTTTTTATTTAGAACAATGTAAAAATGTTTGTAGTATGCATGTAGTTGCAGTTCTATTACATATCTAAAACTCTATATACTTCATCGTCAGGACATTCCACATTGTCTTCTTCTTTTGAATACATCGTATCGGAATTGAACTTTATCAACATATCTCGAGAAGATATAAAAGAAGTGCAACATGTGCTATTTACGTTCATATAATTTATAACTTATAATAACGCGTCAAGAAGTTCATATTGCATGCTATTTCGGAAGCGCATTTTAGTTGAGTTCATTATTAAAAATACCCTTTCAACGCACGCACTACTAAGTGGAATTACCAAGTACAGCCAAAGCAAGTTTTTTAAAATTGTACATACCTGCCGCATCATATACTTTTGGCCAAAAACTGTTTTAAGTTAGATGGAATTTTACTATTAAAATAATCTTTCCAATCCACAAACGGTAATTTTGTCCATTGTGTTTCATAAACATCTAGCGGTATGTTAGGATTCATAAAAATCTTTAAAATATCTTTAACAACAACAAATTTAGTTTGCGATAATGTATTGCAATATTTTATAATGAAAAAATGTTCGTAAACTTTAAATATATTTATGTTTTCAGGAATTTTATTTATTAATTCTTTCACGACCATCTTTAAATATGAAAAACAATTTTCTCGACGTATTTCAATATCTTTATTAGCCATTTCAACATTGCTTTATTCAGTTTCAAATGCTGACCCAAAATCGATTGTATTTAGTGGGAGAAAAGTGTTTGGTATATCAAAAGCTATAACAACATTATTTATCAATATTTCGCTATTATGAGTTTCATTCAAAATTGTTGGTTTGAACATTTTTGAGGAAAATGATAGAAGAGTAGAATATAGGTTCTGATGCATACTGCCTGCATAGTTCTCGTCGTGGTATCTTCATAGCGAACAGTCGATTAGCTGAATTTTGCTTACATACTTACCAAACAAACAAAAAATTATAAAATAATTGAAATTTATTTGCTGGTAGTTTAGCATGTCGTATTTCATTGGCGCTTGAACCAAATCATCAGTAGACTTTAACCACAAATTTTAAACAGTCACAAACCTCTTACTTTATGCATAGACTTTCAAAAACTATATGAGAATTCATAAAATAATAATACTTTTGAAAATCACAAAAGAAAAAATAAGCTTAGTAGGCTTTGAAACTGATACAAAACCCAGCAAATAATTTATATCCAGGTGAACTCATTTTATTTTTCTGCATCCTTATATATACAATTAGAAATCCATTGGATAACAATAAAAGTATTTACAAGACTAACTGAAAAATAAAACATTAATTGAACTTTAAAGAAAATTTATTATTTGACATATTGTCAGAAGTGTACATAAAATAATTGAAATTTATTTGTTGGTAGTTTAGCATGTCTATATACGTATTTAATTGGCGCTTGAACCAAATCATCAGTAGACTTTAACCACAAATTTTAAACCGTCACAAACCTCTTACTTTATGCATAGACTTTCAAAAACTATATGAGAATCCATAAAATAATAATACTTTTGAAAATCACAAAAGAAAAAATAAGCTTAGTAGGCTTTGAAACTGATACAAAACCCAGCAAATAATTTATATCCAGGTGAACTCATTTTATTTTTCTACATCCTTATATAATTAGAAATCCATTGGATAACAATAAAAGTATTTACAAGGCTAAATGAAAATAAAACATTAATTGAACTTTAAAGAAAATTTATTATTTGACATATTATCAGAAGTAAGGATAAAATAATTGAAATTTATTTGCTGGTAATTTAGCATGTCTATATACGTATTTCATTGGCGCTTGAACCAAATCATCGGTAGACTTTAACCACAAATTTTAAACAGTCAAAAACCTCTTACTTTATGCATAGACTTTCAAAAACTATATGAGAATTCATAAAATAAAAATACTTTTGAAAATCACAAAAGAAAAAATAAGCTTAGTAGGCTTTGAAACTGATACAAAACCCAGCAAATAATTTAATTAGGGAATTAATAAAGCTTCCCTAGATCTCTGGTCCGATCACTCTCCCACGATCGTTACAATCTGTAGCCCACTAAGAAGTGACTTACCTCATCCATATATGAAAATGATAAATCGTGTTAATTTTATTTGATTTATACTTGTGATATGCATGTTAGCACTAAAATCCATACATCTACTTTTGCCGATGATACAGCCTTCTTTAGCATGCACGAAAACCCTCACGAGGCATCCAGATATCTTAGGGAACATATTACCCAACTGGAACTATGGTTAAAGTTATGGAGAATTAAAGTAAATGAGCAGAAGTGTGCGCAGGTAACATTTATTCTACGAAAATATACTTGTTCCCCCATTAGAATCAATAATCAAATTGTTCCTCAACATTCACATGTAAAATACCTTAGTATACACCTTGATCGACGGTTTACATGGAAACAACACATTGATTCTAAGCTAACACAAATGAAACTTAAACTACGGAATTCAACTATGGGGCACTGCTTCAGCTTCAAATGTAGAGAAAATTTAACGAAGGCAAAACAAAATTTTACGTATGATAACATCGGCTCCATGGTACATCAAAAATTCAAATATACATCGTGATTTAAATATGCCACTAGTGATTGAAGAAATTTCAACGTACGCAGGCAAATATTTAACAAAACTCGAGTCACATCCTAATCCGCTTGCTCGTAATATTTTGAACTTTACTGGACACATCCGTCTAAAAAAGAGGGACACAAGGGCTCTTATACTCAACACTCCAGATGGGACTACTTGAAAATACTTTTTTTTCCTTTTTGATTATCACTACTTATGTATTATTTATAACTATATTCTAGATTTAAGATTTGAATACTTATTGTTAGTTCATAATTGAAGATACAAAAAATAAATACATGCATTAAAAAAAATTGCTCTGTCTAATGTCAAATAGTCGTGATTCATTAACATTACAGTTGCCTAGTAGTTCTTCATAAAAGCCAGTAATATCATCCCCTTCAGGCTCGTGTTCATCACTTAACAAAGTTGTCACTACAGATAACAGCGGCTCGAAACTCAAGGTACAAGTCGGAATGGACAGATATATAACCGTGGTGAAGCGTGGGCGAATCTTCAAAAATTTCATCTGCTCCAAAAATGTCTAGGGATAACAGCGCAGCCTCAACTAATCGCCAAAACCGCTTTAAAATTTTGCAAGATGACAACGACAAACCCGAGGTGTCCTCGAATAAAACATCCAAGCCACCACCAATCTATTTGAGAGAAAAAAATTCAAATCCTCTTATTAAAAAATTAATTTCGGTCCTTGGTGAGAATAAATATCACATTGTTCCAATAAAACGTGGCAACATCGATGAAACGAAAATTAAAATTTATGACAAAAAAGATTTCCGCAAAATGGTTTCTGAATTTGAAAAAAATAAAACAAGTTTCTACACATACCAGCTTAAGAGTGCTAAAGGCCTGCAGATCGTATTGAAGGGCATAGATTCTTACGTTGTTCCCGAAGAAATCAAAGATGCACTTGTCCTCCAGGGATTTAAGGTAAAAAATATATCTAACATAATAAATAGGGAGAAGATCCCCCAACCTCTATTTCGAGTTGAAAGTAGTAGGGAACTATCGCTCCTGTGGCAATTAAAATTGTTAAATTGTTGCTGAAATTGTTAAATTTGGGTAATTAAAATTTGAAAATTTTAAAATTCTTGAAATTTGATACCTACGAGGGTGGTTCGATAAGTCCTTTAAATATTTTTCGAGGGTGGTTCAATAAGTCTGTCTTTTTCCTAATGCCTACGGCATGCATGATAATTTTTCCTAATGCCTACGGCAATACATAATTATTTTCAAATGCCGACGGGAAAATCATGAAAATGATTTTTTCTAATACCAATGTTGAAATAGTGATTATTAATTTTTCCTAATGTCTACGGCAAAACCTGTTTATTAATTTTTCCTAATGCCGACGGCAAAACATGATTATTTTTTTCAAATGCCGACGGCAATACATACTTATTTTTCCTAATGCCTACGGCAATACATACTTATTTTTCCTAATGCTTACGGCAATACATAATTATTTTCAAATGCCGACGGCAATACATGATAATTTTTCCTAATGCCGACGGCAAAACATGAATATAATTTTTTCAAATGCCGACGGGAAAATGATTTTTCCTAATGACGACGGGAAAACATGATCATTATTTTTTTTTCCTAATGCCGACGGCAAAACATGAATATAATTTTTTCAAATGCCGACGGGAAAATGATTTTTCCTAATGACGACGGGAAAACATGATTATAATTTTTTCAAATGTCGACGGGAAAATGATTTTTCCTAATGACGACGGGAAAACATGATTATTATTATTTTTTTCCTAATGCATACGGCATGCATGATAATTTTTCCTAACGCCTACGGCAATGCATGATAATTTTTCCTAATGCCGACGGCAAAACATTATTTTTGTTTTTCAAATGCCGACGGCAAAACATGATTATTATTTTTTTCAAATGCCGACGGCAAAACATGATTATTATTTTCTAATGCTCCCAGTGTTGTCATACTGTAGAAATTTGTTATCGTAATACTATATCAGTAATATCAGAGAAAGAAGGTTTGATGACTACTAGGTCATATGGTCTCATATGAATCATGGGAATGTGCTTGTGTGATTTCCTCACGCTAATAAATTCTTATAAAATAAAATAATTAAATAAATGAATAAAATAATTAAATAAATTATTTTATTTATTTATAAAACGTTCTCATGTATGTGAACACCCCTAATGCTTGTGTGTGGGGGGTCCAGCTTGTTTGTCGCTGGTAAGCTTATATTCTGTTTATTTGTTTAAGAAATATATTTGTATGTATGTATGTATGTATGTATGTGTATATGATGTATGTATGTGCGATCGAAGGAACTTGTGCGTGGAATATTTTGTGGCTGTGTAGAATACATTTATATTTTGCAACGTAATCATTTTCTTTGTCTGCGATTATTTTAAAGCAACAAAGTTTCAACTAAGTACAGTCATCAGCAGAGAAACAAAAAGTAAAAACTGTGAATGCTGCAAGGATACTGCCACTAATTTTTGTATAAATACGCCAACTTTTCTAACCAACACATCAGTACTTTATTGTATTTACAAGTAGTATCATCAGCAATTGTGTTAAAGTTTTATAATAATAAAATAATTAAAAATGAGTTATACAGGCTATCAGTGTAATAGATGCCATAAGGTATACAAATACCAAAAGTCCTTTTTGGATCATGTGAAAAGTCATAGCGTGCAGGATCAAATGGTCGTAAGTCGGGGTACAAATCAAGAGCAACCGCAGACATTTGTTCAAAATCGTCAACATCAGATAAATTCATTTCATCACCAGCAGCACCCTTCTCTACAGTATCCCCAATATCAACAATACGGTATGCCTAACTGTTACCCTACACCAATGTCATGGAGTAATCAGTTTTCGGCATCAGGAGTACCAATGCAATATGAGTATCCAAGTTACAATTATAATCCCGTCACACCAGTTAATCAAATGGAGCAGTATTCCAATTTGATGCAATGGCAACCTCTTAATTATCATCAACAAGAACAGCAGCTACAACAACAAGCTCATCAACAAGGTGTGGATATCCTTGGAGGGACTTTATACAACGATGCTATGGACATAAGTTTACCGGAAAGTGATGGAGAAGTAGAAGTAGAAGAAAAAAGAGAAGAAACTCTGCCAACTCCAATGAGTACTTCGCATGCTAAGAGAGAAGAAGTCGAAGAGAATGTGAGATATTACAAAATATCGAAAGCCTTCAAAAACCATATCGCCACATATGTAATACTAAATAAAAAGGACCAACTTCTCTTGGAAGAATTTACTAAAGAAAACATGAATATTTTTATTGAGAGACTTCAAATGTATTTGTCTAAGCATACAATAATTAAATTTCATGTGAGTATTGTGGCGGAGTACATCAAAATTGTAGAAGAAGAATTGGAGTTGTGTGTTATAACACATGTAGCCAAAATGAGTTTGCTGACGAAGGCAGATAACATTGAAGAATTATTCCGTAAACAGGTTGAGGAGATTTTAACAAAAATGTCCGAATTTGAAGAGCGAGATTCTGGTTGGACTTTGTCACGCATAGTTCGAGCAGAAATCAACATCAACAAATCTTCGCTAGTCAAAGGATCAAGTTGGATATCCACACCTCAAAAATTACAAGGCAGAAAAGCATGCATCAATATTGAAAATAGTGATGAATACTGCTTCAAGTGGTGTATGATTGCTGCCATGGATACGACCAACTATTATGATGCCAGACGTTGCAGTTCTTATAATATTCAGGACATTTCTGCAGAGACGATTGTTACGCGAAATGGTGTAGCGTTAAATTTCAAAAACTTAACTTACCCATTAGCACTAAACAAAATTAAGGAGTTCGAGGTAAATAATCCAGCAATAAGTGTTAATGTGTTTGGGTACGATGAGGGAGCAGATCAAATCATCGGTCCCTATTATGTGACCAAGAATGAGAATGTAAAGCATGTCAACTTGTTGCTTTTGGAGAATGGTGAAGTTCATCACTACATATTGATAAAGAACATATCAAAGTAAGTTAGAAAATTATACTAATACTCTTTAATTTTAATGATACATTTACTTGTCTTATATATTTTATAATAGAGACATTTTACTAATAAACTTTTATATATTTTTTGTCATTCACAGACTTTTGACGAATCAAATAACCACCTATAGACATAAATTACTTTTTTGTAATAGCTGTCTACAGTATAGTCATAGGGAGAACGTCATGAGTAATCATAAGGCGGAATGCGGCAAAATCGTGACAACTATGCCGTCAGGTCCAGATGCAGTTCTAAGTTTTAAGGGGCATCAGAGGAAAATGGATGTCCCCTTTGTGGTGTACGCAGATTTTGAATGCATCCTGGAAGACATTAGTAATAACGTGAGTAGTAAAACCAGTCTTGTCAAAAAGCACACTCCTTGTGCTTTTAGTTACTACATTAAGTGTCTCCATAACAATAAGTTAGATAAATTAAGGGTTTATACAGGGAAAGATGCTTCACAAAAATTTGTTTCATTTTTAATTAAAGATTGTGAGGATATTTATAATAATCATTTAGTAAATAATAGGCAAATGGATATTTTATCCCCTTCTGATATTTATAATTTTTATAGTGCGGTGAATTGTCATATTTGTCAAAAATTTCTAGGTAAAGATCGCGTTAGAGATCATTGTCACATTAGCGGTAAATATAGAGGTGCAGCCCACAATAACTGTAATTTGAATTACCAAATTCCCAAGTTTATACCAGTTTACTTTCACAATTACTCAAATTATGACTCACATCTTTTTATTAAAGAACTAGGTGAAATTTCTATGCAACTGAAAGTACTCCCTCTCAATAAGGAGCTTTATATATCACTCTCGCAATTTACAGAAATGAGCGATGGTCATAATCTTGAAATAAGATTTCTTGATACATTACGCTTTATGGCTGAGAGTTTAGAATCATTAGCCTGCAATTTGTCGGATAATGATTTTAACACTATAAGGTCCTTATTTCAAACAGAAAAAGAATTTCAGCTTATTAAGAAGAAAGGCATTTTCCCCTATGAGTACCTAAATTCATTTCAAAAATTAGACGAGTGCCAGCTGCCTTCACGCAGTGATTTCTTTAATAAGTTGAACAATAAAGAGTGTTCTTTAGAGGAATACTCACATGCTGTAGAGGTATGGAATACTTTTGGGTGCAAAACAATGAAAGATTACATAAAACTTTACTTAAAAACAGATGTCCTCTTACTGACAGATATTTTCGAGAACTTTAGAAAAGTTTGTAAAGGTATTTATGAGCTGGATCCATGTCAATACTATACCGCACCTGGACTTTCCTGGGATGCAATGTTAAAATACACAAAAATTGAACTAGAATTATTTACGGACATAGACATGTACAATTTTATGAAAAAAGGTATACGTGGGGGAATCGTACAGTGTAGCCAAAGATATTCGAAAGCGAATAACAAATATTTGGAAGATTTCGATAAAGAAAAGCCCTCGGAGTTTCTTGTCTATTTAGACGCAAATAACCTTTACGGTTGGGCTATGTCGGAATATCTTCCTCATGGGGGGTTCAGATGGTTATCGCAAGACGAGCTGAATCTGGATCCAAACAGCATATCTGACAATGGAACAGACGGTTATGTTTATGAGGTCACTTTAGATTATCCTTCTCACTTACATGACTTGCATAATGACCTACCTTTTTGCGCTGAAAATAAAAAACCACTGCAAGCGAAGTATAACAAGTTGATAGCCGATTTCTCTACAAAGCAATCATACGTGATACACTTTAGAGTTCTTAAACAATGCTTAGAAAATGGCTTAGTTTTAAAGAAAACTCATCGTATTCTAGCATTTAAACAATCTCCATGGTTAAAAGGCTATATTGACCTAAATACCAGACATAGAGCCACTGCTAAAAATGCTTTTGAAAAAAACTTTTTCAAACTACTCAATAATGCAGTCTATGGTAAAACCATGGAAAATGTGGATAAGAGGAGAGATGTTAAAATTGTCAATAATTGGGAGAGAACGAATTGTAATCGTTTGGGGGCTCAAGATTGGATATCAAAACCAAATTTTCATAGTTTATCTATATTTTCCGAAGATCTGGTAGCAATCGAAATGACTAGAGTCAAAACCTGCTACAATAAACCAGTTTACTTAGGATTTTGTGTACTTGAATTGTCCAAATGGAAAATGTATAATTTTCATTACGGGTACATGCAACCTAAGTTTAAGACAAAACTCTCATTGAACTATATGGACACGGACTCTTTTATATATTCAATAAAGACGGATGACTTTTATGCTGACATAAAAAATGACATAGAAGAACATTTTGATACATCGGACTATCCCACGGACAATACTTATAATTTCCCATTAATAAATAAAAAAGTTTTAGGCATGATGAAAGATGAAAACTGCGGTAAGATAATGACAGAATTTGTTGGGCTGCGATCAAAAATGT
Source organism: Tachina grossa (assembly GCA_949987645.1). NCBI lineage: Eukaryota > Metazoa > Arthropoda > Insecta > Diptera > Tachinidae > Tachina > Tachina grossa. The sequence goes on from OX465274.1 coordinate 101,496,814, forward strand.
ACTCATTCAGTGTACAAAATCAAAATGACGTTAAAAAATCAAAGGGGGTAAAAAGATCCATATTAGATAAATATAGTTTAGCTACTTATAGAAACTGTTTATTCAATAAGACTAATGTATACGATAATATGTTAACATTTAAATCTAAGCTTCACCATATATATACTAGTAAATTAAATAAGGTAGTCTTAAGTTATGGAGACGATAAGAGAAAAATTAGGTCAAATAATATTAACACATATGCATGGTATCATTTTCGTATTAAGGAAACTAACCCTGAATACGAACTTGATATGTTGCTAGATGAAATTGCTAGAATGCAAGAAAATAGCTAAAATTGGTTAATTTTTAGTTAAGTAGTTAATTTTTAAATTGTATATAAAATCTTAGTTATTAAGAAACATTATTGTAAACAAAATCCTATTTATTGTTGTTAAAATGATTTTAAATAAAATCCTATTTATTAAGAAAAATTATTGTACATAAAATCCTATTTATTAAGAAAAATGATTGTAAATAAAATCCTATTTATTAAGAAAAACTATTGTACATATGTATATGAGTTTTTAAGAAAAAATTTGAAATAAAATATTGAAAAAAGAATTAAATGTGTGAATGACTTTTATTTCTTTATTGGCTTTACTTCCATATCGCTTAAACATGCACAGTCTTGATTTCTTTAAGAGGATCTGCACAAGACAAATTGAATTTCACAATATTATGAAATTCCATTAAATTTCATTAGATATTTTCATAAAGAGAAACAATTAAGATAATCGGATAAGTCCTTATATTTTTCACTACATACAAGTTTCTCTTATTTTCTAATCGAAAAAGCTTAATCCCAATTTTCTATTTGCCAATGATATGTACTAATTATGTATTTTAAATTATAAATAAAAAGACATTAAAGAGTTTGTAAAATATAAATGTTTGTGCTTTTTTATTTAATATTTTCAGTTATTTCATAAAGAAATTTAAGACATAAATGACCACAGGTAAATGTATTGAAATTCTGATGTTGATTATAGTTGTATTTTATATTTGTACCAAGATATTTGACTACTTCCGAAGGAGGTTGTAAGTTTCCAAAGCTGCCGAAATATTCTTTTTCATTGTTGTTTTTATAATATGCTACCCAATGTGTACCAGGTCCTGTTGATACGTCTAAATTGATTATTCCAAATTCTATTTTCTTTGTTCGTTTTGGTAGAGTATTCAACATGAAAACTCCTCTAAAATATGGAATATTTATAGAGAAACGGTTTAGGTCCTCATCAGATAGTGGTCTGTTGGGTAGCATCTCTAATAGTTTTTTGATTCCTCTTTGAAAACTAAACCATAACCCTTTTTATATGGTTTTAAGTAAAGTCCCTTTCCAACTGCAATAGATTCCATCGCTTTATTATGTCTAGTTGCTTCATCAAGTTGATTTTTTGCATTCTTTGTTGCATTTACAGCTTTAGCTATAGCAGCACCTCCAGTTGTTAGACTACCAATTGCACCCAGAGCAGTTAAAATCGGTATTAGAGGCAAAAACCCACCAATTTTTGGGACACGTATTACACGTGGTACTATAATTTGAGATTTTCTTCCTTTTAATGATTTGTTGATAGTTTTTCGGGCAATTTTAATTGCTGAGTTAATATCTAATGGTTTTTCCTTCTTTAGTATTTTTGTTGCAGCTCTAATTGATGTTCTAAACAGTTTTTTATCATTTAGCTTGTTCTTTTTAACATTTTTCTTTTTCTCCACACCCATACCAAATTTTGTTTTGGCTTTCATTGCGTTAGTAACCATATAGGCAAATGATTTTTCACCAATACTACTATCTTTTGATAAAACTCGATCCCAAGCTGAATTTTCAAGTATTTTATCAGCCTTGTGTCTAGTGCTTAAATCCTTATTTTTCGAATAAGCTATATCGTGATCTTTACAAGCAGAGTCCAATAAATTAATTCCTTTATCACCTCGATTTAAACGTTTTTGTAGTTTTGTTCCAGGTCCACAGTACTGATATCCAGGAAGATGAAGTTCAACAGGTAGAGAGTTTATTATTTTATCTACTATACCTCCTCCAACGAAGGTGTTTTTATGACTAAACGTTTTCTGATATCGTATAACCATATTATCTGATTTTTTCTATAATAAGAGGTAACATTTATGAAATGTATTTAGTTACAAAAATGCAGTTAGTGAAACAACATAAAAATATTTTAGTTCGTAATATTGATGAATCATCGAACATCACTTCAAAAATAAAGCATAGCCCCCTCTTACCAAATTCTATTCGTGCTCTAATAGTGGGACCATCAAATTGTGGAAAGACTAATGTTATGATCGGCTTACTAGAAAGTCCTAATGGACTCAAGTTTGAAAACATCTATTTATACTCAAAATCTCTTTATCAACCCAAATATGAGTACTTGAAGAAACTAATTTCACCAATTAAAGGAATGGGATATTATACATTCACCGATAATGAATCAGTTATTCCACCTGACGAAGCTAAAACTAATTCAATTATGATATTTGATGATGTTTCATGTGAAAAGCAGAATAATATACGTACATATTTTTGTATGGGGCGACATAGGGATATTGATTCATTCTACTTGTGTCAAACTTATACTAGAATTCCCAAGCATTTAATAAGAGACAATGCAAATGTTATTATAATGTTTAAGCAAGATGATACAAATATGAAGCATGTTTATAGGGATCATGTTGGCAGCGATATGAGTTACGAAAAGTTCCAAGAAATTTGTAGAGAATGTTGGAAGGATAAATATGGCTTTTTAGTGATAAGCAAAGATAATGAATTAAATGATGGTCGCTACAGAAAGCAATTTGACTTTTTCATAACTATATAAACTACTTCTCATAAAAGATTGACTTTAGTTATTAATCTAACTTTAAACTTGATACATCTATTTGCTATAACCTCATCCGATACCTGATAAGCTGATCTCCAAACTATACCAGCTACCTGAAAACCAGACCAGGTCCTGATAAGCTGATCTGAAAACCAGACCAGGTCCTGAAAAGCTGATCTGAAAACCAGACCAGGTCCTGATAAGCTGATCTAAAAACCAGACCAGCTCCTGATAAGCTGATCTGAAAACCAGACCAGGTCCTGATAATCTGATCTGAAAACCAGACCAGGTCCTGAAAAGCTGATCTGAAAACCAGACCAGGTTCTGATAAGCTGATCTAAAAACCAGACCAGGTCCTGATAAGCTGATCTGAAAACCAGACCAGGTCCTGAAAAGCTGATCTGAAAACCAGACCAGGTCCTGATAAGCTGATCTGAAAACCAGACCAGGTCCTGAAAAGCTGATCTGAAAACCAGACCAGGTCCTGATAAGCTGATCTGAAAACCAGACCAGGTCCTGAAAAGCTGATCTCATTGCTGATACCTGTTATTTGCCCTTAGCAAACATGGATGAGAAAATTTTAAAACAGTTGGTGTTGACAAGGAATGTGTTGAAGAAAAAGCTTCGTAGTATAAAAACTGGTGAAATAGATACACGTGAACAATTAAGAGATACATTCAAACCTATAACAGAACCTCTTAAAGAATTCATAAATAGTTCTAAAAATTTTAAAAGAATTCGTATAAAAGAAGAAAGTAACATCAAGACAGAAGTTGAAAATAATACAAGTTTAAAGCCTGAAAACCCATCAGTCAAGATAGAGACAAGTACACCAAAAAAACTAGTAGAAGGGACAATTTTTGATAATACCATCTTATTTAATGATGTTAATACTGAAAATGATGATGATGATGATGATGATGAAGATGATTTTTACTCACAGACTTCCAATACAGAATATACTTATACTGATTTATCAGTTTTGGAAGGAAGAAATCAGTTAGATACAAACTATGGCCCACATAAAGATTACAATAATGAATGGAAATTTGGTGATAGTAGCCTAAAACTGAATGAAGATAAAATACAACTTGGTGGTCAAATATGGGCTCTAACACCAGGACTATTTTCTCTAATGTTTCATAAAATACCAAAAAATTACGATAAATTTGAACTTGAAATCTATAAAAAGATTTTAATTGCTACTAATGCATATAGAAGAGACTTTAAACCTGATGGTCAAATTAAGGGTACTAGAGGATATAAATATAAATATATTATTAAGAAATTTATTGATGAGAAAAACCAGAAGAATTTACCTGAATCAACAGGGTCTAAGCCCAAAGGTAGCTATTTAGGTGAGGGAATGATGCAAGTTAACATCAATAATCCCAACTATATATACTGGGACGATCCAAATGAGTTAGTAGATAGACTTCGACTACTGCTCGCATCACAAGGTGCAGGTCATACTAATCACAATAACGAAATTGTATCAATTATTGAAGAACTACGTGAAGCGAATATAATACACTAACTTTAATAAACTAAATAGAGTATGTCTGTTGATAAATTTGGACACTATTTAAACGATACTAGCAGCACAATTTCTTTGAAAAATGCACCTAAACTGCTGGGGTTCTTTGTGGATACGAACAACAACATTGATGTCCAAAACAAAAGGATCAAAAATGTTGCAAAAGCTCTGGAGGAAAACGATGTTATCAATAAATTGTTTTTGCAAACTCAAATCGAAAAATTAGAAGAGAAATTATTAACATACTTTAAGGGGGATAATACTATAATACGAGAAGATATTCAAATGCAAATTGAGGAACTACAACGCGAAATAAAATTATATATAGAAGAAAATTATAAAATTGAAAAAGATATTCTAGATATTAAAACATCCTTTGAAGAACAAATTGAACAGCTTAATGAGAAAATTTATAGATTAGAAAATTATGTGTTTGTATCAATAGCTGAAAGTGCGTCAAGCAGATCACAACACTCTGCAAAAAATCTTTAAAAACAACTTAATGTCTTCAAAAAGAAATTTAGTAAATGAACTCCATAAGCAAGCACGAAAACAATTTGTGCGTCGCAGAGTTGTAATGAAAGGAATAGATGATCTTTGGCAAGCTGATTTAGTTGAAATGGGGAACTATTCTAAAGAAAATAGAAATTATCGATTTTTGTTGACTGTAATTGACACATTCTCAAAATTTGCATGGGCAGTACCGCTAAAAACAAAAACAGCACTCGAAACAACCAAGGCAATGGAAGATATTTTTGAATTGGGACGAGTACCAAAAAACTTACAAACAGATGATGACAAAGAATTTTTCAACAAACACTTTGGAAAATTAATGCATAAATACAACATTAATCACTACTCAACATATAGCATTATGAAAGCATCAATAGTAGAACGATTTAATAGAACATTGAAAGGAATGATGTGGAAAGAATTTAGTTATAATGGTTCATATAAGTGGATTGATATATACAAAGATTTACTCAATGCATACAATAGAAAAGTTCATCGTACCATTAAAATGGCTCCTATTAAAGTCAACTCAACAAATGAGGAAAAGCTGCTAAATACAGTATACAGTCATTTGAAAATGTATAAAATGTCAAAATTTAATGTGGGAGATCATGTTCGCATAAGCAAATATAAGCACACATTTGAAAAAGGTTATACTCCAAATTGGACTACAGAAATTTTCACAATTACAAGAGTTCAAAATACAAATCCTGCAACATACATATTAGAAGACTATCTTGGCAATCCTATTAAAGGTGGCTTCTATACTGAGGAACTTTCAAAAACTAGATTTCCAAATACATATCTAGTTGAAAAGGTTCTTAAAATTAAAGGGAAGGAGGTATATGTTAAATGGCTGGGATTTTCTAATCAACATAATTCTTGGATAAGTAAAGATGAAATATTATAGTTGGAAGAAAAACTAAATTAGAAACAACAACAACATCAATAGCAACAACAACAATAGCATTAATATTAAGAAACTAATGTTAATTTTAAAATGAGAAAAAGTTTTAAATAAAATATGTAAATCATACTTATAAACCATACTGTGTACTAAACATTATTTAATTGTAATCAGACTGTTATAATGTCAATAACACTTACTCTGAGCTCTAACTCATCAGAACTATCTGCTAGTTACTTTCCTCCTATTGAATTACATGGTGCATATGAGTGTGCTCTAACTGATTTTCATTCATACAACAGTATTCCAAATGTAGACACCTACAACAATATGTTTCATATAGGGGAACATATAATTGAAATACCAATTGGATCTTACGAATTAAATAATATAGTTGATTTTATAGAAGAGGAATACAAACGACTCTGCCCAGCAAATAAGATTTTTATTGAAGCCAATAACAATACAATGCAAGTTAAAGTTAATAGTTCCAAGGATCTTGTATATTTTAATAAAGACAATACAATTGGAAAACTTTTAGGATTCAATAGCAAAATCCTAACACCAAACAAATATTATTATTCAGATCTTCCAGTTAATATTTTTAAAGTGAATCTCTTGCGAATTGAAAGTAGTATCGCTATGAACACATATATGAATAACTCGAAATCGCATACACTTCATGAATTTCCGATTAATGTGCCTCCAGGCTATAAAATAGATGAGGTTCCAAGAAATCTTATCTATTTACCTGTAAACACCAGAGAGATAAGTTCACTAGCGCTGCGCGTACTGGATCAACACGGTGATTTAATTAATTTCCGAGGAGAGGAAATTACAATACGAATACATTTAAGGCCAACTAAATAATGCTAATATACAACACAAATACATTGAAAAATATAGCAGCATCAAGAACAACAACAACAACATTAAAGCGACCAGCTCAACAAAAAGCTCTAACAACATCAAATAAAAATTTTCTAAAGTCCTTGAATTTTAAATTGAAGACAAAATGAGTTCAATAATAGATGTCTTAGATAAACCCTTGTCTGATGAGAATATAATCAAAAAGGACTATCATACATATGTACCATACTTACAATCTTACAACAATAATGATGAAATTAGAATTTCAATACAAAATCAAGATTTGTATGTGCTACCCAGTTAGAGCTACATTTATGTAGAGGGATTTGTTGTCGATGATAATAAGGCCAAATCTTCTTCTTCTTCTTCTTCTTCTTCGGAGAACTTTTTATTAAAAAACAACTTTGTGGCATATCTATTTGATGAAATTCGCTATGAGCTCAATGGAATTGAAATTGACCATACAAGATATTTAGGAGCCACAAGCACTATAAAAAATTTGGTTTCTCTGTCACCAACAGAAAGCAATGTGATGCAAAATGCTGGATGGAACAAAATTGACGATGTCACTCTTGAAAATGGATTTTTCAATTTTTATGTACCTCTAAAAATGCTTCTAGGATTCGCCGAAGACTACAACAAAGTTATACTAAATGGAAAACATGAATTGATACTCTTGCGCAATAAGAATGATGAAGATCTTGTACGCTCGAGTGTTTCTACTGAAAAAGCTAAACTTACAATTTCACTCATCTCATGGAGAATCCCACATGTACAATTATCCGACTTTAGCAAATTGAATATGATAAAAATTATTAACAATGGTGCTTCTATACCTATGGCATTTCGCAGTTGGGATTGTCATGTTAATCCACAATTAAACACAGGTACTAGCCATATTTGGAATGTTAAACTGGCTGCAAATAGAGAACGCCCCCGTTTTGTATTGATTGCTTTTCAACAAGAAAATAAGTTTGTTCATTGTGATTTGACTAATTTAAAAGTACATTTAAATTCAGTCTCATATCCATATGATGATCTTAACATAAAGTTCAAAAATGAACGATATGCAATTCTATATGATATGTATCTAAGATTCCAACAAAGTTACTATATGAGGGAATCTCAACCGCTTCTATCTGCATCAGAGTTTAAGACAAAAGCTCCTATTATTGTAGTAGATGTCAGTCATCAGAATGAATCACTCAATAATGGACCGATTGATATAAAAATAGCATTTGAAACAGCAACTAATATTGTAGCAAAGACATCAGCTTACTGCATTCTTATTCATGATCGCATAATAGAATATATACCCATCAAAGGACAAGTTCGAAAAGTCTTATAAATTGAGTAATATGGAAAATAACACAATTTTTATAGACGTACAAGGTTTCAAAAGTAATTCAAATGATTTCATCGCAAAAGAAGTAGCGATTGTTTTCAACAATTATGAATATAACAATTTCATTATAAAACCACCATTTGATTTTAAATGCTTATCAATAAAAAAGCAAAGAGAAGCAAAGTGGCTAACGAAAAACTATCATCACCTCAGCTGGACTGCTGGATCAGTTTCTTTTGAAAGCGTTTGCAATTTTTTAAAAGCCAACGCAAGATGTTCTAAAATTTATGTAAAAGGTGAAGAGAAAAGACGATGGTTGGAAAAAATTTTATGCCGAAAAATTTTTAACGTTGAGGATATAGGCTGTATCAACTTTAAACAAATGGAGATTAAGTATCCAGAATATTTTTATTGTAATTATCATAAACTTGGTGTTTGCGCATTAAAAAATGCTATTTTACTAACAAAAGAAATATCTTGCTTTAAGTGAATTTTTACACTCTTTAAAATATTAATGTATGTATTATTATAAAATTTTAAAAACCTTTAAACAATAAATGTATAGAAAAATAAAAAATCTACAAGTGTTTTCTTATTTCAAAAACAAACTACATAAAGGAAAGAGAAGGAAGTGGGAAGGAGGAGGAGAAGTTAGCATTTTTGCTAACTTGCAAATTTTTACTTTTTGTTTCTCTGCTTATGACTGTAGTTAGTTGAAACTTGCTGCCTTAAAATAATCGCAGCCAAAGAAAATGATTACGTTGCAAAATATAAATGTATTCTACACAGCCACAAAATATTCCACGCACAAGTTCTTTCGATCGCACATACATACATACATACATACAAACATCATACACACATACATACATACATACATACATAAATACATGCATGCATGCATCATACACACATACATACATACATACATACATACAAATATATTTCTTAAACAAATAAACAGAATATAAGCTTACCAGCGACAAACAAGCTGGACCCCCCACACACAAGCATTAGGGGTGTTCACATACATGAGAACGTTTTATAAATAAATAAAATAATTTATGTAATTATTTTATTCATTTATTTAATTATTTTATTTTATAAGAATTTATTAGCGTGAGGAAATCACACAAGCACATTCCCATGATTCATATGAGACCATATGACCTAGTAGTCATCAAACCTTCTTTCTCTGATATTACTGATATAGTATTACGATAACAAATTTCTACAGTATGACAACACTGGGAGCATTAGAAAATAATAATCATGTTTTGCCGTCGGCATTTGAAAAAAATAATAATCATGTTTTGCCGTCGGCATTTGAAAAACAAAAATAATGTTTTGCCGTCGGCATTAGGAAAAATTATCATGCATTGCCGTAGGCGTTAGGAAAAATTATCATGCATGCCGTATGCATTAGGAAAAAAATAATAATAATCATGTTTTCCCGTCGTCATTAGGAAAAATCATTTTCCCGTCGGCATTTGAAAAAATTATAATCATGTTTTCCCGTCGTCATTAGGAAAAATCATTTTCCCGTCGGCATTTGAAAAAATTATATTCATGTTTTGCCGTCGGCATTAGGAAAAAAAAAATAATGATCATGTTTTCCCGTCGTCATTAGGAAAAATCATTTTCCCGTCGGCATTTGAAAAAATTATATTCATGTTTTGCCGTCGGCATTAGGAAAAATTATCATGTATTGCCGTCGGCATTTGAAAATAATTATGTATTGCCGTAAGCATTAGGAAAAATAAGTATGTATTGCCGTAGGCATTAGGAAAAATAAGTATGTATTGCCGTCGGCATTTGAAAAAAATAATCATGTTTTGCCGTCGGCATTAGGAAAAATTAATAAACATGTTTTGCCGTAGACATTAGGAAAAATTAATAATCACTATTTCAACATTGGTATTAGAAAAAATCATTTTCATGATTTTCCCGTCGGCATTTGAAAATAATTATGTATTGCCGTAGGCATTAGGAAAAATTATCATGCATGCCGTAGGCATTAGGAAAAAGACACACTTATTGAACCACCCTCGAAAAATATTTAAAGGACTTATCGAACCACCCTCGTAGGTGGTTTTATTTTAATTAATTTTAATTACCCAAATTTAACAATTTCAGCAACAATTTAACAATTTTAATTGCCACAGGAGCGATAGTTCCCTACTACTGTTGAACTTGAGCAAAATGATATAAAATTAAGAAAAAATGAGACGCATCCAATTTATAATTTAAAATATCTCTTGTACCGAAAAATCACAGTTGAAGAGCCACATAAGCGTTCAGGTCCTGTACAGTGCCATAATTGTCAAGAATATGGCCATACAAAAACATACTGCAATTGACCGTCTTTTTGTGTTGTGTGCGGCGAATTACACGGCACTGCTAGTTGCAATAAGCCAAAAAAGCAAAGTGATAAAAAATATAGTAACTGTGGAGGTAATCACACCGCTAACTACAGAGGATGTCCTGTATATTCTTTCGTTAAACAAACTATGGGACAAAAACCAAAATTAGCTCCAGTCCAATCAGTAAACGCTTACTCCGCCAATCTTGCTCAAATGAGTCAACCAGTTACTTCACGTGTATCGTATGCCGATGCTGCTAAGGCTAGTTCTATTCCGACACAAAATGTTTCACTGCAAAATAATTCAACAAATACAAACTAAAGCTTTAATTTTAATCGCTTTGAAGCCACTATTGAAAATGTGCAAACTATCAACATCTTTACAACAAATATGACTAGCATGATGCAAGAAATGCTACGAATGCAGAATACACTGTTTCAAGCATTAGTTAACAAACCATGAACACTTTAAAAATATGTTTCTGGAACGCAAACGGCATTCGCCAACATAAAAATGAACTCGTGCACTTCCTTACGGAAAAAAATATTGACATAATGTTGGTCACTGAGACTCATTTGACTTCGAGAAGCTTTTTCAAAATTAATGGCTACACTATATATGACACAAAGGACCCTAGAGGGAGAGCATGCGGTGGATCTGCAATTCTAATTAAGTCAAGACTCAAGCACTATATCCTTGACAATGTTAGTGAAGAATATATGCAAGCTACGAATATTTTTGTAGAAAATTTTTGTTCGAATTTCGCGATATCATCAATTTATTCACCTCCCAGATTTTCAGTTACCGAAGATCAGTATGAAGTTCTACAAACCGCTTGGATCTTGTTTTGTGGCAGCTGGAGACTACAATGCAAAACATACGTAATGGGGTTCGGGCCTTGTAACACCTAGAGGTCGAGCTTTGTTTAATACAATTTCAAAAATGGGATTGGATGTTATTTCGAGTGGGGAGCCCACTTACTGGCCTACTGATGTACGAAAAATTCCGGATGTTATAGATTTTGGCGTCATAAAAAATATTTCTAGGGATTTAATTCATGTTGAAGCTTCTCTAGATCTCTCCTCCGATCATATATGAAGATGATTAATCGTGTTAATTGGCTGGGTTTCAAAATATATCTTAGCAGTCATTGTACGGAAAATATTACGCTAAGAACACCCAATGATATTGAATCTAGCATTGCCTATATTAATGAAAGTATTAAACAGGCTGCTGACCACGAAACTACCTGCCATCCGCAAACTGGGTTTAATAAAATTTATTCTAGGGATATTGAACGTCTCGGATATGAAAAAAGAAGAGCTAGAAGGGAATGGCAACAGCACAGACCACCACAAAATAAAATCAGATTTAAAGAGTGTACTAAACGACTCTAAGAGTTGCTTGCATGTGAAAAAACTGCATCTCTTAAAAATTACCTGGAAGGTCTAGATGTCACACAAGCATCCATTTACTCTTTGTGGCGCGCTGCTAAAAAGCTTAAAACACCCGTTGAGTTTAAGCCAACTCTGCGCACATCTACCGGAAGTTGGGCAAGCAGCGATACGGAAAAATGTAAAATATTTGCTGAGCACTTAAAATCCGTATTTACGCCAAACACATGTACTGGTGTTTCTGATTTGCCGAGTGTAGTTGCTCTACCCCCTCGACCCTTAAAATTTAAGATGCGTGATGTACAAAAAGTAATTGCTGAACTCAAACCAAAAAAGCTCCAGGTGTTGATGGAATTAGTAACAAGATGCTGATGAACTTGCCGCATATTGCAATAAGAATCCTGCTGTTTATTTTTAATGCCATATTGCGATTGGAGTATTATCCACAACACTGGAAGCTTGCCTAGGTCAAAATGATTCCAAAGCCGGGCAAAGATCTTACCAAAGCTGAGTCATATAGGCCAATAAGTTTGCTGCCAACTATGCCAAAACTCTTCGAAAAGCTTCATGACAAAATTGTCTTCTTGTCTAACAGGTACAATGTGCATACCGGACCATCAATTTGGTTTTAGAAGTCAGCATAGCACCATTGAGCAAACGCATAGATTGGTTCAATTTATAAGGAAAATATTTGAAGAAAAGAAGTATTCTTCTGCCCTGTTTATTGATGTTTCTCAGGCATTTGATAAAGTTTGGCGTGATGACCTAATTTTAAAATTGAAGACATATCTACCAAATAACATTCTAAAACTTTTGGAAAGTTATATTTTAGGCCGGAAGTTCTCTGTTATGGAAGGAAAGAAACTATCTCATCCGGTGTACCTCAAGGGAGTATACTGCGGCCAGTTTTGTATTTGATTTATACTTGTGATATGCATGTGAGCAGTAATATCCATACTTCTATATTTTCCGATGATACAGCCTGCCTTTGTATGCACGAAAACCCTCATGAGGCATCCCGATATCTTCTGGAACATATAACACAGCTTGAGCTATTGTTGAACTTTTGGAGAATAAAAGTAAACGAACAGAAGTGCGTATACATAACCTTTACCCTATGAAAAGATACTTGTCCCCCATTAGAATCAACTATCAAGTTGTTCCTCAACATTCACATGTGAAATAACTTGGTATACACCTTGATCGTCGGCTTACATGGAAACACCATATTGGCTCAAAAATAACACAAATGAAACTTAAAACAACTCAGATACATTGGCTGATTGGTAGAAACTCAACACTCAGTCTATATTGTAAGCTTTTGATATTTAAGTCGATTTTGTAACCAATATGGTGTTACGGAATTCAACTATGGGGCACTGCTGCAGCTTCCAATATCGAGAAAATCCAACGAAAGCACAACAAAATTTTACGGTTAATAACATCGGCTCCATGGTACATAAAAAATTCAAATATACATCGTGATTTAAATATGCCACTAGTGACTGAAGAAATTCCAAAATACGCAGGCAAATATTTAACAAAACTCGAGTCACATCCTAATCCGCTTGCTCGTAATAGTTTGAACTTTACTGGACACATCCGCCTTAAAAAGAGGGACACAAGGGCTCTTATACTTAACACTCCAGATGGCACTGCTTGATAATATATTTATTTTTCCTTTTTGATTATCACTACTTATGTATTAATTATAACTATCACAAAGTTATTTCCGACTCTGGTCGGGCCTAATATTTTTTTTTATAGATTTAAGATTTGAATACTTATTGTTAGTTCACATATGAAGATACAATAAATAAATACATGTATTGAAAAAATACTGCCTGCATGCCTGACTGAAATTCAAGATTTAAATGGTTCATTTCATTTACTATTGGATTTATAAATATCTAAAAAAAGTCTTCTCGTTTCGTCACATAATTCTTTGTATATATTTTGGGCAGTCTTATGATTTTCGGCTTTCGAAGTAAGTGAAGAATGATGTTTAAGCTCCACCCATTGCTCCAAAAATTCGTCTTATAGCCACTCCATAAGACAACCAACGAGTTGCAGAAATTTGCACAAGTTTTCTAAAACGGTTGCTTTAAATACCAGTATTAAATGTTCTTAGCACACCATCTACACGAGACAAATACCATAACAAAAATAATATTTAACGATTTTCAAGCCAATTCATGGCTCATCAAAAATAGCCAAAAATATCGCCAGCTTTTTTATAAAACGCCAAAATATCGCCATGTCGCCAAATCGAATATTAGGAAGCCAAGCTAGTTTTAAAATCGCCACGTTTGGAGAGAAATCGCCACATCTGATAGCCCTGATACTGATACTGAGACCTAAGTGTATATACAGGACTGCAGTCTGGTGGCCACAATCACAAAGCAAGCAGACCTTTGAAGAACCTAGACAGACTGAAAGTATCCCGGATGGGAAAGAAAACTGCATTACAATTGTGTTATTGAAACTAAATCTCTTTTCTGTAAGACCTCGTTGGAATATTCATGTTACCAAATACTTATTTCGTCGGTTCAAAATATGCGAAACATTCGAAATAAAGTCGACAATCGTCATTTTGTGAAATTTGCTATAAAAAATCGTCAAAATTATGTAAAATCATCACATCTAACAACACTGGTTACAGCTGCTATTACAATTATTATAATTGAGTTTCTAATAAAATAATAATAATTTTTAACACCTCTAGGATCAGTTTCGTTCTACAGAGATATCTTATTTCAAGAACTCACAACTAGTTTTTTCTAACAGGCTAAAACTCGCCATCAAAAGAAAGTGAATTAAAATAGTTACATTTAGAACTTCATTCGAAGTTTATCTAAAAAGGCAAAACAATTTCTTTGTTTTCAATAAATATAATGTAGTTGCAAGATAAAGAGTAATTACTTAACCGAATGAAAGACAATAAAACTAAAATAAAAGCATTTATGTATATAATAAAAAAACTTTACAAAGCTACGCAGGTAATATACATAAATAAGTTTGTACACTTAAGGCTCAGTTAGCCGACTGTAATGTAATGTAACCGTAACGTAGGAAACAGCTGATCAATATCTTTATATGAAAACTAGGTTACGTTACATTACGTTTCTTTTACCATTTTCATTACTTTTTACATAACAATATTAATCAGCTATTTGCTACTGTTGCAGTTACATTCCTTTAAAGTAGGCTAACTGAGCCTTTTTAAA
This sequence comes from Tachina grossa, assembly GCA_949987645.1. Classification (NCBI taxonomy): domain Eukaryota; kingdom Metazoa; phylum Arthropoda; class Insecta; order Diptera; family Tachinidae; genus Tachina; species Tachina grossa. The sequence continues at coordinate 101,511,846 of OX465274.1, forward strand.
TATGAGTTTATGGTAGAGAGAGGAAAAAAGAAAAGTAATATAATTCTGTTTTGTTATTTCATTCGCTGCATTAAAACAATAGCAAAATTGAACAAGAAACCGTCTGTGTGCAGTTTTAAAAGAGTATTGAAGAGAAAAACTGCCAAGTCGGACGGGGCACAATGAATCCATCATACATTAAATTGCGCCTTTTCAACTGACATTAACGCAAAGACGGATAAGGTTGGCACAATGAATACCTTATGGACGGAAATATTTGAATAGCTCCAATAGGTCGATTCCCCCATTTATTTATTAAATTCAACTTTTTGTATTTTTTTCATTTATGGAAAAGGGTATATATAGGTTTGTCATTCCGTGTGTGATTTCCATAATATTTGTATGCCACCCAATATATATATATATATATATATATATATATATATATATATATATATATATATATATATATACATATATATATATATACTATATTATTCATATATATATATATATATTGGGTCGACGGACGGACGGACGGACATCGCTTATTCATCTTCCCTACTCATAAGGACCCAGAATATATATATATATATATATATATATATATATATATATATCGCTTATTCATCTTCCCTTACGAATAGGGAAGATGAATAAGCGATGTCCGTCCGTCGACCTTAAAAAGTGTTTCTGTGTTCTAGCACAGTACGACAGTAGGCATAACTATGTTCCAGACACTTGTTGTAACCGGTCAACCTTTAGTATGCATGCCTTTATAGTAATGTTGCCAGTCGGGCTTGTTTTGGCTGGATTGTCCCGCTTTTTAAGTACCTGTCCAGTTGCAAGCTAAAATACAATTTGTCCAGCTAAAACAATTTTCCACAAAATATTCATAATATTTATTGCCCTACATTTCTAACGATAGCGCAGTTTATAACCAATTACCAAAAGATTTGCAAAATGACAAAATATGGTCCTACTTTTTAATGAAAATTGAAAGCAATGAATTAGAAAATTTACGAAAAATTGTATGTTTCGTCCCTTCAATACCAGTTAGTATCGCATTTTGTGAAATAGTTCTTAGTATCTTAAGCAATTTATACAAAAAAGAAAGAAATCGAATGTCTTTCGATCTTATTAGAGCGAAAATGTTTATGAGAACTATCTTAGAGGAATCTTGCAAAGATTTTTAAAGATTTTGTTCAAATACCTAAAGGTTTGGAATTAGGAAAATCCGTAAGCGCAAAAACAAAATATGTGTGGCAGAAAAAATAAAATTGGGCTCTTGAGCTCAACAGTTGTGAAACTGTTGGCAACCGTTGGCCCCAATAGTTACGTCTTATACTCGTATTCTAATAAATTGTGAAAAAAAAATTTGTCATACAATATTGTCAAGTCTCTTGTTATATATTATTAAATAAAATTGTGATGGTATTCTGTTGTTCATATGACAAGAAAAAACTTAAAAAGCTCAAAAAGCTTTCAACATACTATGGTGAGATTTATTTCAAATTGACAACTATATTTATCTATTTAAAAAATAATAAAAATTTATTTATCCCAAGCCTACTTGATCTGTTGTTGTTATCAGATGCTAGCTACTTACTGTTATTTGATCAAATATCATTTATTTCAGACCATGACCTTTTATTTTGCTCGCTCAATATTAATCTCCACAAAACTGAGACTTCGCGTCTAATATCGTATAGAGACCTTAAATCAATTAACTATCCTTTGTTATGTTCTGACCTTCTTAATCATAATTTAAATGACTGCTGGTATGAGCCAACAGTAGATGCAAAGTTAGATTTATTTCTAGCATCAATTCTATAGATATATAACAAACATGTTCCAGTTCGAACTTTTTACATCAAAAATAGTTCTTGTCCGTGGTTTTATGGAAATGTAAAGCAGGCAATTCGGGAGCGTAGTCGTTGTTATAACATATGGAAGAAAATCCTTCTGACTCAAACAGGGCTATATATAACAGAGCTAGGAATCGTGATAATTTGGTTACAATAGATGCAAAGATATTATTTTTTTCACGGAAACTAAACACGTCCTTACCATCTGGACAACTTTGGAAAAATGTTAAAAGTTTAGGTGCCTACACTCGTCGAAACTCGGATTGCTCTTTAGATCCTAACACGGTAAATGATTTTTTTTTCTTTAAATAATCTAAATAATCCAGACCTATCTACAATTCAGCCTTCTTATGATTGTCCGAATACATTTCAGTTTTCTACGGTGTCTGATGATGAAGTGTATAGGACTGTGATGAGTATTCGCTCTAATGCTATAGGTATCGTATACACAGATTTCTAAAAATAATTTTACCGTATATTGTTGGGTTGATCACACATATCATAAATCATTGCATCACGACTTCTACTTTCCATAAAGTATGGAATATAGCTAGGATCATACCGGTAGCAAAAAATACATCTCCAACTGTCCTGTGACTTTAGACCTATAAATATACTTTCTGTTCTCGGAAAGGTCTGTGAAACAATAATGTCTCGGCAGATGATTGATTTCATTAATGAAAATTGTTTGCTATCTCCGCTGCAATCTGGGTTTCGTTCGAACCATAGTTGTACTACTGCAGTTCAAACAGTACTTGATGATATCAGACCGGCGTACGATATGCGTGATTTGTCGTTGATGTGTTTGTTAGATTTCTCAAAAGCATTTGATAAAGTAGATCTGTAAAAAAAAACTGGAATGTTTTTTTTGTTTGACCACAGCGCAGTCAGTCTAATAAGAAACTACTTGTCTGATCGTTTGCAAAAAGTGGTTGTTGGTGTAAGGGAGTCATGCTTTAAGGTTGTGAATTATGGGGTTCCACAAGGCTCAGTTCTGGTACCTTTATTCTTCAGTATCTATATCAATGACATATTCAAAATCATTAAGTCTGTTAGCATTCATGCGTATGCTGATGATATTCAACTATATATATCTATTCGTATTGTCTTGTGGATGATATGTGTTATAAAATTAATGAGGACCTGAAATGTATCGATATGTGGGCTAAAGCGAATAACCTCACGCTGAATCCTAAGAAGTCGGTTATATTGCCCAGTAGTAAGAATGGACTTCATTTCAACCAGCCTACTATTATTAGCCTAGGTGACTCTCATCTTTTTTATGCACAAAAAGCCAAATATCTCGGATTTCACATCAACTCCTCCTTATCTTGCTGTGATCACATTAATAATATGGTATGCAACGTGTATCTAACACTGCGTAATTTAAGAATAACCTCAATTTACACACCGACTGAGGTTAAGAAACGTCTTGTATTACAATTAATTTTACCTATTATAAATTTACCTATCATCGGCTCTGCGGAGATATATAGCAAATTAGATTCGTGCTCACTTCATAAGTTACAAGTCTCATTTAACAATGTTACTCTATATGTATATGGTATTCACAGATTCAGTAGTATATCGTCCTGGAGAACTATGATTCTTGGTTGTGACTAGGGATGCCAAACGAGAAATCCCGAACCCGGAAATCCTGGGATTTGGCAAATCCCGAATCCCGGGATTTGTAAAATTCAATCCCGGGATTTCATTTTCGGGATTTCTTAGCAATTTTTATATAAAAGTCTCATACAATTTTGTACGTACAGTTTTAACAATTTGACGACTTTCTTACGATTATTTTCATCAAAGCTGCTACAATATATGTACATTTTAGAATTATTTTGAAAACAAAAGAAACATATTACCTTTGGAAGGGAAATAACATTTGAAAAATTCATTAGTTTTTAATAAATAGTTTTATTAACAAAAAATTAGTGCTAACACTTCAAAAGTTTTTCAAAATCTGACTTAGATTTAATTATAGAATATCAAAAGCAGGTTATAAAACCAAAGCCCTCTTGATTACTTCAGGATAGAATAAAGTTACTGTAAAAACAGTATTAATTCACAAGAAATGTTAGATCATTACAACTCGGCCAACCTGACCTCACAATCGACCTCGATTGTATATATCTTAATCTATCCCTTCATCATCAACATTATTATAATCTTCACAGCCATTGTCTAGATAGTCACAGTCTGCAGACTGATCAGTATTACCTTCAGATTTAGAATTTTCCTCCAAATCGGGATTTGGTTCCACCCATTTCTTTAGTCTTGTGGAATCAATTATACCACGGTAAGGCATTTGGGTTACCTGAAAATTCTCTACGTCAGTTATTTCGTAACGGTCGTTGCACACACACCTCTGAACAATATATGGTCCACGGTATTTAGGAACCAGTTTCTTATTCACATCGACCGTAGTATCAACGTTCCTGACTACTACCAAGTCACCTAACTTAAATACCTTAGGGGTACGAAGATTTTTCTCAAAATATTTTGCATTATACTCCTGTGACTTCTTGATAGCACCTGATGCAGCTGCCCTCACCTCATCCAAATCCACCCTAATCTGATCAGCCTTATCCTCTAAATGCTCGGTTAATGCATCCAAAATCTTTCCTCGCTGTTCGACACAAAACAACATAACATTTGGCGCTCGCTTAGTCGTGCTGTGCATAGTATTATTAATTGCAAACTCTACCTGAGTGAGCTTTAAAACCCAATCCGCATCGTTAATTGACTCAGTTAGCTTTGCTAACATTGCCTTCAAGTCTCGATTAACCCATTTGATTGTGGAGAAGCAACACATACCTTTATATGAGCAATGTTGCGGTTTTACACAATATTCTGAATATTCAAGTCGACATCATCATCGTTTGCAACTACTGCATTGGGTGCCCGACTCAACGCATCCACATGCGCCATCATCTCTCCTTTTCTGTGTCTTATTTCGTAATCATAGTTCTCAAGCTCTAATGCCCAACGCGCAATACGGTGGTTAATGACTTTTCTACCCAACGTGAGCGCCAACGAATTACAATCAGTTACTATCGTAAACTTAATACCTTCCAGAAACATTCTAAACCGCTTTAGCGCGTATATAATTGCTAAAGTCTCTAGTTCGAAACTATGGTATTTTGATTCAGAATCAGAAGCAGATTTTGAATAATAGGCAACAGGATGGAAATTTCCATCATCCTGCTTCTGCAAAAGTACAGATCCGAACCCTCGCGTGCTGGCATCAATATGCAACTCAGTTTGCCGGAAAGGACTATAAACTGATAAGACAGGGGAATTAACCAACTTATCTCTTAGACTTTTAAATGCATCAGTACAAGCATCAGTCCAATCGAAAATTGTTTGCTTCTTGGTAAGATCCGTAAGAGGTCTGGCAATTCTAGAAAAATTTGGAACGAAACGTCGAAAGTATAAAAATAGACCTAGACATTGCTGTACTTCTTTCGCGTTTGAAGGCATTTGATGTTCTTTTATTGTCCTAATATGATCACCATTTGGCCTTACTCCCATTTCATTTACGCTATACCCCAAATAATCAAGTTCACGATATCCAAACTTGCATTTTCCTAAATTTAGTTTTAGGCCGATTTTCCCAACAAAACTAAAACCTCACATAAAACATCTACATGTTCCTCAAGGGTCTTTGTAGCTATAACAATATCATCTTTGTACACTACAATCTTTCCATTCTCTATTAGACTTCTTAGTACCATGCATATAAAGCGTTGAAATACCGCTGGAGCGTTCTTTAAACCAAAAGGCATGTAGCAATACTCATACTGTCCAAAAGGCGTAATGAAAGCAGTATACGGTATAGAATCCTTATGAATCCAAACTTGATGAAAACTATCCTTTAGATCTAACGTACTAAAATACTTCTTGTTGCCTAAGTATTCAAGGCAGTCCTCGATTACAGGTAGAGGAAAATGATCCCGTAAGGTGATTTTATTCAATGCACGATAATCAATGCCCATACGCAACGCTCCAGTTTTCTTTCTGGCCAATACAATCACCCCTATCGTGAATAAAATGTGAAATTTTTGTTCCCATGAAGGGAAATTTACAATCGTGTATTTCATGGGAACGTTTGTTCCCGCTATCAATGCGTGGTGAATGTAAAAAACGGGAAGAAGACCTTTAAAGCTTCAAAATCAATTGAAAATCAAACAAATTAAGTTTAATAATAAGAAATAAACATATTTTGGGTTTCAAATGAAATGTTATAGAGTGTTTAGTTGTGTTTTTAATTGTTTTCGGCGCCGTGCAAAAAAAAAAATTTAGTATACAACAGCCATAAAATTTACGGCATGTGAACCAAAGAGATTCTTATTCAATGAAAAAATGAGTTCCAAGGAATTATTGTTATTAATCGTGGACATTATTTATTGATCTTGCCCTAAAAATAGTTATTCATAAGTTTTAATATATAATTGCTAGTATAATATTAAAACTAGGCAGTGTATTAATTTAGTTCGCCTGCAAAAATAAAGTGAACAAAACGAAGGGAAAAGTGAAAAAATCCATGTGAAAAATATTATTCACGATAAGGGAAATCAAGAAAGGGATCACATTTCAGGGGAAAAATTATTCACGATTGCAATTTGGGGAAAAGGGAAAATATTTCGAGGGAAAAACTGTTCACGATAGGGGTAAATAGGTGAAGCATACGGGGACTCACTTAGCCTAATTATACCTCGTCTCAATAAATCATCAAGTGCCGTTCTGACTTCTATGCGCTCTCTATAAGATAATCTTCGTGGACTACTAAAGACAGGTGTATCATTTGACAACCGTATCTTCATGGAATAATCCGTTTGACCATGTATAACTTTATCTCCACGCTTTAAATAGTATTCTTCTATCACCCTTCGAAAAATATTGATGTAACAGGTTGCTAAACAAGGGTCAGTATCAATGCAATTTCCAACATTCATCTCATCAGTACCTATAAGTTTTCCCATTTCCTTATGCTCAACACAATTCTCTTCAAGTCCTGACATTACGGTCTCAAAACTATCTACATTCAGTAGACCATTATAAGAAGCATCATACATGTAACATTCAGGTATTTTCCCTTGCCATGTTCCCGATAAATAACTGGAATCTTATTTTCCCTTGGTTTTCTATATATTCCAAAAGACATAGTTTCATTAAGTTTATTTCTATTTTCATTCAAATTCAAAAGAGTATTTCTAGCATATCTTTTCCAGATTTGGCACAGCCGTATGCCAAATTTAGTTAACAAATCTCTACCCACCAACAGTGGTAAGACCGCCTCATCATCTGGTAAAACAAGTAAATCGTTTACAACTTCCCGACCAACAAATCCCACCATGCATCTAATGAGACCAAAAGAATTTATATTATTTTTTCCCATTCCACGAAATGAAGAAACGGTTTTCCCACTGTTGATAGTAAAGGGCACCATCGATTTCTGCACACAACTAATTGGACTACCGGTATCGAAAAGAGAAATAAACGATTTCAATTTGGTGCACTTATCTCCGTTAACAAAGGCAACACTTACCGTCAGATATGTCTCTAATGGCAACACTTTCCTGTCCGTTTCGTTATCGACAACAGCTGCTGCAGTACTATTTTTCTTTGGACAATTTTGGCGATAATGACCTACTTCGCTACATAAAAAAAACAAGAATTTGGTGGACGAATGGGCTTCGGACACTTGATCTGATAATGCCCAAATTGTGAACAATTATAACATCGCACAGAATCTTGAACTACCATTGTAGCATTGTATGGAGCAATCAAATTATTCCTCACTTTCATAGGCTGCTTCAAACCAAAACCTGTTTTCTGTAAAGTTGTAGAAGAACGCTGACGCCGCTGCTCAAAACAATCCAAGCGACGAATAAGATCATCCATGGAGTTAGAACCATACAAAATTGTAGCCGAATTTCCAGTTTCAGAGATGCCATCAATAATCATATCTATCAGCTCTTGCTCTTCAATGGTAGATTTGTTTGCATCGCTATTACATAACTCAAGCAGTACTCATTTGGTTGTAACTTACGAGCTTGAAGTTAACAATAAACCTCCCGACGTGTAATCGTACGACTAAATAATTTCAGCATCATCATCACTTCGTATTCCATCGAACCCAAATTGAATATATGATTTTTTTGCCGTTCCCGTATAACCACATATATCAGCATACTCCTCAAATTGCAAAAACTACTTGACAATATCATAGTGGTCATCACTACTAAACGACGGTACCACTGAGTCGATTTCAGTTAATTCTATACAACGCCACTGTGCAATTGGTCTATACGCAATACCTGAATTTGCCTCTATCATACGGACTTCTTCTTGAGTTCGAAGTATTTATAGGCGCACCTGTAGGGCCTTCAATTCAGCTTCCAATGGGTCAACAGTAACAGCAGTTGTTAAATTGGGATTCGAATTTTCAACATTGGTTGGAACGTGAGCATGGACCATCGGAACAGTATGAGTGGTCGTCAAAAAAGAGGTTTGATTGGAAAAAATGGGGGCACCAGGCATTATAATATTAGCAGCACTCGTGGTCGTATCTACCAAAACAACATCATCATTTTGTCCTGGTAAGCAATTTGTGGAAACATTTTCCCCTGTAACGTAAGGACAGCAGGCGTCTAAATAGAAGACATCAACACAGGTTCAGCAGTAGATGGTATCAAATCAGCTAACTCAACAGAATTTTCTTCACCGGTAGCCAGCGGAGTACTTTTGGCAGTGCTTGTCTGAAAATTTCCTTCAGAGACATTCATCGACGTCGTCACATAAGAACGATTAGCATCCCATTCCTCATAAAGCGTCCACAATTGCGCAATTGAAGCAGACGGAGGAAAATCAATACCTTCTTTCAAAAGATTATCGACAATCCCTTGTCTCGTCAAACGCTTATCCATTTTGAAAAGATTTTAAATAAAATTTACAGCTCAATTCTTTCAGACAAATATTAGCAAATGTAAGTGAACCCCACACCTGAATTTTAATAAAGAGTTTTATTAACAAAAATTAGTGCTTACACTTCAAAAGTTTTTCAAAATCTGACTTAAATTTAATTATAGAATATCAAAAGCAGGTTATAAAACCAAACCCCTCTTGATTACTTCAGGATAGAATAAAGTTACGGTAAAAACAGTATTAATTCACAAGGAATATTAGATCATTACAAGTTTGACAAATTTATTCCGTCTTATTCTATATTATGAGGGCACTATAATTCAAATTACACGAGAAATTTTTCCCGGGACATAATTTCAAACATTAGCAAATAATAGGGAAAACAAAAAAATCTAATTGGAAAAGGGAGAAATTTCTTGCGGAAATTTATTCATAATTGCAGTGTATAACTAACTATCTCTATGTCGACTCCTCAACGCTAAAAAATTAGCACTTATCTACTTGTCGGTAATAATTGAGTACTATTGACACCTAGTTAAAATTGGAGTAGAATATAATACAAGGCAAGTGAAAACTTTTTGTTGTCGTGTTGACGTAAAAGCGAGAAATATTTACAGAATAATGCAGATTATTTTGTCTAAAAACTGCTCGAGTATGTAGGTATGTTTTTTACATTGCAGTTCAAAATTATTTTATTTTTTATTTAGACCGTTTAGGTCGTTTTTGATACAAACCTAAGATCAACCCCATTTAGATTACATGGATTTGATAAAAAGTTTTAGTCAAAAACGACCGACTGAATGAGTTCGACTCAATTATAGTTGTATTCGAGTTGCAGATTAGATGGCCAGGACACTAAAAAACCATACTCCTCTTAGCGAACGTATGAATACATACATACATATGTATCTGTTGAATGTTGAAAAATTTTAATTTTTCGACATGTTCAGCCTTATTATCGTTGTCATAGTCCTAACGAAATCGATAAAAAAAAAATTAGATAATGCTTGGTATACATACATATGTAACAACCATTGTACTTGTCGTTGATCAATTGTAATTAAAAAAACGTTAGTAGATATATTTTTAACAAAACAATAATGTTTTTCCAACTTATTTGTATGAAAGTGAATCTAAAAATTTTTGTAAGTCAACTTAAGCGGTAGTGCTAAAAGTCCACCGATATGTATATTAGTTTTGGTTTAGATAATAGAAAAACATTTATATTGAAAACAAAATCAAGTTTTCATATTTAGTTATTGTTTTCACTATAAATTCTATAACATCAAATGTGATTAATCAACTTAAAAATAGATGAGAAAAATTCTTTTGATTTTTATTTCATACTCGTATTAGAAAATTGATCACTTTAAAGACAATTGTGCAATGATAAATTATGAACATAAAACCTTTTAAAATGCATTAAATTGTTATTAAAGTAATATTTATTTAAAAAAATAATTTATTTTACGCAAAATATTTAGATCCGAAATCTCGAAAATCCCGTGATCCCGAAAAATCCTGGGATCCCGAAAATCCCGGATTCGGGATTACAAAATCCCGAATCCCGGGATTTCCAAAAATCGATCCCGATTGGCATCCCTAGTTGTGACATAGTGGAATACCTACGCATGCGAAATCTCCTATTTCTACACAAACTAATAAATATAAAATCACCGTTGTACTTGTTTAACAAAATATCACTCGGTAGGTCACCTAGAGGTATTACGCTAATACCACCAAGGCATAACTATCTAAATACCAGCAGATTTTTCTTCATCAATGCCATAAAACTTTGGAACTCATTGCCCACAAACTTAAGACTCATTGTTGAAAGACAGAATTTCAAGAAAGCCCTTGGGAAATATGTTATGCGAAATATATAACAAATATCAATCTTTGTCCTTCTACATTTTCTTTTGCATTGGCATCACTTATATTTTATATACATTATTAATCTACTAGTAATTAGTTTATTGTCATGATTATGTAATAAATTATCTATATTATTCTTTAATCAAATAGGTATTCTTTTTCATTTTCTTGCCACACTTTTTATTATTATATATATATTTTTTTATTTTTTATTATTAAATTTTAGTTTTTGGTGCTAAATTTTTCTATTACACATGTTGAGTCAATTCAAACTGATTGATATATTGTTTGTTTTGTGTGATGTAAGGCTTTTCCATTCATTTTAATTAAACAACAAAATGTATGGAGAATTGTTATGGTCTAGCAGGATGGACATTGTGGAATTCAGGTGGAATGGGCTCATTGTCATTCAAAATTAACTTGCCTAATTTTAATTATTTTTTTTATAATTGCTAATTTTAATTTTAATGTTATTAATATATGGTGTCTATTATTTATGTAATATTATTATTTTTTATTTTTTTTTGACTATAAAAGAATTTCATTCTTAAAGTCTAATGGAAATAAATAAAACAAGTAAGAGTGGTATATTCGGCTGTGCCGAATCTTATAAAAAATTTCGGCCATTAAAAGTAGTCAGATATAACTTTTGACAAAGTTCTTGTTTGGCACAATACTTAACACAGAAATATGCTATGCGTTATATAAATTTGTAATCGTAAGGGTGTCATACAATTTCTAGATAGTCTGCTTACTTGACAACATTTTTTTCAATACAAAGAAAAGAACAAATACGCATTATTCTCTCATAATTCAAAAGAGGATATGCCCAATGCGCATGCAAAGTTTCAATGGGGTAGCTGGTGCTTGAATTTTTGGATTTTCTGATTGAGTAAATCAATTACTATTTGTCTACAAAATTACATCTCTCTATAGTATAATATATATTACGTAAAATTTTTCTAGTGCTTATGGTTCATGCAAAGTTTGGTATTAAAAAGTTAATAAGAAATACCTGAGTATTAAATTAAAAACTGCTAAGCCAAAGTACTGAAAGAAAAAGCTAAGATTAATGGGTGAAGTCACGGCTACGTTTCAAAATAGTAAATTTTTATTTTGGATAAGTGCAATGTGTATGAAAGGCTTCGTTCAATAAAAGTTATCTCAATTTTGAATTTAAAGTGCTTGTTACCGACTTCTGGTTGAAACTTCAGGTTTTTTAGATTTATCCTAGTGATCTCTGATCTAGATTAATTTGTGTATCTAATTTCCTCTCTCTAGTGCGAATTGGAGTTTTAAAGGTGTAGCCCCGCATACCGGAAAAAACTTCTTGGTTTTAAGATTTTCCTATTGGGTTACTCTACACTTACTTATGTATAAAATTTCAGCTCTCTAGCGAGAATTAAATTTTATGAGCACTATCCCTCCCACTATTTTCAACTCACAATTTTGTTGTGAGCAGCTCTCACAACTCATGCTAATTTTCTAGTAAAATATGCTAGACTGAAGTAGATTAAACACAAGGCTAACATTTTATAGGAATGATCATGCCCACTTTTTAAGGTGATAGTTTAAAGTATTGTATACGTGCAACGCGTATGCAAGGTTTCACTAAATTAGTTTGAGTTAAAAGCTGTATATTAAGGTTTTAGTACCAAACAATATTAGCGTGGCACCGCCCATTCTGATAATCTTTTTTGGGTTTTCAGATTTTTTAGTTGGTTTCTCATCTAGACCTATTTGTGTATCAAATTTCAGCTCCTTAGCTCAACTTTTAGTTTTTAGTGTTTATGGGCGCAGCCCCGCCCCTTTAAATTTTGAGTTAATAGTGTTTCCGTAATCTGAATATTCGAAAGTATCTCTGGTCAAAATCTCAATAAATTCGTGTAATTTTTCAGCAAGTTATAGCGCGACTTATCATTTTTAGACTTCTAATCTAATTTGGAATAATAGCTTAATTAAGATTATACTTTGGTATATTTCAACTTAAATGTACATAGTGTGTAGAACGACGGTTGCTTAAAAAGATAAAGTTGAATAAAGAATTTCCCAATTTAACTGTAAAAGAAAAAAATCTGGAAATCGACTTGAACGCTTAAAAGTGCTCTCCTGAAACAGTAAAATTCGACTTAAACAATTTTTCCTTATTGCCACAGATATAATGTCATACACATCGCTCGTTTGTTAGAAAAAACAAGTTTATTTTAAACTATAAAGTTTTCAATTTACACACAACTTAATGGAAAACGATAATTTTATTTTTCTCTCGATAGTTAAGTATACAAGATATTCGTATGAAATTTTTACACAATACTAATATCAATATGAGGATTAATTTTACATCATTAACTCAAAAATCCCATTTTTGATATATGACGTTATTTTAGAAAATGGGCGATATGTACTTATGTAGCTTGTCAAGTTGCAAATAACCTACTAGCCTACTATGTGCCGTTGAAAGTTCTTATAATACCTGATAGGTATGATCTAAGAAAAACTTTTTCAACATTACGGTTGCAGATCTACCAATGAGTTGGCACAAGCACCAATAAAATGCAGGAACACAAAATGGCCTTAGATATAAAAGTTACCAATTTTTTTTAAACCAACGCTTCTCCTTAGATAAGTTTATTTAGCAATCGAATAATTAAGTTATTTTTGGACCCAGCAAAAAAGACATGCAAAAGAAATAGTTAGTGCATGGGTTCTTCTGAAAATGAATTGGTTCAATTTAGGTGCAGAACATAACATTTTAACGCAGGCGTGTCATTGATGAGCATGGGTCACATTTAACAAAACTCCTAATTATTGAAATTAGTGCTTAGAACCCATGCAAGATCGCAGATTCGATGACGTTTTTCCGTAAAAAAAAAAAATCACTCTCTCGGTTAAAACACGAACCATGATTTTCTTATTGTACATGCGTACTCTCTACCACTGAACTAATGCATCGCTAATTTTGACAGAGATACAACTCGTTTTGTGAAAAAATAAAGCAGTGATGATAATGTTTTAATTCCATTTTTGCATGCCTTTTTCGCTGGATATTTATTTCAATACATTACCCAGTGCCTTCATACATACATATGTATGTATGTACGATCAGCCAGGGGATCAATCCCTGCCGATTGCCCATCTGCAATCCACACCAGCTTAGTTAAGCAAAAGTACGTTTTACTTAGTTATTGAAAAAAAAAATACAAACCACATGAATGAAAGAAAATACTCGCAGCAACAACAAACACTCAATCAAACACCCTCAAATAGAGCTCCAAAACTATCGATAGTACTATCGATAGTATCGATAGTTTTGTTGTAAATGAAATATCGATAGTTTTTTCCACTATCGATACTATCGGCAAAAAAAAAACAAGTAATTAAAAAAGTAAAAATAATCGAAGTCAGTAAACAGTAGCCGGCAGCTTTGAAGCAAATTATCCGTAGTTGATTTAAGCTTTTGTACAGCGATGGAAAAGTTGGTACAATTGTATAATTTTAGCGCTATTTGAATGCCAAAAGTACCGTAGCACCGCAATGACCCATTTAGCACTACTGGAATCTCTTTATATTATATTACATGCCAAAAATAGCATTAAAATATATTAACCCCCTTATGCAAAAAATAATGCGTGCTTGAAGTGTACATTAAAAAACAATTCCATAGAAAACCCGGTTTTAAAGTTCACTTATTTTTTTGCACAAGGGGGTTAACCCTTTACTATATTTTACTTCAGCTTTAAAGTTCATAGTAGTTGATAAGCACTTTAAGGCTAACATAGCTTTGTTAAGAAATCATATGCAAAAGACAACTTTAAATATTTTGTGATTTAATAATAAATGCTGGTAACACCACCGTGTTCAACAACCATTTCACAGCTTATGATGTACAAAATCGAATACAATTTCATTCGGGTATTCAAATAATTTTTTATCTTATTAAATATATTTTCATTATCTTGAAGTAAAGCAACCTAATTTAAAAAATATGAGCTTCTGACATGGTAATAAAACATATAAACACAACTATGAAGTAAAAGTAAAAAAAATGTGAAAAATTATCACAATTTGTTTTATTCGAATGAAACGAGTATTTGAATATCCAGCTTTTTTCGATTTGTTTTGATTGTATGTACATCACTAAAACATTTTTGTTTAATTGTATTTATTTTAATATTTTTTTATGGATTTTGCTATGTATTTCGAATCAGTTGGATAATTTGGTGATGTTTCCCATTACATGACAGAAATAATAAATTTAAGATAAGAGCAGGCACTTCTAGCTTCATTTTCAGATGTAACATGAATCAGTATGTGCTATATTAATAAAAATATTTGAGGTACAAAACACACATTTTGGAAATATCAACTTAAAGTAGTCTTAACAAACGTGGGTGCCTACTTTAGAATGTTTATACAATAATTTGATTAGAATACAACTTTACTTAACATTGCTTGGCAAAGCTTTATTAAGTTTTTTGCATAAGACCCTTAATTTTTAACTCGAAGGTATTAGAAAATTAAGTAAATCCAACGATGTTTTCCGGTACTTAAAGAATTGCTGAAGGAATGTTATTTATTCCAAATTCATCTGCAAATGTGGAAATTTTATTTTCGTACCAAGGAGAGAAGCCGACTATTTGCATCGACTGTGAACAATCGAATAAAAAAGGTTATAAGCGTAGTATATCGTAAATGTTACTTTTATATTCAGATCTCAGCACCTAATATTCTTTGTGCACCTTCTGGCGCTTTGTTAATTGATTTTTACTTAATTAAAAAGTACAAGTATTAAAAAAATATAAATAAAGAATTAGGTACAATCGTACTGAAAAAATTAAAATTTTTTTTTGAAAGTTAGTACAATTTGTAAATATGACATCGCATCCCTGCTTCTGTATACATAAGTACTTAAATACATATGTATGTATATGAATTTATTTATAAATCCAAGTGTTATTCGACAAATAGTAGTCACAAGTATCTTAATAAATTCAACATCGTCGACACAAAGATAAATTTTGGTGGTACTGATATCGCGACGGCCGCCAATCGTCTCTTACGATAAACTTTACAGTTAGTGTCTTAAAAGTTATCAACAATTATCGCATTTTCATAATTCTAAGCCATGGGTAGGCCCATAAAATTTTAAGTTCAATAAAAAATTATATTTTCGATAGTATGCCGCTTACGATAAAATCGAAAAAAAGGCTTGATGTATTTTTATATACTAATGAAAATGTTGAGGAATTTACATTTTTTTCGAGTCAAATGTAGTTTATGTGGCAACTTTTATAAAACTATTCGATACTATCGATAGTTTCACATAAAACTATCGAAACTATCGAGTGGAGCGACTATCGATAGTTTTGCAGCTCTACCCTCAAGCAAACAATCCACTTTAAATTATTCATAAGAAATCCATGATCTTAAGCAAGGGTTTGCTTATTTTTTTAACATACATACATATCCATACATAATACATACCATACATTAGCAAACGAATTTATATTTACTTATACATATTTATATACCTATACATACATATACATACATATGTATGTATGTATCAACATTGCGCGTGTCGTGTTTTTTTGTTCCGTGACACGAATACGATGAACTCAATACAAAGTATTCGTGACAAAAAAATCTAATTTCGTGCGTGTTCAGTTCGTTTCGTGTTGAGCAAAACTGACACGAAAAATACGAATTTATTTTAGATGTGAAATATGTAGAATGAATTTACAGTCAAACACACAACACTAGCATATTTATTATTGATATTGAATGGGCCTCTGAAGCTTAAAATTCTGTACGTAAACCGATAGTATTAGCTGTGGTGGCAGACAGTATCAGCTGGCAGTGCCAACTTTGTGCCATATTTTGAAAACTGACTCTTGAAAAAAATCAGTTAAATTTTCTGATCTTCAACACCATGCCAATAATATTTCGTTCGTGTTGTGCAGTATCGTGGTGACAAAAAAAAATTTCCAGCTACATTTTTACAAAATTGTTATCAGAATCTACAAAATTTCTTTGTAGGTCCGCATTCATACAAAATATTTACTGATTCAATGGATTTGGTTACTGAAAACGAAATTTAGTTTTTTTTTCTATGTAACAGAAAAACAGTAACACGTCCCAGGCACATATTTCGATTTAAATAATTTTTATCACACAGTCTATTTCTATATTAATTATTTGATTATGCTAAAGTTCGTATCGTTCTGTTAACCAAATTACATATGATAATATTTAAGAAACAATACCACCAAAGTTAATTTAAATTATTATTTACACTTACTTTAAAATAAAAATAAAAATTTTAAAATCATTGGAGTTTAGAAAAATCTAGTTCAGAACAATCAAAATGGTAATATGTGATTGATGATTAGCTATGTGTATGCACGTTTTGTGGTGTTTCCTTGTGTGAACATAGTTGTTATTTTTCTTTAAGAACTCAAAAATAATTTTTATTTTTATGCCTTGATTAATTTCTTTTTCAAAAATATGAATTATATATTGAGAAAAAAAATCTATTTTGTCATCGCTCGAACTCAGACGGCAAACTTTAAAAAGCCGAGTGCTTATCAACGAGCCATGTTTCCTTCCTTACTTATATAATATTTTTTACTAAAAGTACTGAGAAAAAATTAATCAGAAATCAAATTAAACAATCCTTTCCGGTATACATAAATACATATTTATACCACATCCATGCTCTTTAAAAGCGCTTATTTACTTACATAGTACATATGTATGTATTTCTATATATTACTATATCTACATAGCTTAGCAAAGCAATTTAGATCTATTTTCTTATGAATACTGAATCTACCTAAGTATATTCATACATATGTACACATTTACATTTTTATATTTCATGAAATACTTTATTTGTACATACATATGTATGTCATGTGTACGAGTATGTATGTATGTAGCTATACAAAATAATTCTGAGTTCTTATTCTTAATATTCTTAATATTCTTCCTTCAATACGTTTGCTGTCACATTTTTGCAGAGACATGCGCCGAGCGATTTTGTCGGCGGCGGCTGGCTCATAAAAAATCATCGGCGGCGGGTGAAAATCGGCTGTCAGCCGGCTGAAACAACTTCAGGTATAACCAGTGCTGCCAAAAGTGCCGATTTTTTCATTAAAAACCAATAAATGCCGATTTGCCGATTTTAGGTCAAAAAATGCTGATTTAAATCAATACAACTGAAAACACGGTAACTCCGTGTTCAAACACATAACATACATGATTTATATGAATAGATGGAAAGAGTGTTTAAAACAATATTCTATAACTTTATAAAAAAAAGATATTATTATAAATAGTGAAATGAGTTTGATAGATTTCATAGACAAAATTAACTTTTTGGAATTTGATAAAATATATTTGGCGTTTTATGTCACAGATTTAAGATTAAAATCTAAGCTAAGCAAATCTGAAATTAACAATATAACTAATAATTGTGTAAGTTTTTATGTAGAAATGTTCACCCAAATATGGAAATGGTTAAATTTTGAAACTAACATAAACTAGTGTATATAATCTTTGATAAAACATTTCTGAAATAAAGCGACGAGATTAGATTCAACAAAACTTTTTTCAGTTTTAACGGAATTTGTGAAACATCTTACGGTTCTGGCACATTCGTTCGCAAATGTCGAACGCATTTTCAGTGCCACCAATTTAAATAAAACTAAAATTCTTTGTTCCTTAGAAAATGAAACCTTAGAAGGAATTCTGTATTCTAAAAATTATTTCACACTTAATAAATCCGATTGTTTCGGCACTCATTTTAAATATGGTTTAGAAAAAAATTTAAATTCTGAAATGTATTCATACCTGTATATGAAATATGTACTTTAGCTTGTAAAATCCGGTTAAATGATATTAAAATCTACATATACAAACGTTTTGTGTTTATATTTATAAAAATATATAGTTTATGCTTCTAGTAATTATGGCGTTATTCGATGTTTGATGCAAAAAGTTGTTGCGCAAGTGTAAATGCAAAATATCGAAGAATTTCTTTGGATTGTGTGTGTATTTTGTTGTTGGATTTTAAAGAATTTTTTGCATTTACTATAACGCAAAACAATTTGCATCAAACACAGAATACCGCCTATGTATTATTATGTTATCAAATACATGAAATTACAGATAATTGCTCTTTTTCTCATTAATAAAAATTAGTGAAAAACTTAAAGATCTTCAGTTTTATTTATTCCGATTTTCTTGCCGATTTCCGAAAATAATGTGCCGAAAATGCCGATAATTTTTCGAAAAATTGCAGATTTTTCATAAAAATCTTCTGGCAGCCCTGGGTATAACCATGATACAATTATATGAAGGTAGATAAATTCAAATATAATAGGAAACAATATAATAGAAATAAGATAATAAATAGGAAAGAAGTGAAAATTTCATAGCTTCAAATACTAAAATGAGTGAACTAAATATAGGTTTGGTAATTTACTAAAAAATTTTACGAATTTGTAACAATTGTTACTGGAAAGTGTTCATTAACTCAAAAAGTTTACATGGAGATACGAAAAATTCCAAATACAAATTTCTACTAGTAAAATATTTATCTAACCACCTGTTGTGTGTTTTGTTGTCAAATTAATCATTTCAAAAATATCTGAAAAAGGAAAACTGAAAAATGTGCATTTCTTTGTTAAAAAACATGTATGCGTATGTAAAAAGAATGCATGTTTCCTTAATTTATTCTTTTTCTTTTATTAATTTAATATTAATGCAAATAGATTTGTTTGTTTCTAATGCATGTTCAGAGATGGAAAGTGGCATTTTTGTATTTGTAAATAAATAAAATTAAAATATTATGAAAAATGCGTAAAAACAGTAAGAATACAAGAAACAGTGTAAAGATTTTCATATAAAATGTCAATTTCTAAAAAAAAAAAATTGCAATTTAAAATATTATCACACAAAATACATCAGAAAAAGTACAATTGTATCATGATTTCCATTCATGGTTCTGATATGAAGAACATTTTGTTGCAAGTTTTTACAAGTAAGTCCTCTTCCAGACTTGCAATTTTTTAAAAATCTGCTTTGAAATTGCATAAGTGTCTACATTCATAAATTCTAGTTTTGCAATTAAGTATTAAAAAATGCTATTACACCACAAATTTTCCAAAAAAATTAACAATTCTGTTTACTAAATATTTGTTATATTTTATATTTTTCATACAAATGAAGAAAGAAAATAAAATAAAACTTCAAATACATTTAAAATAAAAAGTGCGAATTTCAAAACAAAAGAGAATTGCCGACCACATGAAATTGTGTACCCCTCCTCAATCTTCTCATCTATCTCACTTATAAACTCAAGAATTGCTACAACGAAAATTGCAAGTCTGGACAGGGACTAAAGCGTTCATTTACTTTTTCATATTTGTGAGAGTAATATTGTAAGTTTCTGCTTTACTCTCTCGTTGCTAGTTTCTGCTGGGAAACTAAATGAACAGACCTTATGTTTTAAACATTTTCTTTCAATTTCATTCAATAATATGAGCTAGGGTTTTTCTATATTAAGTCAACGATATGTACTTAGTGAAAAATTTACAAATTGAATAGATTCAAATCTACAATTATATCCAAGATAAACAGAAAACAGCTTTTCAGCCGAAAAAATATAAATAAATAAATAAATATTAAAAAATAATATCAATCGGCGGCTAGTTTCCAGCCGCTAATTAGTCGAAAAAAAAATCGGCGGCGGCGGCTGGTCAAAAGCATTCGGCGGCTCGGCTAAGCCGGCTCTCAGCCGATCGGCGCAGGGCTCTGCATTGTTGCTGCTTTAGTATACAAAAACAACAACAAACAACTGAATATTCTTCTTTCAATACAGTTGGTAGCATATTGTTGTTGTAGTTGTTTCAACGCAGCATACATACAATCAGTGATGGTATTTTAGTGCGTTTCGGGTATGTTTTGGTGCTTTTTGCCTCTTAATAAACGCGAAATTTTGGCTAATACCCTTTTTTAAAAAGCGGGTATTTTACAGTGCTTTTAACAATTTCTTACAGTGCTTTTGGTGCTTTTTTGTTAAATAAAAATATTTTTAATTAAAAACACTAAAATATTTTTAAGCGCTAATAGCAGCATCTTTTAACTGAGGCTTCTTTAATTGTTTTCAATGACAATAAGGAAACTATGTTAAAACAATGTACAAAACTTTTCATAATTGGGATTAAAAAATTTAATTTTTTTTGCAAAATAAAAAACGGAAGTAACTGGAAAGTACCACATAATTCTCTGCATAATAATTCATTGAAAGTAGTACGCAATAAGCATTTGTTAAAGCTTACACAAATATTTAATCATACTATAGGGTGGTTAAATTTTAAGGGCCGATTTCGGAATTTTCATAAGGCTGTTAATTTGTAAGTGCAAAGTAAACCAAAATGATCACGTCTACAACAAAATGTAGGTAAATTTGTATTCAACGAACAAGAGTGGTTAAATTTTAAGGACCGATTTCGATTGAAAACATGACGTTATCAACAGCAGTCAGTTGTTTTAGACAACGGGTAGCCAACCCCCAATTTTTTCATATCGTATTGACGTGCTGTCAATGTTGCCAACTGGAATAAAGGTGAATATTGCAAAAACAAAATCTTTTAAGTTAAGAGTACTTAAGAAAAGAGTGACGCTTTTAATGCATTCTTTATGTGTAACAGTAACATAAATATCTCAATCTAAGCCTAAGCTTCACCTACTATTATATGTATGTGTGTATATGTTACTACATTATTTGACTCCTGGTTTTTTTATTATTTACATACTTATTTTTATTAAATTAATCAAGATTTTGTTTTAATTAATATGTTAATAAATTCTGTTATTAATCTCAAATACTTTGTTTATTTTGAAGCAAAAATTTTAAATTATATTTTGAGCTTTTACACTCTAAACTCTCCTTTTTAAATGACTTAATGTATTAAAATTAAAAAAAAAATATTTTCGTGCTTTTTTACCCTCTTTTTCGTATTTTATTGCGCTTTTTACCCATTTTGCAACAGCTTATTGTGCTTTTGCTCTTCGTAGAGATACCAACACTGCATACAATCTTATGGAAGCGTATATTTACATACAAGTAAGTATGTATGTGCGAATGTTTATACCTATAGTTTTTTCTTAACGCTACACATTCTGTGCAAACACATTTCTACACTCAAAAAAGTTTTACATTAACTGTTTGTAGTTGTTTAAGAAGTTTACCGTACAGTCAAATTTAAATGAAAATGCAGTTGTCCTACGAAAAAAATTATATTTTAAGTTTTTATGTATGTTGCTGAAAAAACAACTACAAAATTAAAATGATTTTTCGTGCAGTCAAAATGCTCAGTTATTTGCAATTGTTAATAAATAATTCTAAAATATCTAACTTATAAATAAGTTTAATTTTTTTTAAAATAAAATAAATGATTTTTTGTTTATTTTTACATATTGTGCTAGTTAAAAAATTAACATTAAAAAATAATTGAAAAGCTCTCTTGATTCAAATGAAATGTAAGCGAAAGGGTTTTTAAATGACATTTTACTTGATTTAAATAATTTTTCATTTATTTTCCCTAACAATTTACCTACATAATATTTTGAGTGTATACATACTTACATATGTACATACATGCACACGAATAAGAATGTTCCACGCAAATCACGTGATAAATTGTATGTAGTGGTGACAAAAAGGGGTTTTATAGGAAACACTGTTTCAAAAGAAAATGTTTAAAGACAGTGAAAATAAACCAAAAGTAAGCAAGCCTCAGTAGCTGAGTAGCTATTGGTGTTAATAAGAAATTTGAATATTCTTGGTTCTATGCACGGTAATTTTTTTTGTATTTTTTCTTAAAAATGGGTGATAAAACTATATACATAGAAAATGCAAGAACCGATTCTTTATTTTTGCTGATTTTTAATAATAACCAAGCAGGGACAATTGAGGTCGTTTCAGTCCAACTCCGAGCTCTCTAACTCTTTTGGGAGCTTCAGAAAATCTCTTTCAAGCTATCCGTACATGCAGACGGACATGTCTTTTTTTTATCTCCTCTTCATAAGAATCCAGAATAACTAACTTTATGTTGCCGCAAATGAATATTGTAGAAATTACAAAAATCTGGACAAACCTATATATACCCTTTACCATTTTTGGTGAAGGGTATAAAAATAATAAAAAAATAATAAAAAAAACTTTGTTAAGTGATGAACACGAGCCTGAAGGGGATGATTTTACTGACTTATATGAAGAAGTACTAGGCAACTGTAATGTTAATGAATCACTACTACCATCAGATTTTTTATTTTCATTGTTTTCATTGAGAGCTTCAGAATTCACATTAAGTCTATCATCAGATTTTTTATTTTTATTGTTATCATTTAGAGCATCAGAACTCACAGTAAAATAGGCATTTCTGCCGTTATAACTCACTTCACAACTATTTGGTTTAGAGGTACTCATAGAGAGTATTCCTACAGGGCACTTTGTGTTTTTTTTGTTTGCGGTTTTTTTTTTTGTTTGCGGTTTTTTATGACAATGTAAAAAAACATTAGCAAAGCAATTAAAACTTATTGATCAAGGTTAAATATGTATTACGAATATTTTTTAACCCCCAACTAAAAAAAGGGGTGTAATAAATTTGTAGTGTGTGGCTGTGTATCTGTGTGTCTGTCTGTGTCCACGTACAGGTCAAACGGCAGGACCGATTTTCATTTAGTTTTTTCTGTTTGAAAGATGACTTGATCGAGAGGGTTCTTAGCTATGTTTGAAGAAAATCGGTCCAGCCGTTTAGAAGATATAACATCTTTTCTGAAAAAAGTCGGGGGTTTTTAAAATTTTTAATTTTTGTTATGTTTGTTTAATATGTATGTAAAAAAAAACTCCGCTAAGACGTCAGTTCACTATGAAAGTACAACGAGAACTCGAAAAAAATACCTAAGATAATACTCGCAATTATACTCGTACACTAGGGTGTCCCAAAGAAAATTTTTTTGTTCTTAAGCATAACTTGAAACCGTATAGTCAGGTATTTTTGAGATTTTTTTTCAGATTTTTCGGAAGAGGTTTAGAGGTCGCACAAGTCGAATTTTTGCAAAAAAATCGAATTTGCAGGCATTTTTTTGTATATTCCTTATAACTTTAACCATAAACACAATTTTCTTAAATGTTGAGTGAACAATTTAAAAGAAAAATTTCGAAGCTTTATTTTTTGTGTACAAAAATTTATAAAGCTTGGAATGAATTTCCTCTTTTAGGTAGCCTACATTACAATTTTTCGAAAATGTTCCATACATTTTTTAAATAACGCTTTATAACTTTTAAAATTTTTGTAAAAATGAATCAACTAATGATTTAGGTCAAAAGGTTAATTAGTTTTTAATAAAATTTTACTACAATCGAACGGCTCGTTTGAAAACTGCAGAGTTATTTAAATGTTTTTCAAAATCGCCCACTGTACGGTAAACAATATGTTTTCTTATGCTTTGTTAAAACTCTGAAAAACTTACAACTGCTCATTATAGTGCTAAAACCTGGTTTTAACGTTAAAGCCATAAACAGCTGATTTTGCATTCACACTGCAAGTTTGTTAAATTCAGGGGGCAATTCGCGGCACTCGTTATCGATCGATCGAAATTACGAAATTACGAAATATTTCAATAGAGTTTATATGGTTAGGTTTTAACTAACAGACTCTGAAATAATTTTGCTCAAAAATTAAATAAATCTCCTGCAGAGATGCGTGTATTTGTTGTTGTATTTCAATCTGCTTTTTAGAACAGTTATTTCACAAACTGTACAAGAACTGTTTTTGTTTGTATGAAAAACTCAAATATTTCACAATGCGCTCTAAAATGGAAATTATTTTATATCTTCTAAATAAACATTATTTAAATTATGGAACTTCTTATAGAAAGTGAAGAAGTGCTTGGAAATGAAGTTATCTATATACATAAAGGAGGATGTGTGTATGCATATAATTTCAGGGAATCTTCAGAATATTCAGGCGGGTGACACTGTGAAGTCTGATTTTTGATTTTCAGTCTGCGGGCGGAGGGGCGTGGCAAAATCCAATTTTCATATTGCACCACCAATGCGCAACACTTTCAAATCAATATAAATGAAATTGAAAAGACAATGGGTGTGGCTAGTTATACATAAAAATTCACAAATAACAAATAGATTATAAGATAAACCTTTTTTATAAGCAGATAGATGTCAGTCATATCGTCTTTTTTCACTTTCCAGAGGTCAATGCAAATATTTTCGTTGTTTTCCTTCAAAAACACTCTTTTTACTAGAATTTTTTCTTTATGGTTGCGGCTGCATACATTTTTAAGTTGAAAATATTTTAATAGGTATTTAATCTTATTCACTGGCATAAGCAATATTAACTTGCTTCTGGTCATTTTAACTTGGTAGCACTGAATTTAGAACTGCCAAAACAAGGTTGCATTTTATAAAACTGACTTAAAACCACTTCAAGAATGATTTTAAATTGGCTTTAACAAAAACTATTTGTATGGTAAAACCAAGTTTTAACAGTTGGTTTTAACGTTAAAACCAACTTTTATTAAAACCATGTCAGTGTGGAAACACTATTAGCTGTTGTCTTATTCTCGTTGAAGAAAAATGTGTACGTATACACATGTAAATGTGTATAAATTTAAAATATTTTTTGAAAAAATAAGAAGCAGGTGAAGTATATGATACTCTTCGAAAGAAATTTATACAAAAAAAATATATAAAAAATCGTCTAAATTGAAAAAGAAATTATACTAATCTCTAAACTCGAATTGACAAAAAGAGAATTCAGGAGATTTGACGAGCATAAAATACATATGTACGCCTATTTTTGACATATTCGGCCAAAAGTATTAAAGGGACTTGGACACGATCAAAATGCTTGCTGTCAAGTTCGTGTACGTGTGCTTGTCGGCTTGATGTTACCATGCTTGATGCCCCACCAAGCATTCATTTTTATTTTGACTTTTTGCTGTTCGTTTGGTTGAAAAAAAATTTATATAAATGTCTAAATAAAGAAATTCAATAACAATAATGGCAGCACTGCTTACAAAAAAAGAATAAAGCAAAATAAGAAAGTTCTAACACTTCTTTTTTCTTCACCAAAATTTATGTTTTTTAATTCCGATATTTTGGGCAACCGTTCACAATGGAAATATAATTATAATAAAAATTTGTACGCGTTTGATGGGGTAACAATATACACGCATTAACAAGTGACAGAAAACATGCCGAAAATCAATATTTTTTTCATTTTCCATCAAGCATCGTTGGTGTCACACATGCTAACAAATTTTCACTCATACTATAACCAATCTCACAAAGCATTTTGACCGTGTCTAAACCCCTTAAGAATTGTGAATATTGTGAATTGTAACATGTAAATTGTTTTGTGATATTTCAACTTCTTATATGTTCGTCTTTTTTAGGGTTCGGTACACCAAAGGTGAAAAGGAACCCTATTGTTTTCGCTACTTTGTCCGTCACACGCTATTTTCTCAGGAACCGTAAGAGCTACGGACCTGAAATTTAGACAGAGTATGTAGATCCTTGGCCGCTACAACAACAAATGCATGAAAGTTGAAAATTAAAGGGTGTTCCAAAACGAGCAGCGAAATATGTCAAAATCCAATGTAATATACATACAATTGTATGTACATATGTACACATATTGATACTTGAAATTTGTAAAATTAGTGTATTTTTATACAGACTACATGAATTAATACTAAAATTTTTAAAAATTAAAATTAAGGGGTCGTTTATCAGTTAATACAATTTTGATTATGTAATTTTGACAACTTGCTATATCTTAGAAACGGTAAGAGGCAAACTCTTGAAATTTTCAAAAACGGTTAGGCTAAAAAATCCGAAAATTACAAAATCGCAGAGCCAAAAATCGCCAAAAACCAAAAAAAAATCGCTAAAATGAAAAAAGCACAAAATTAAAAAAAATTTCTAACACTAAAATAAATCGGCAAAACCGAAAAAATCGACAAAATTAAAAAATCGCCAAAATAAAAAATAAAACGTCAAAAGCCGAACAAAAAACGCCAAAACGCGAAAAAGGCCCAAAACTAAAAAACAATCGCCAAAATAAAAAAATCGCGAAATTGAAAAAATTTTCAAAACGCGAAAAAGGCCCAAAACCAAAAAAAGTTGCTAAACTTAAAAAAAGTCGTCAAAATGAAAAAAAATCACCAAATTGAAAAAACGCCAAAAAGCAAAAAAAATCGCGAAAAAAACGCCAAAACTAAAAATCGCCTATATGAAACATAAAATCGCCAAAAACCAAAAAATCGACAAAACGGGGGAAAAGAATTCTAAAATTTTAACAATTTCAACCCAAGCTTCACAATTTAAATTGTCGCCGGACACCCATTATACAACTACTAGTGCAGACTTCGTTTTAAGCATTTTCGTTCACAAATATTAATTTTTACCATTTATTTTAACTAAAATCACACAGGAATGAGACCACAAAGTATAAAATGAAATTACGCTACAATAATACCACACGAAAGAAAGAATAAAGAGGATTTAATGACTGTGAGCGAGACCATCCGAAAACTCAATTATTTTCTGTCTCCAGACATCTCTGTAAGCATTTTGAGTTTTAGAACAAATCAATACATGTGCATAATGTTTAAGTCATGAGTAGAAAAATAAATATGTAGTTACCTTGAATAGAAATATATGCCTCCCCTAGCATTAAGTAGCTTCCAGACTCTGGACAAGTATCTACCAGCTCCTTGAAGCATCTTGCATATTCCATACGGTCCTTCCGATATTTTAAATATATATTAGCTAAATGAGTTTTAGCCTGTAATTTTAACGAAAGTTTAAAAATTAATATAAAAAATTTATATATTGTAAGCACTATGCTGCGCTTATTACTAAAATGATCAATGGCACACTTACAAAATTTTGATATTAGACACAAAAATATTTGTTAAAAAATAAATTAATACTCTTTAGAGATATTCAAACGAAAAACTAATTTTGTTTCAAGGTTTTAAAGCAGCGGTGGGATTACAAATAATACAAGCAGATTAATTAATTTTGAAGTCATATGTCAAGAGCGAACAGAAAGCGAAACGTGGATACTAATATGCGAAGGACATTTGAGGTACAGGAAAGTTCGCAAGACCGAATTCTTTCCTCGGATGGTCATGAAGTCCGCCTGAGGTAATTGTGGATGAAACTGAATTGACCACACGCATTAACTCCTTGGAAAGCTCAGTGAAGACCTTAAGCGAGAAACGCCAAGAAAACTTGGGAAACAATACTAACTTTAAAATTAGATGCATTCAAGAATTTTAACCTTGATCACTTAATTTGCCTGTGTCTCTATGTTTGCAAAAAAATTGATCAAATCAAATATACGTATGTGTATTATATGTATATGTATATGTATATGTATATGTATATGTATATGTATATGTATATGTATATGTATATGTATATGTATATGTATATGTATATGTATATGTATATGTATATGTATATGTATATGTATATGTATATGTATATGTATATGTATATGTATATGTATATGTATATGTATATGTATATGTATATGTATATGTATATGTATATGTATATGTATATGTATATGTATATGTATATGTATATGTATATGTATATGTATATGTATATGTATATGTATATGTATATGTATATGTATATGTATATGTATATGTATATGTATATGTATATGTATATGTATATGTATATGTATATGTATATGTATATGTATATGTATATGTATATGTATATGTATATGTATATGTATATGTATATGTATATGTATATGTATATGTATATGTATATGTATATGTATATGTATATGTATATGTATATGTATATGTATATGTATATGTATATGTATATGTATATGTATATGTATATGTATATGTATATGTATATGTATATGTATATGTATATGTATATGTATATGTATATGTATATGTATATGTATATGTATATGTATATGTATATGTATATGTATATGTATATGTATATGTATATGTATATGTATATGTATATGTATATGTATATGTATATGTATATGTATATGTATATGTATATGTATATGTATATGTATATGTATATGTATATGTATATGTATATGTATATGTATATGTATATGTATATGTATATGTATATGTATATGTATATGTATATGTATATGTATATGTATATGTATATGTATATGTATATGTATATGTATATGTATATGTATATGTATATGTATATGTATATGTA